>JAHTLZ010000129.1:48393638-48457835 GCA_023846285.1 Phrynocephalus versicolor
AGGGGAGAAACAACCTTACCAATCAGAACATAAATACTAAATTGTTCCTAAATGCACATACAGAACCAGATACATACTTAGCTGGAGGAAAACGACTGATGTCACCTCTGGGGAATGTGTAACACTTGATGTTGGGACTGATGGAAAAAATAGGCTGCTCTTGGTGCTCGCAAGGTTCAGCTTCAGTCCACGGGGATGAAACAGGTACACTGGCAACTTGCTCAGTCATGGAATCTTGGTCCTCGAGTGCTTTCTGAGCTTCCCAGATGAAATCCATTGCATTCAGGCCTTCTAAGTGCTGAGCGACCACTTCCACCTCAGAGAAATTGTTGAAAAGAGCTCCATATTTCTGTTCTGACAGAAGGCTGATGCGGATCGAGGGCCAGAGGCTGCCAAACTGAGTACCATAGTTCATATCGAAGATCTGCAGAGCCATCCTGGTGGAAGGAATCCGAGGAGCAGTGGTTGCCTTCATAAGAATTAAAATATTGTGCACGTAAACAATTTGAAGTTGCCAATGATGATTTTTTTTTAAAAAACAGTATTTCAACCATTTCGGGTTCACCTAGCATGGGACTACATTCATCCTACATTTACCCACAGAACACATCTCAGCAAATGCTGCAATCATGGGACTTCCCAGTTAGTCAGCATACTGCCAACAAGGTGATAAACAGCTATATAATCATGCATCTCCATAAAAGAGAGCAAAAGACGAGCACCTTATGCAGCTTTGCAATCTGCACCTCACATTAAAATCCATGCTTGTCCACAAAGTTCACTGGTTGTTATCTGTAGAATGAGTTGCACTTGCTTTTTTGAGCACCAAAATGTACTTCGGAAGAGGAACATAAATGTCACCTGGAGTTCTTTGGTGAAAAAGCATGATAGTAAATACAATAAATATGGCTTTACTTTCTACGAACCCTAATGATTTGAAATTCACTGTTGCTGTGCTTTTTTGTACAGGACTTCAGAACAAAAAACTGCAGAACGGACAGCAGAATGTATGCAGAGAACACCAAGATTGTTGGGATCCATATAAAAGCCCAGCACAAATCTTAGATTTTTCTCAGCCTACCAGACAAAAAATTATCAATTTCCATTTCGTGTATTTCTCTACAAAGAAAATGTCAAGGAATTCCTTGAAGTTAGCAGCAATCTGGGGGAATCTACAAGAGCCAACCACCTTCTATCAGCGCACCCAAGAGCAGAAACCTAAGCTCAAGAAGCCTGAAGGCTCAACAGATCAGGACCCATTTCAAGGAGTCATTGCAACAATGCTGCAAGTCTGATGCCTTGTAGCGTGGGAACCAAGTCATCTGAGAAAACAGTCAGAACTGCCTTTACAGCTGTATATTTTCTTCTAATAGTATGTGTTGCTAAATTCAGCATATCTCTTAATACTTTGTATCTTATATCATGAGGGCTTCCATGATAAAAAAGCATAGAATGTGGGTATAAAATTTGCAATATAATTTTAAAGATGAAAAGCTATTAAACACACACACACACACACATGGAGACTGAACTCGACTACCTCAGTCCAATTGGAAGTTTAGTACTGTTGGTGGGTTATAATGTAATTAATGACTCAATCAAACCCAACGAGCTTGCTTAACCCCGCATTCTTTTTTTTTATTCTGAAAGAAAAGCGGCCGCGGGAGAACAATTCACCCCGTGTACATTTAACTTCTCACCGACAAGCCCCCAAGAGAGAGAAAGGTCGGATTTCGCCTGCCGCCCGTTTGTATATAAAAGAAGGAGGGGGGCGGCGAGGGAAGTGATAAAAGGGGCGCCGTTCTCCTCTGCCGTCTTGACTCCGCTTCCCTCCCTCCCTCCCTCCCTCCCTCCTACTCACCCATCGCTTCTTTTGGGGGTGTCCACGGCAGCAGGGAGCCGAGGTGAAGAACAGGCGGGTCCGCGACGGCGCTCCTTTCCGCAGCAGCCGCCGCAAAAGCCTCCCTCCTCCTCGCCCAACGTGCAAGGTCGCCGCCATTTACCGTCTCGGCCGTCAGCCGCTTCCCATAGGCTGAGGCCCCCGTGACGCGGGCGCTCCTGCGGGCGCTTCCGTCGGCCGAAGAAGGACTGGCCCCGCAGTAGGAGGGAGCGTGCTGTGGCCGCGACTTCTTGGGTGTCCCATGCGGGAATCCGAGCCTTTACAGACCCCAAATGAATAAACGGTGGAAAGGGGCCTTCTTGTTTGCCCAAGGCAGGAAAGGGATCTCGCGTCCCACATTCTGCCTGATTGCTAAGTCACACTTAACACTGGCGTTCACCTCTCCAAACCTGTTCCCTGATTATATGTACTGTAAACCAAAACAAGCAACAGCTCTAATTTCCAGATTTCATGTCGCTGGCAGTTTGAGTACGAATAGCGAAACCACTCCTTCAGCAAGGGCCTCACAACTGAAGTCGAAACAACCCGCGGCTATTGGTGAAGAAGCCATGTTGAATTTAAAGTAATTCAAGTTTTGATTTCAAGCTTTAAATGAACTAAGATCCTTTTCTACTGCCCAACACAGCACCTAAATAACTTAACTGCACATGCATCTTTTGAGCAACACTGCAGAGTCAAGTCTTGAACACACGATCCTTGCAAAGGGTGCATTTAACAGTCATCAGGGTTCACATTGCTCACAGCCTTTCTAGCAAAATGCTGTCATGTTTCTATTTTGGCAATGTGGGTTCGGCTTTGGCAAATGTATTAATGATTAAGCTGAAGGACCATATTGGCATGACACACCTAAAGTCTTGAGGGTTTCAATATTTGCATCAAGGGGACGCCTGTACTTTTGACAAAGTCATGTCCTAATTTCTGCAGACCTTGTAGCCTGGTTCTGAGTGGGCTATCCTCACATACCATAAAGAACATGTACCAGCACATCCAATGAAAGCCTGAAATAAGATCCTGCTTAGGATAAGAGTAAAACCAGGCCAATCAAGCACCTACCTGTTTTCAGTGTGAATATAGCTGCATTCACCGCACATTTTTAAAAAAAAGCTGTTCCTTTGCTACATTTTGTAGCAAAGGAACAGAAGCTTTATACAGGTACTGTACATATAATTATACAAATATGCATAATGGCAGAGGGTATTTTTCTGTAATTTTAGTCAGATTATCAACTGTTCCTGCTCCAAAGAAGCTTGAATTAGCAGGGAATTGGAGAATTTGATAAAGTGTAGGTCTAACTTGAAAAGAAATGCAGCAGAAACATTTACACTCAGATTTTTTATGATCCTAAAACCAAACACCCTCCCAGCACCTAACACATTGCCATTTCTGTATCATGACCCAATATGGTAGAGCAGAAAAATCCAATGCAGTTAGGCCATGAAAAATTCAGAGCAGATGAACCACCCTCTATGATCTTAAAGTAGCACTATGTCTTATGGCAGCCGAACAGAAGCTGTCAGGGAATTTTTCCTCTTTTTTGTCTGCTCTTTTTATAAACAGTTACCTCTCACTTGCTTCATATTTCAGGGCTGCATACTTAGAAGCAGGGGTGGAGATGGATGGGTTCTTGTTTTGGCAAGTCCCCCCATTTACTTTTTGCTGTCTCTACTGACACGTAGAGAAAAATGGTGAGTGTCATTATTGCCACCGCTTATGGACAGATTGTTGGGGACATATTTTTTTTCCAGAGAGGGAGACTTGATATTATAATCCTGTGACTGATTGAATGACCAAAGATAGTGCCCTTAGAAACATGTTCTCTACCTATAATAAATAATTTTCTGACTTCACCTCAGTTACTGTGGTTGTGTGAGGAAGCCTGATCAGTTAGCATTCTATTTCATGTGCCACCATTTCCAACAGAGAAACAGATGAAGGACATAAAACCCCCAAAAGAGAACCCTCCTGATCATTTCAAAGGAGAAAAGCCCCATAAGCAAGAAAGCAGAGATAGGAATCTCAGGAGGGCAAGGGGGAGAACCCAGGTCTATGCTGGAGGAAAGGGCAGGAAACACAAAGGAGGAATTTCGGCTTTCAAAGGAGGCAAGACCAGCACAGGAAGTGTCTGGAAGACTGTTAGGAAAGGCAGGAAAAGACAAGAGCGGAGAGATGAGGGACATAAGAAGGGGGAGAAGGGAGGTGTGATAGAGGCCAGATGGGCAGACACAAGGAGAGAACATGACCAGTTGCCACAAATTTCTATTCACCAAATTCCTTGACTTTTCCAGGATTTCCAGGCCAAAATTTTAGATTTTCCCTGATTCCCTCCCCCCTCTTTCTTTACTTAAAGCACCAGCAGATTGACTTTTCTGAACATTTGAAAACCACTGATATTATAGAGCTGAAATAAATGTGTAGATGGTAAAAATTATAAGAAATTAAAATGCATGAACTTGCAAAACATGAAGAGAAACATTTTTAATGAAAACAAAACAAATATTCTGAATATTTGCTCTAACAGTGGGTACCTCAACTTATGGGAAGTAATGCAAAAGCAGTTTGAAAACCACTTTTGCAGTTTGTCCCTTTAAGTTTAAAACAGCTTTTTAAAAAAAGGCCAGGCCATCTAAAATGTGCACTCACTCACTCCTACCCTCACATCCAGAGGGTTAAAAAAAACACAACCCAAACCCAAATGAGGGTGGGAGGGGTGGGATTTTTTTTTCTTTTAAACCAAGGGCAGGAAAGATTTGCAATAATGCTCACCTCTAGTCAAAATCCATTTTCCCTATGACTATGTACATTTTCCCCGACTTTTCCAGGATTTCCAGACTTCTGGCAACGCTGAAGACCCTTCCTACAGGCTGGGAGTGGATAAGGATGGAAAATCCATGGACTAAGGAAATGAGAGAAGTTGATGGTGCCTCATGAAGAAGCAGAAAAAGGGAGAGGAAATCAGAGAAACCCGGGTGGTGATGGGAGTGGGGAACCTGGCATTGATCACCGGAGAAGGGGTTTGACCAGAGCCTATCCTGTGAGAAGGTGTCAATACAGGAGAGTCAACAAATAATAAGACCCTCCTCTGAATCCCATTGTCCCCCGTGGCAGTCCCACCAAGACCATCATTGTGAGGTAACCAGCCAAACCCTGAAAATGAGCAGTTGGGAAATCTGGGTGAAAACCCTTTTGTTGGACCAGGCTTTAATCTCTTCCTCATGCCACTGTGTGAGGAAGAGCAATTGGAAACTGTTGTGGTTGTTAGGTCTTTTAGACCTTCCTGAAAAAAATGTTGGTGTTTTGGATTCCATTAAGTGTTTATGTTGACTTGACCCGTGATGGAATTAGGTAAATAGAATGGGTTATGTAGTAGTTTCTCAAAGATTTGTAGCAGATTGTTTTCAGCTTTTCCAGGTTTGCCAAAGACGTTTCCCTAGGTCTGTTAACAAGTTGCTTTCAGCATCTGCAAGCCAGCACAGATGGTCCCTTATCACAACAGCAGAGCTATCAAAGACATAACATCAAACAGCTCTCATGGGAACTAGAGGCAGAGAGTGGAAGAAAATGTCTAATGAAATATGCAGATTGTGACATTGTGACTGGTTAAACACCTCTGAGACTCTGGAAGATGGGAGATTGCTTTTACTGTAAACTAAATAATAGACAAATATGTTCACATTTGACAGGAAATAGATTTAATATGTGGATGTACAGGCACATTTCTGTTAACAGCTGCAAATATTTCACAAAACACCCAGTCCTGATGGTAACTCAGTTATTACATAGATGCAGACAAGCTTATTCTATTCTTTCAAAACCACACACGAAGAGCTGAATGTCTGTTTAAACAGAACGTACTCAGGTTCCCATAATGTTGAGGCAGTTTGAATAAACATTTACTTCAGTTTGGAGAAGAGACTCTTAGCTACCTAAAAATAAAAATAAAAAGATACATTATATAAACACAGGAGTTTCCTTAGCAACAGGCAGTCTTTATGCCTCTGGAAGAAAACAGGCTTCTTGAACTATATACTGTACTGTCAACTTCTTGTGGTCTAGAAACCTAGTTGACTATAATTCTTCAACAGCAGGAGACTGATCAGTTCCTTCACCAAACTTTCACATTGTTAGTGTAAACTATTTCTAACCAACTAACAAAAGACAACGAACTTGAGAACACAATTTATTCTACGAAGCTGATAACTATTGCAAACCTATGTGAAAAATATCAACATTTCGATTCTTTATAATTATGCTAGTATCCAGATTCAGTATTTTACCTTATTTTATACTTGTATGGCCTGAATCAAGTTTCTGTGGTAAAACACTAGGGAACTAAAGACTCCTTCTCAACGGCTAGAAACCAACATTTATAGTTGAAAGTTATTCTAAAAAAAACTTACACAATGATCTCTAGCAAGCAAAAAATCAAAGAGCTCCTCTGTACACTGCTCTTCTGTTTTAGATCTGGAATTCACTCGAGTCTCACACTTATCAAACCTTTCACGGAATTTTTCACATTCTTTTGTCGCTTCACACTGTTTCCTGACAACAGTTATAGGATCCTGGGGGGGAAAGCAACAGATAAATATTAAGCAAATATTAATTCAGATGGACCAATACTAAAAGGGATGTTTGTTCTTACCACCTCAGGAAAGTGAAGTAATATATTTACTATCCTTACTTTTTTATTAAAAAAAAAACCAAGTTTGGAAATGGCCAATTATTTCGATATGGCAGAGTAAGTTAAATGGTATAAATATCAGTGACAAATTGTCATTAGCTAAATTGATATTGCATCTTGTGCACCAAGTTACATGATTGGTGTACAATGAGGAATACAGGTGCTGACATATTAACTAGTACCCACTCGGTGCACAGATTTACACCATTTGATTTAGATTACAACATGTAATTAATAGGAGTCTGGCTGATACATTATAAAATACAAAATTATTGAATTCATTTATAAAAACATCCTTAGTTTAATAACATACTGCAAACTGTATAGGGTATAATTTCAAAACAGCATACTTCTACATCGTCACACTCAATATAAGCCAGATGATTCAGAAGTATCTTTACAAGACAATGCTATTGTTCTGTGCCATCAAGTTGCTTCAGACTTCCAGCAACCCTTAGCTATGTTTTTGAACCATGTTAAGATCAAGGAGTATTTTACTATTGCCAACTCTCAGTTGAGCATCCATGGCTGAATGGGATTTAAAACCTGGTCTCATACATCTACATCCATTACAACAGATAGCCTCCTGCTTCTAAGGCAATGGTTTTAGGATTATAAATACAAGGAATTAATAGATTCCTTAGGATCCAAAATCCACATAAATACTGCAATTCTGATGGAGCCCATCTTTTTTTTTAGACTGGAAGAAGTTTTTCAAAAGAAATTGTCCATAAAAGGAAATTGAGGGTGTTTCAGACACTGCACTTTTAGAAGCATGTAAAAACAGTACTACAACAATACCTCATGTCTTCCCAAGATGTGAACAATTTCTTTGAAATGTTCAAAGTTACATGAAAGCCACAGGATTTATTAAGTTTGAGGCATCCACCACTTAGAATCATACGATTCTTCTATTAATTTATTACTTTTCTTTTGAATTATTCTCAATCCCTCGGCAAAATGTTATACATAGAGCAGGAGACAAGCTAGACATAGGCTTGAAAGGACAATCTGCCCTAGGGTTCTACCAGTATTTAGATCTTCAGAATATCCACCATCATTTTTAATACCACAGTTATAATACTGTGATTCTAAAAGCTTACATCATTATAATTACATCTCAGTTACGACCAGCGACAAACATCTCATTATTTTTAGTTTTCTAAATTAAAATATGAATTAGGTTTGTTATTTTTAATGGACGTTCAAGGACTTATCTCACTACATTAAAATATTTAAAGCTACATACCACAAGTTCTTCCTCTTCCTCCTGGAAAGAATCAGGAAAATCAGAATTCACATATGTCTTGATAGCATAATAAGATTATATTTAGCAAGTGCAAAATATGAGTCTTGTATCACTGTGGATTACATTGCTGTACTGCAGACAAACCTCTGCTCTCAAGTCAACATGTGTTTGACTCATCCTTCGAAGTCAGCACTGAGTACCCAGCTTGAGGTGTGTATGCAAAGTATAGCCTGAATGATTGAATTATAAACTGTCCAGAGAGTGCTTTAAGCACTATGGGTCGATATATAAGCACACTTTTGCTTAAAAAACCCAAAACATAAATTTAAATTATCTGCAACTATTTTTGTTAAAATACAGCTTCTTTCATAACTCACATATCACATTTACTCAGTGACCTATTGTTTATATGAAATCCATACTTCAGCAAGGTAAGCAAAATGTTGAAACTTGTCAGAATGCTGTAAAAATCCATTGACTTTCTTCCTCAAGTTACTTTGGACCACCAAATTATGAAACAGTGGAGTCCTCATTAATGGAGGAAGGTTAGTTAGAAACCTGATCCAACTCATGAGGCGAATGTTGCATCTGCTGATGTACTAAGGTTATGATAGGGGTGAATAACTGAGACAAAGTGAAAATAAAGCCAATAAGATGTAGTGAAGAATCATGCACCCCAGCTTTCAGAATTAAACCTTGCATTACGCCAGTTGGGGCTGGTGGATGTTCACAGTCCAGTAACACCTGGAGGAATACTCACTAGTGCATCTCAGTGAAGTGTTTTTAAAGTGTGCCTATATAGTAAAACTCCCAAAATTGATAATTACGGTACTTGCAGTCCAGCTAATAAGAAAACACCATTCCTACAGAACAGCATAGTACTTCCCCACAAGAAAAACATCAGTTTAACGACTAGTATTGGAACTACAATGACACCGTATAGACACATAATTTAATTGTACCACTCTTTACATACACACTAAGAAGAGTTTCCCGGGCAAGTAAAAATGTAGGTCTTCCAGCTTTAAAAAACAAGCAAAAGCTCAAAAATAGCTCAATAATAACAATACAAAATCAAGTGACAGAATAAAACCAGTGAGTATGTATTATCCATCTTTTGAGATGGGAGGGAGGGAGGCTCAGTCAGTTTCATTGTACACAGGTTGTACATTGATAATAAAGGTTATTAGCGATGTAAAATTTCCAGAAATTTTGAAGCTCGGGAAAAAAACCCGTCCCCCCCCCCGTTTTTTTCAGGGAAATGGAAAAATTTGGAAAAATTGGAAAAAAAATCGCTAAAATACCACTCCCCATCCCCCTTTACTGCTTGGAAGTCATTCTGTTACTTTAGGAACATAAAATATGACTATGGACAATCTGACTTGGCATAAAATGAGGCTGCAACGGCTGGGCCTCTTCACTCTTGAATGACGAAGGTGCCTAACAGGTGACCTGATTGAAGTTTTATAAAATCATACACAGTATGGACAGAGTAGATAAGGAAAACCTGTTTTGCTATCACACAACGCTAGAACTAGGGGGCACTCCATGAAACTTTTGGGTGCTAGACCTCAAACAAAGAAGAGAAAGTACTTTTCCACCCAGAGGATCACTGGTCTCCGGAACTCCCTGCCAGAAGAAGTGGTGACAGCTGTCAGCCTTGACAGCTTTAAGAAAGGATTGGATAAGCTCATGGAGAACAAGGGTATCAATGGATATCATTATGGATGCCTAAGAACAACCTCTGGTTTGGAGAGATAAGCAGGATATCTCTCAGTGCCATTTGCGGGGAACCGTGAAGACATCTGCTTGGGAATACCCTGAAGCAAATGGTGAGCCTCTGTGTGAGACAGAATGCTGGACTGGATGGGCGGTGGCCTGCTCCAGCAAGGCTGTTCTTATGTTCTTAAAATTATAACAATTAGCATATTAAAATATAGTGTATCCAAACAATTATTACAGATTTTACTTTTTCAATAATATTTATTTGTAATTTTAAGTACCAAATGGAGTAACAATCTCCTGAACTGTTTACTAGTTTATGGGGAACAAAAAACCTTTACAAAACAATGTTTAACAATCCAGAATTAATAATTCATAATTCCTCTCCACACTAAGTTTCAATGAATGGGCATGAAATTTAAGCAGAATCATTTTTGTTGCTCTGTATTTTCTTGCTTTGAGGCCTAGTGAAGACAGAACAGAACCAAACACACCCACCCACATGGAAAAACAAAACTGAAACATTTTCCTTTTCCTTGTGACAATACCAGCACCTCAAGGAAGAAATGCGTCTTTTTCTTGCACCGGAGAGTTCAGTTTGTAACCTAGGACTTGTTTGTCCTCTGTGCACAGCAACTAGAATAATCTGATACTATGCATATTTTTAGAATGGATTTGGAAAATACTACAACATCCTGTCTCAAAATATTTTATTCATCATGTCAAAATAAAACATTCCATAATCATTTTTCGTTTTTCAATTTTTCGGGACAAAACCCCCAAAGGCTTTCGGGGAAAAATGTTTTTTCCTAATTTTCCCATTTTTCCCCCGAATTTTCCGTTCCCCCCCCCCCCGCCCTTCATATCTCTAGTTGTTGTTGTTAACCTCTCCCACACACCTCGACCTTTATTATTATTAATTATCATCATCATCATCATCATTAACCTCTCCCACACCCCTCGACCTTGGGCTCATCTACTGAGAGAAAGGCCCACGGCCAGCGCAAGCTCCCTGGACGTCAGTTGCTGGGGGCGGGGGGGATGCACTCTGAAGGAAGTGAGCGTAGAACCGCAGTCTCAGGCCTTCGGGCTGGGCTCTCCCTTCACCACTGGCCGATTACGAAGGATCGCAGGCAGGCACCCAGGCAACGAAACAAAAAATGGCAGGCCAGGGCCCCGCCGTGAAAGCAGCACCCCGGAGAGCCGGCGGGGGTAGGAGAGGAGGAAGAGAAAATTCAAGGCTTGGGGAAAAAAAAACCCTACACAACGGGGGGAGACCTTGTTCCCTTCCCTCCCTGGGATGGGGAGAGAGCTCCGCTCACCTCAGGGTCGCCGCTCCGGCCTTCCAACGCCGCCTCGTCCTGCCGCCCCATCTCAGCCTTCGCCTGGTCGCCGCAGAAGGACGCCGAAGGGTAAGCGGCACAATCGAGCGGAAGTCCCGCCTCCCCGCCGCGCTTCTTGCCCACGTCGCGCGGTGTTTCTTCCTACCCTCTCAAGATGGCTCCCTTTCTGCTTCTGTCCCCGACCGCCGCCTTCGCTCCAGGCTCGTGTCTGTACCAACATGGCCACCAGCCCCGTCAAAATGGCGCCGTTGGGCTGCTACATAACAATGACTGACCTTACCAAGATGGCGTAGCTTAGCCGGTTTCCTGCAGAGTAGACCAGCCTTCTGAACGATATGGAGACGAAGTCGGGGGAGGAAGCCGGTGGTCAGAATCCCCTCAGCCTCTTCGAGCTAAGCGGGGTGGTAGTGAGCTCTGTCATGGGACGCGTGGAGAAAGAGGTTTGGGGTAAGGACATGACCGAGCTGGGATCGGTCTTCGCCACTCGGGGCCACCTCTAGTCTAAACCACAGGGCGCCTGACACCGGAGTCAGGACTGCAAGATGCCTCCTGTTTAAAGACCTTCGTTGTCATTCATAATCATAACAGCAACACCTTTCCATAGAGATTCCCGTAGGCGACTAGGATGGATAGCGAAAAAGAGGAAACTGGTGCCTCGGAAAGAAAGGTTCTGATGGCCTGAAACAGTAATTTGTAATGATTACAGAGGAAATGGATTCGCCGGGAAATACGCCGACCTTTAAGCTCTTAATACAGGCAGGATGAGGACATTACAGGTGTTCAGATGGTAGATTTCAACTGGCTTCTTCTGTCATTTGGCTTCAGCATCATATGGAGCTCCAGGGATTGTGCTCCTGTGTTAGTATATATCTTAGTACTGTGTGTGTGTATATATATAAAAGACCCTCTGTGTTTGCTAACTCAACGGTAGTTTGAACTTAAATAGGTGGCTGTTCGACCGAGTTAGTTCTTTATTTTCTCTACCTATAATCACTCTTTTAGTAACCAGAATATTTCACTTCTGTGGCATTGGGAACTTCCAGATATTGTTGGCCTACTTCATCCATCGTATAATATTTACAATATGATTATTTTATTTATTTTAGAGTATTTTTATGCTCCCCCACACACACATCTTTCTCCTTGGAAAAGGACCCAAGGTGGCTTACAGTAATGAGGGACTATATGTATGATTTGGAAGATTAATGACTATTGTAATTTGGAGGCATTCTGCAGCCCTGCTTTACAAAATAGTGTGATAATTTTGTCAATGTTTACTACTTTTGCAAAAACCAAATATAGACAAGTGGTTTGCCAATAGCGTAGAAGCATCTTGTTCTATTGTCAGATCACAATTGGCATAGCAGGGAAGAACCTTTCTGTTAAGAGATTTCAAGGAGAGCTAGGATGCTAACAGAGTGTTTTATTCTGCAGTTCACTCCTATATTTACATAATATTTAATGGGGGAATGGGGTTAGACAATCGTGTCCCTAATTTGCAGCCCCTCAATTGTTTTGCCTCTCTGGTCCTCACATGCTTTTTCTTGTCAGAAAAAATGTGATCAGACCAGATAGCTGCATGGTATGTTTTCAATGAAATGCAAAAAGCTCTTTATTTCAAAGCACCCGTAGCCATCATGGTTTCTATTTATTATCTTGAAATCCTACGATTTTATTGCACATGACATACTAAAGAATTGCTTAGGAATGAAAGACTCACTATATTTAAAGCAGATCAAGATGTTAGAAATTCCTCCCAGAGTTCAATCCTAGGAGTTAGGCTTCATCTAAAAGAGCCCAGCAGTAAGCTACATAACTTCTTTCTGTGTAACTAACATAATTTTTTACTAATTTTTTTCCACCAAAAGCACTTCCGGGTCCAATCCTGAAGGGCATCTTGCCTCTGCTAAACATCTATTATCTGGAACGAATTGAGGAGACGGCTGTGAAAAAAGGTCAGTTTTGTATGAGGTAGTAAAAGAGATGTACAGGAGATATAAAAAGTTTACACACCCCTGTTAAACTGTCACATGTATGTGATGTAAATAAATGAGACAAAGATAAATTATATTTCAGATTTCTTTTCTTCCTCCATCTAAAAGATTTCAGTTTGTGGTTCAAAGGAATTGTACATGAATTGTACAGTTCATGAGTGTGTGTATGTGTGTGTGTGTGTGTGTCGTTACATTCATGACCTACTCTTTGTGACCCCATGTCCATGGAGTTTTCTTGGCAGGAATATTGGCGTGGTTTTCCAGTTCCTGCTCCAGGTGCCAAGTATTCCCTGGTGGTTGCCCATCCAGATACTAACCAGGGCTGACCCTGTTTAGCTTCCAAAATCAGGCAAGATCGGATGTGCTCAGGGCATGTAGGCAGCTTGTGCAGTTCACAGGTCTCATTAAAGGTGGGAAAAGGTCTGAAATGATTTATCTTTGTTTCGTTTATTTAGATAGACACTTGACATTTTAACAGGGGTGTGTAAACTTTTTATATCCACTGTAACTTAATTCTGTTTTTTAAATTCCTTTAAAATGATATATTTATTATACACTTTGGAGTACAGTACAAATAATTCTTCTGTTGATTAAGACTAACAACTGCTTCCTTAATGTTGTCAAAGTGTCCATCTACTGGATAAAGAGGTTTTGTTTTTATTCACGTTAATGTGGACATGTTGACTTAAGCATTTTGAAGTGTAATCCTACTAACTTCAGTAGAACTTACTCTTAAGTAAGCATAATAGAATTGCTCTCTGAGTCATTACAGTTACAGAGCTGAGTTACACCTAAAGAGCAGTTGGATTTACTAAAGTTAGTGATAATATTTTGTCAAAGCTACTGTAGAACTGCTGGGAAGCTCATCTATTTAAGAATCTGCCTGTGGAACCAGAGCTTGGGAATTTGATTCCTAACTGTACCTTCATGACAAGGGACTGGACTCAATAGTTCATCACACTAATGTGTGATCTCCAAAATTTTCTCTCAACAGTCCCGCTCAGCTCTTACAAACTCACACCTGGGTGTTCCTTTAGTCCAGGGGTATCCAAACTTTTTGGAAGGAGGGCCAGATTTGGTGAGGTGAAAATGTGTGGGGGCCGACCATTCAGCCACATTGCCCCCCCCCCCCGGCTGAACTTTGGACAAGTCTCTATAACATGCAAAGAGGTGGGGAGGATGCTGCAGCAACGGAGCCGGGGGTGGGTAGGCTGGACAGATGGCTGGGGGGATGGACAGAGGCAGGGAGGGCATGCAAAGCATAAAACTGCAAGCTAACGCCTCCATCTGGTAAGGGGAGGGGCCCGCTGCCGGGGATGCATGACAGGCTGAGCTGGTAGGGAGAAGAAGGCGTGGGCCACTCAGAATTTGAAAATGGGCTGCTTTCACACCCACACATAGTGACTGAAAATCATGTAGAAATACTTACATTTCTAGTTGTTTCTCTTTAGTTGCACTCTAGAAATCATTACACGTGGTTTTAGTTTAAATTTGTGATTTTTGTTAAAATTGTGTTACCTCTACTGAAGAAGTGAAGCTGTTCAGTTAAAAAATTAATGAAACAGACTTATCCAGTTATTCTCAGTAGTGAATCTGGCATTACACTTGAATAGTGGTGAATAGAAAATATCTGTGTTCGAGTTGTATATTGACTGAAGGTTCACTTGGTAGATTTGGATAAATAACTTCTGTTGGGGCTTGTGTAACATAATGTTATACCAGGACTCGTGACACCTGGGTTCAAATTCCAACTTATCCCAGAAAACTTAGTAGGACATTGAAATGGTGAACCACTCCTTAATCATGATATGTATCTCAAAAGCTCTATTAGGATCATCATAATTTAAAAATATTTAACAGTACACAGCAAGAAGTTGTAAAATTGATGTTAAGAGTTAAAAGATAAGCAACAGCAAAAACTGAGGAAATTATTTTATTATTTATTTCATTTATATATTTCCCATTTTGCTAAATGGATTAATAAGTATCGTCGAAAAAAGCGGGAAGGTAAATAGTGTTCCGTGCGCAGAAATGTGTTCGGCCATGCCGGTCACATAGCCACAGACTTGCACAACACTGGCTCTTTGGCTTGGAAACAGAGATGAGTGCTGCCCCTAGAGTCGGACACGACTAGCACGCATGTGCGGGAGGAACCTTTACCTTACATTTTGCTACAGGACCACTCTGGGCAGTTTACACAATTATTTCCTCTGCTATGGTTTTAATGGCAATTGAATATGTGTTAACAATGATGATCTGCAACTTCAGTGTTTGGTTTAATTTTTAAACAGAACTTTGATAGTGAAACTAGAAATTCTAAGGGTGGGTGGTCCCATTGGAGATAGAATTCTTGCCTTACAATAGAGTCCTGTACATGCGTACGCCAAAGAACGACTGAATTCATTGGGAATTACTCCCAGGTGAGTGAGTATAGGAATAAAGCATAAAAGTATGTCAAATATGCACTTGCAGTGCAGTCCTATATAAAAGTAAAGTCCTGCTGAAAAGTAAATGCCTTTGTGGGCAATTAGATTTACTCTTGGGTATGTAAGGTTTATAAAATAATACAGTACTTACCATATTTTCCATCTATAAGATACCCCCATGTACAAGACAACTTCCACTTTTCCAACCCAAAATTACAGGTTCGCAACTGGGCGGTTCTCTCCATGGGTTACTTTCGTGTATAAGACGACCCTCAATTTTTAGTCTAACAATTTTAGACAAGGGTACTGTGTAGTCTTATACATGGAAAAATACTGTGTGTAAAACCACTGTATCGAACACATCTGCTTGACCATTTTAAAAAAAGTTTTTAAAAGTTTGCTATTAATTCCGCAGGACTCTCCACCCAGCCTATATGGTGCAAGCTCTGGTTTGACATCATGAAAACAAGACCTTCTAGATTAGAGGTGGGTTAAAACTATAAATCACAAAATTGACATACCTGAGCAGACTAGGTTTCCTACCTTTGGGAGTAATTTTGCCTTCAAGCTGCGTCAACTATGATGATACTTTTGAGTGAATTTTCTCAGTAGTTTTTATTAGAAATATAGATTTGTGGACTGGAAATGTCTGACTGCAGAACCAGAGATTCCCCACTGTGCCTCCTGTTAGAAGAGCCAACCTGTGTGGCCTTCAACAAGCTGCACAGTTACTGGATCCCGCCAGAAGAAGGGAATGGAAAACCACATAGGAGTATTCTATACCCAGAAAACATTGGAAAGGGTTGTAGTCAGTCAGTTGGCTTGACAGCACACAATTATTCCTGTTACTGGAAAACTATGGCCAGAATACTAATGTAAACATTGTTGATGTTTGTATCAGCTTCCTGACTTTCCATGCCTAATTGTGCCTAATTGATGTGATGCCAGGGTGTGGATTCATGCACCTGGTTGTGCAACTGATATTCACCCTGGCACTATGGAAAGTTACTCAAACTTGAACTCCAATAGGAATCTGGCCTATGTCAGGAAATCGTCTGTGTGCAAACTGTCAGCATCAAATGCAGTAGAGAATCTATCGCCCCACTGATGTTTTCAATCCCAGCTCCCAAAGCTCCCAGCTTGCAAGTCCCATGTTAATGGATCCTGAGATCTGTAGGCCAAGACTTGTGTTCCCTTGCTTCTGTTACTCTAGAGCAGTCCTTCTCAGCCCTGGGTCCTTTGATGTTCTTCGACTAGAAATCCTGGCCAGCACAGCTCACGGTGAAGGCTTCTAGGAATCTTAGACCAAGAACACCTGGGGACCCAAGGTTGGAGACTCTGCTGTAAAAAGATGTTGCTCAGTCTCCAAGAATTTTATCAATTTCTCACTAGATAACAGCCAGAGGCCTATTGGTATTTGCAAAAGGCCCTTTTAAAATAACCCGGAGAGTTCTGTGGACGGAGATTCTATAAGGATGGAAAAGGAAGGATGATAGGAAAAATGCAGGGTAAAAGTAGCTATTCAGCATATCTGTCTTTGCAGAATGGGAATCCCTATATGTATATTCAGAAATAAGTCTTTATTGGTCAAAAATCTAGTTGCTTAGTGTAGTAAATTGCATTGAATCAGTGAGGACATGGTGAATCAACTCCTCCATAAATTCTCTTATTACATATGGATCTACTGTAGTTGTGTCTTACTTTAGCAAAATTTCAACCCCTGAAATGAACTGAGTTTTTTCTCACATAGCGCTGGGCATTTTTTTGTAATTTGGTTCAATTTGATTACAGAGCATCAAGTGTTGGAGGAAGAAATTCCTTGAAACATTCTTTTCTAACGTGCTCCGTGGGATCCTGGACGTGTCTTCACACCAACGACTGAACGACCCTTGCTTTTTGCCCTTGCTATACACTTCGCAGCACGTTACTCAGCTCACCATCTATAACATGCTGGAGGGCATCTCGGAACTCATGGCAGAACACAACCAGGAGGTTCTGGACAGACTGGCCGTCTCACTCCAGGCCCTGACGTTCCGTCACCTCCTCCCCACCAGTCAATCTACTAGGCAACAGTTGAGTTTGTTCCTTCATCGCTTAATTCATCATGGGGCTGTGGACCACCTGTCTATGTACTCCTGGCCTGATCCTGACCCAGCACTTTTAGCCCTTATTCTAAAAATGAGTGCTGGGGTTTGGCATCCGGGGAAAACGCCAACAAACCAGGAAACGTTTTGCCAGCTGTGCAGGAAGAAATTCATTCATCAGGGCCAAAAGCTAGAGCAAGAGCACAAGCCTCTTTGGGGCCCAAACACACCGTTCCATCGCTCAGCAGCTGGCCAGTGTAGTGGTAAGGAACGGAAAAGTGACAAAATGCTTCCTCGTGTTTCTCAAGGATCCGTAGTGGGCTTTGAAAATGCTGCACCGTCAGCCAGCACCAGCTGTGAGACTCTGAAAGGCCCAGTGGACTGTGGGGTGGGTTGCAGTCCTCCCCAAAGCAGGACACAGCACAGTACGAGTTCAGAAACAGATGTGGCATCTCCCAGCTGTTCCCCAAATAAAACATCCCCACATGTCCCACCTATGGAAATACCGCGGAAGCGATGCAAGGTTGCAACAACAAAGAACCACAGCTGCTGTCAGAGGACCGGCAAAGCTCCTGTGGACTCAGAAGATCTTTACGATTTTGTCTTTGCCGTTGCAAGAGAAGAACAGGAGAAAGCCCTGTCTAGCAGGAGGAGAGCAGGGGAAGGCAAAAATCCTACTGACTGTTCCTTTGTCCCATCAGAGCCTGCCAGTGATAGGGATGCAGCTTGTGCAGCAGGAGCCCGACTAGTTGGGATCACTTCTATGAAAAGTGTGGGCCATTTCCGAAGCGTGACCACACTGGAAGTGTTCTCCATCCCTCTGACAAGGAATACATGCCAAATGCTTGGGAACCTGCTAAGCTCTTGGGTGTCTTTGAAGACGCTTGTTTTGACCTTGAATGGTCAGTCAGAATCCAGCTTTTGTCTTCAGTTCTGTTAAGCAAGTTTAATTTAATTTAATTTAATTTTCAAAAAAATTATCCCACCAAACTGTCATGATATTACATGTGCATTGTGCAACTGCTGTAAGAAGATGAATAGTTACAGATATAGTAATCTAAAATATATATTGGTAGGAGGTGTTAGTGCTAGCAGCCATAGTGAACACAGAGCCATCTGATGAATGGAACAGGAAGTGCATGAAGTTTACATTAGGGCCCTGGTATTCACTGGGGATTGGTTCCAGGTTTTCCAGTGGATAATGAAAACTATGGATAAGAGAGAATGCCGCCACCACCCCCGAAAAAAACCCTGCTGTTTTGTGACAGTAGCTTGCTTTATGGTTGCTGTTTGTGACAGTAGCTTGCTTTACAGTTGCCGTTTGTGATAGCTTGCTTTGTGGCTGCTGAATTATTTATTTAATTTTTTCCTCTGCCAACCATGGATAACTGAAGCAGTGGTTAATGAATCAGTGAATACGGGGGTCCTACTTTAATTGCTTCCTTGCCTGCTCTCGTCATTGCCCTAGGTCAGTGGTGGCGAACCTTTGGCACTCCAGATGTTTTGGACCACAACTCCCACACTCCTTTGTCATTGGCAATCAAGGCTTGGAATTTTGGGAGTTGTGGTCCAAAACATTTTCGCCACCACTGACCTAGGTACAGTATAAGGAACACTATATTATTGGAAATAGTCAAACAGGATATAGCAAAACTTTGAAGGTGTCCAGTGTTACATAGTTTAACAGATACAACAACACTCTCTGTTTGTAGCTAGTATTTTTATTCTCTAAAGCATCACATAGATGTAGAAAAGATGTAGCTGTTTAGTCTGTGAAGTAAACAGAGGGAGTCATGTGGCCATTACAAAATACACAAGATTAGGCTATTGGTGATACCTTTCTAGGCTACTTATAAAAAATCATTGCAAGATGTTTAGTCATGTAGACCAGGTGGCTTTCACTTGTCAGTGCTTCTCATGGAAAAATACACAGGATCAGAAGTAGAGCCTTCACTTCAAGTGAAATAGTCATTTTGGTTTCTCTTTTTATTTCTACTTTCCAAAAATCTGATTGCAGGCTTAGGCCTTGGTATCTTCAATATTCTCGCTGGACTCCGGGCCCTGTCGCGACACAGTGATTATTCTCTCCGTGTGGTGCGCATCAGTGACATGTTCTCACATGTCCCCTGTATGAATCTGGTCCATTCTTTCTTGCGTGCTGTTCCATTGCTTCAGATACTCTTGGTCAGCTTTGATCTCAAAACAGCACCTGAGTGGAACAAGTCCGAAGAGAGCTGGGACATGTTGTTCTTACAAGAAGAAATTCCAGGTAAAACATTGTCCCATTCCAACCTGACATTATAACATGCAAATATCAGATGATACCCTTGCATATATTCCTATGATTGCTCTTATGGCCTTGGTCATTCCACAGTTTGAGTGCTTTCTATGGCTGGTGCTTTATTCTATTTATGCCATTGCTCCCTCTAGGAATAAAATTGCAAAATTTGAATTAAAAGTAGACTTTTGGGGTAAAATAAATGCATTGCTTCCTAAAAGCTGCCATTGTCCATAACGGGGAAATCCAAGATTTCTCAATTTTTAGCTTGCCACCTCAATAAAAGCCTCCTCTTCAGAAAGTGGATGGGGTCATAGCTTAGCTGTCCAGTACAAAATTTGTCTGCAGAAATTGTGCTGTAGCAGAAGCTATTTGCCTCTTAAATAGAATATTGGACAAAACAAGAGGTGTGAGTTAGCCTTCTTGGAACCTAGTATCACTTATTTCACACGAGAATTTATTTTGAAGTTCTTTGAGTCATTTTTATTTATTTATTTATTTGACTTTTGTACCGCTCATCTAGCCCTAGGGCTACTCTAGGCGGTTTACAACATAGAATAGCAAAATAACAAAGTACCACATTTAAAAAACCAAAATACAAACAACATAATATAAACAAAATATACATAAATCAACAACAATAAACTAAAATAAAACTAAAATGAAAATAAAAATAGCCAGGTGATTACTTAAATCAAAAACTGGGAGGGGGGAGGAGATAAGCAGTAAAAAGGAGAATAGTGCCTTACTAAATGTTTGGGAAATCAGGAAAGGCCATTCTGTACAACCAAGTTTTCAATAGTTTTTAAAAAGTTTGAAGCGAGGGTGTCAGGCAAATATCTGGAGGTAGATGATTCCATAACTGGGGAGCAACCACTGAGAAGGCCCTACTCCTTGTTACAACTTTCCGGGCCTCCCTTGGGGTTGGGACTCCCAGGTGTCCGGCCTGGCTGGCACGGGTGATCCTGGCAGTTCTTCTTGGGAGGAGCCGCTCTGTCAGATACTGAGGTCCCAAACCATTTAGGGCCTTGTATGTTAATGTCAAAACCTTGAAGTCAATGCGGTAGCGTACCATCAACCAGTGCAATTTAGTATAAAACTTCCACTAGTCAATAAGTAATAATACTAATACTTCCTTTTTTTTTTTTTCATTTTAATCATAAGTCTTACTTGTGCCATATTGCTTATTTTACATTGTTGTTTATAGATGCTTTGTGTACTGAAGTGGGCACCGGTGCCATTCAAATTAACGGCACATCTAAAAAGCTGCCTTTACTTGGGTTCTCAAAAATTGATAGCTTGCCTTACCAATGAAATGCTTCCCTTCTCTCCTGCCTGTACAAAGGGGAGCTACTGTAGTTGCTCCTCTTTACTTCCACTTGCCAGTCCATCTTGTAAGGGAGCACTTCACTGCTAGAAAAGCATGGCTCTTGAAGCAGCCTCATTCCCAGCCTGGTTCTTTGTCTGCTTGAAATGACAGGCAGTATTTTGAATCATTGCTCCAAACTTGGCTCTTGAATTCTAGCTCAAACTGTTGTTTGCTAATTTAGGCTAGTGAACAGGATCATTTTTTTCTCTCTCCTTCCCATCTCCTGTTTAGAGGGCCATCTGGAACAGCTTGAGATCAGGTTTCCCAGGGAACCTCTTCAAACAAGCCACCTGATACCAGTGCTGAAGGCCTCAAGGTCTCTCCAGAGTCTTTCCTTAGACAGTGTTGCCATATCTTGTCCTCAAGAGGTTGGGCTCCTCCTTCATGCCCTCAAAGGTAAGACGGAGGCCATATTTCCTGCAGCACACCACTGGGGAATTATAGTAGCAGTAGCACCAGGACATAATAACATTAGCCAGTAGTAAGTTGGGCTTCAAAGATTATTATGGTATAGGTTGCAGGCAAAACAATACAGATTCTAGAGTAGTCCTAGAGCAGGAACATTTTTCAGTAGCCCAGCACTTCAGGTCTTTCTTCATTTGTATTGCAGACTATAGCCCAAACCTCAAGAAGCTAAGCTTTCATGATGTCAACCTTTCTGGCCACTCAAAAGAAGTCCTCCTCCTCCTGCAGGATCCAGTCCTCCAAGGTATATGCAACTAATATCTGTTTATGCTCCCAAGTGGCTTCAGTTTTGTCAGCGGTGACTGATATGCACTGTTTATAATAATGCTTCTGAAGGGGGCTGGACATTTCATGGGTATCTGGAAGTTGAGTCATGGCTACTGGATTTTTTTTTTCTTGAGAGATAGAAATGTTTCACTGCTCATCCAAACAGCTTCAGGAGACTGACGAAGCTGTTTGGATGAGCAGCGAAACGTTTCTCTCTCTCAAGAAGAAGAAGTCCAGTTGCCATGACTCAACTTCCAGATAAAATCACCTGCATGACTGAGAATCTTCACAGGCATGTTTCATAGGTATATTTTCAAGAGCATGTATGAGCCAATGGTATTTTGTGCCGGGTCTGATGGGAGAGTAAAGGTTTCACTTCTGGACAAGAAAAAATGTAGTCCATTGCAGGGGGAAAAGTTATGGAAATGGGAGGCACATTGTTTAGAACAAAAAAGGAAAAGGAGTGTTTTTATCCATTGTAACTGCAATTTAAAGCAAGTGTGACAGGGGTATCATCATGCTCTTAGTGCTTGGTTCTAACTTGTCTGAAGTGTATTCCATGGAACTAATTTCATTTAGCAAGCAACAGCATCAATATAACTTATTCTTTGTCTTGTGACAGAGATCACCTTTTCTTTTTGTCGACTTTTTGAAAACTGTACTGCTGAGCTTTTCTCTGAAATAATCAATGTTGTGAAGAAAAACTCCTCACTGAAGACCCTCAGAATCCCTGGAAATAGGCTGGGTATGTAAGGCAAACGTGGCAGCCATCCTGGGATACTTTTTTTAATGTGGAAGGATTGCATGACATCAAGAATACAGGTGTTCTTGGCTTGCTTAGTATCACAGTTGCTGTTATTCTGTTCCCCATATTTCAAAGCCAATTAACATAGAGTAGGACGAAATGAGGAAAGCACGAGGAGCAAAGAAAACGTTAAGAAATTAGGCACCACTTATTGCATAATGACTTCATGAAATTAACTGAGGGGCCCAATGTTTTAAGAAGGGGGGGAGCGCTTAAACCCTTGCTTTTTTGGGAGGCATTTGGCGACATTTAATTTAATTTAATTCATTTTCCCCTCTTTTTTTATGCCACTTGCCGATGATTTTTGCTTACTATTGTTTTTGGTTTGGTTTGGTTTGGTTTCTCCCCCCACCCCGCCCAAACTTTCTTGCTGATGTCACTTGTGTTTTACTGGTTTTTTAACCTTTGTTGTTAACCGCCCGAAGTTCCCTGGGAAGACGGACGGTATAAAAATAAAATAAATAACAAATAAATAAAATGTGCTATTTGAGCCAGTGAAGACCCTTGTCCCATAGGGGGAGTAAGCACCTTCTACCTTTTTATCAGGGAATGGGACCAAGCTGACTATGTCAGAAGGGCAACTCAACCACTGAAGTCGAGGCACTTACCTTGGGTGACAGATGATTCATGCTATGGAGGAACAGCAGTGGCAAATCCTCTGTTATTTATCTCTGTTTGATAGCACATGAGTGTGTTCCATGGTGTGTGCAGCCTGCACTCCCTCACGTGAAGTGAACACCTGCCCATCATGAGTGCTGGTTTAGATTTAGAGGCCAGGTTATGTAGAGGGAATTGATGGGAGATAACATCTTGTCCTTCACTTCAGGTAGCACATGAGTTTGGGAGTGTCTTGGTCATACTTACTTTCCAAATCTGTCACTAGAGCTGCAGTGGCAAGGTAACCTGTCTCTGCCCAATTGCTTTTCCTGTAACTTTCTGGTGAAGAGGTGCTTCTCATGCTGATCTGGACAACCAACTAAGCTCTCCCCTGCTGGAAATCTAACCTGTTACTGAATGGGATTTTTGTACAATCGGCTGTTCCTGGCTAGAGACTTTGATGGTAATGTACTCAGAGCCAACAGATCATGGGGAGGCAGGGGTTGGATATGTTTTTTCTTGGTATGCAACCAGTACCCACAATTTCTTTTCATAATTGTTCACACCCGATTGATTTGTTCTGCTGCTGCTGGAAGTTCATACTCATACTCTAATATGAGCATTGACATTTTTTTTTCAATTCTTAGGCAATCACAGGTTGGTTGCAGTGGCTGACATTTTTTCTGAAGATTCATGCTGTTCTATCTGTCATCTGGATGTAAGGTATTTTTCTTCTCCCTTAACCTCAGCACTTTCCTCAATCGGGAAAAAAAAAACAATGGCAGCAAGATGGCTTTGCAAGCTGTCATTTTGCTATCACCAGCGTTTAAAGGAAGATGTCAGTTTGCAAGCCTAATGAGAGAAGCCAATTTGTAAGAACTGTCTTTCTGTCCGGATAGTGGGAAATGTGTTATTGCCTATCTAGTAGTTTGATATTAGAAGAAAGCTTGCCTGCAGGTTCCTAGGGTTTAATTCTCATCCCAGACCTTCAAGGGCCTTCAGTAAATAGGCCTTATTCCTATTGTCTCTCTTCGCTACCTCCTGCCAGTTTACTGAGCGAATGCTTTTACATGTAAGTTGTCAACCCTGCATTACCAGCTTCTGAATGATGAAGTTATTTCTTAAATCTGTGAGATGCAACCACCCCTGTGCTAACATCAAAAACTATTACACCTCATTTTCCATCACATAAATATAGTGGTAAACTATTTGTAACTACCTTTCCACCACCCCCCCAAAAAAACAACTTTAATTTCCTATCACATCATGCTTTCTAGGCATAACAGTTATGAGTGTCCTCTGAATACAAATGCGTTTATGAACAGTAGCAAACTAATCATCCCTTCCCCTACAGCTCCAACTGTATCAAGCCTGATGGTCTCCTGGAGTTCGCCAAGAAGCTAGAGGGTTACATAACACAACAACACAGGGAACAAATCAGACTTACCCAATTGTGCCTCTACCAGAACTGGCTGGACCAAGATGCAACAACTGCTCAAGAGGCCCTTTGGCGACTAAAGGCAATATGCAATGTGGTCAGTGACACATGGGATGCATCTCAGGCCTTTGCTGACTATATCAGTGTGATGTAAAGAACACTTATGGGACAATATATTGTAATAAAGCTGCTTACTGATCTACCAGGAATCAGATTCTTTCTTCTAGGCAGACCCAGCGGCTGCAGCTACCATCTTAATTTTTCTTCAACTCAGATATTTCCTTAACGTGGCAAAAACTGACAGCAGTACAAAAAAGCAAGTATTGTAAAACTTTCTGTTCACTATTAAATTTAGTTATTGCAGTCATAGATTTTATAGGATAGTGATATAAATCAGCCCAGCAATACAATGCTGTAGGCACCCATCTACATTAGCATATATCACTGAAAGGATATATTGCTCCTAGCATTGATTACCTACAGGGTCATTGAGGGTTAAGCATTCTGCCATGGTCGAGAATCTTAGCGCCCCTACAAATCTCACACTTTATGAGTCTTTACCTAGACAGAAGATAAACTCTGAATAGAGAGCTGAACATCAAAACCCACACATTTTCCTTACATTTTATTTGTGAAATGTGTATTATGAAATATCGGTTTAGACAAAGGCTTATTCTTCAAATGTGGAATTAAAATCCAAGTCCCATTATAATTTGTACTAAACATGTTAAGAGCAGCAAGCAACTGTTTTGAGAAACTGTATGTAGATCCATTTTCCACTGATGTAAAGAGAATTTTAATGCAAGTTTTTCGTATAGTGGCTTAAATTTCAGTTCAAGTAAAGTCCAGAAGACCAGTTGTAACATAAGTGGATAACAATCCTTTGATTACTTTTTAAATTACCCATGTAATCTTGTTCTATTAGTCAGGCTTAACATAATTTACCTTCCTACATTAACAAAGGAGATGGCTTCTTGCTTCTGGAAAACAAAACTATCCCCAGCCATATATTTCTGATGCAGGAGCAAAACAAGTTCCCCCATCTGCATCTCGCTGGCCTCATCTTACATATATATTTCCCATTCTTCCAAATATGTACATTGACTTGCTCCTTGACACTTATATGTATTATGTCCATGGCAGTAAATTAGTTTTTAGCAAATTTGCTCATGACTATAAGAGGAAACTTTAATTTTATGTTATCTAAAAAAAAATTCCATAATAGACTAACATCAGATGATGCAACATTAATTTGCTGTAATAAAATACATTTGGGAAAAAAGGAAAGTTCATTAGAAAGGTTTTACGTGTCCATAACAACGTTTTCAACAAAAGCTGAGCCATAGTCTTGATACACTGATATGGGGTTGTTTCATCTTTAGTCTTTTTTTCTGTTGGAAATACTTAGATGGATAGTAGAACCAACATATCCCAATATCCCAGTGCTCCGTTGTATTGTCTGCTTTTGTAAAGACAGTCTGCAATAAATCATGCAGAAGAGAACGTTCCTCTGGTGCATTTAATTGCGGATAATGCTGCCCTGATGTCATTGATCAAAGAACAAATGCAGAGATATTGCATAGCTGTTTCCTTGTATAAATAGCACAGGTGTTCGGATGATAATAACAAAAGGGGTCATGGTATCCCCCCTTGCTGCTCATGGGAATGATGATAAAAGGTGAAGGTGACAGCAGCATCCCAGGCAGCCTTGAGGACAGTGTCCTGGAGTCCACATTTTTCAGCACAGTGATACCACTGAGACAAGTCAGAAGTGCAGTCAGACCCTTCCGGGGGTGGCCGGACTTGATGTCCGTTCACACAGCGACGACACTTGAACCTGGAACAAAGGAATACTGTATTGTACTGACAAGGGCTGGAAATTTTGCATTACTTGACTCCAAACCATCATACCTGACCTAGGTATAGTCTAGTTTTTGTAACCTCCACATCTAGATTCTGTGTGCATTAGAAACAAGCTCTATTCCACCAAGTAAAGTGGGTGAGAAAAAATATCTTCCTGATCTCACATTCATCATTGGTGAAAAAAGGCTTATGCAAAATCTGAGCTTCTTCCAGATTCAGGCATACCTTGGTTTACGAACGCCTCCGCTAACATATTTTTCGGTTCACAAAAGGAAATCCATTGAAAATAATGCCTCAGTTTATTATTACAGTGGTACCTTGTATAAAGGAATTAATTCGTTCCAAATGAAATTATGTTAAGCAAATTTTCCTTTATACAAATTCCCATAGGAATGCATTGAAAACAGAGTGATCTCGTTTTTATGTTGTACGGATTTTCCCCATAGGCAATTATGTTAAGCAAATTTCCCCTATCTCCAGAATTTTTATGTTGTACAAATTTTATGTTATACAAGCTGTTTGTTATACAAGGGTCCACTGTATTTTTTCACAATGCCCAGGTTTACGATTTTTTTTGTAATGCACTGCAGTAAAAGTACCCAGGATGCATTGTGTCCCTTGCGTTTCTGGTTTACGAATTTTCTACAGTATGAAACGTCCCAGAAAACGCATTAAGTTCGCAAACCAAGGTATGCCTGAAAATAGGAGTAACACACCAGTTTTCTATCCTTTCTGTTTACAAAAGAAACATTGTGCTTTCTCTTTGGATGTGGCAAGTCAGCAGGAATTACAAGAGGTATATCAACAGATGGAAAAGTTAACAATTTCCCTGAGTAACAATACAACCCCAGAGCATTCTGCCAAGCAAAATCAGTAAGCTACAAAGACTTTGTTTTCTTGGGATTCAGTTTATACTAAAGTTTTATGGACACAGACTTTCAAGCTTAATAGATGGTGGGAAAACTGGATTGCTCCACTCCATTTTTCTTTGACATTCACATCCTGGACTAGTGTTAACAAAATGAACTTACAATTGTAATAGCTACTCCATCTGATATGTACTTCAGTAGATCTGAGTCACACCGGTGACAAGACAGGATATACCTACAAACAGTGGCCTCTATATGTGTGGATCCCATGAGCATCAACTCAAAGGAAGGTGAGCAAATATCCTTTTGTATAGGGTACAGTTTGTTTTAAGACAACTCTTCCGTGGATATTCTTCACTATATCCCCAAATCCCTGCGTGTATCATAAAGTGATCAGTCATTTACTCTGGCACTTACTTGTCATGAGTATCGCTTGTAGTTGTCTCATTGACAGTGAAAAGTTCCTTCAGTTCCCCAAGAGAAAAGTGTCTTTCCACATCCTGTTCTTCATCAACTACGCAGCTGCTGAGAGCTTTCTTGTGTGCCTGCCGCTGAAATATTTTTTCTTCAATTGTCCCTGTCTAGAAGAAATAAAAATTAAGAATGACATGAGGTTTTTGAAATATCTGTGGGCCTTTAAAATCATTACATCCTATTCAATAGGAACCTGCTTTTCATTCATCGTGTGGCTGCAGCTGAGATTCTTGGGTCACGGGCTGTACCAGTCATTCTGCATCAGTTTGCTGCCTCAGAATCTCCCCGCTGAGCAGGAAACTTGATCGTACACCTTAATGAAGGTGGAAATGCTGTACCTATCAACTAAACTGCAGTATCATTTCTTAGCCTATCTTATCTATCTCTGACTTTTATGAGTGATGTTTGATTTAATTATGTTTTTACTTATATCATTGTTTTTATTATGATTTTGTATTTTTACATACTGTATTGTGATAGTCTGTTTTATCTTGTAAACCGCAGAGTGGCTTCCCATCAGATGGGTGGTATATAAATTAAATTAAGTTAAAATAAAATAAAATAAAATAAAATAAAATAAATAGTCACTGTCAGACTTCTGAACCAAATCTTGTTTCTAACCATTCCACTGTACTGGGCAATGAGAAATCCTTACTATACAAAGATCTGCCTACTGCTTCTATACAAGGTTGGAGGCTAAAAACAGTTATTAGTCCTAACTGAAGGAACTTGCGTTATCAGTAGAATTTTCATAAACGGCAACTCTCGCGAGCCCCATTCACTAAAGAGGTCTGCATCAGTTTGGATTACCCAGTGGATTTAGCCCCTAGGAACATGGATCCAAGTCATCTGGTTACAATTTCTCTTCACAGACTGCTTAAATGTTAGAAGTGCATAGCGGCAATTGAATTTACAGAATCCAGCTTGGGTCTTACCGAGAGCAATCGATAGATATAGCAAGTCTTTTTCTGGCCATCTCTCCATACACGGGCCATGGCTTGCTCATCATTGGCTGGATTCCAGTCTGGATCGAACATCACAAGTCTGTTTGCTCCAATCAGATTTAAGCCACAGCCACCAGCTTTGCTGCTCAGCATGAAAATGAACTCGGGACTCTATAAAACAAAGACACATTGAAATTAAATGCTAGACTCAGATGGTGAGACTGACTCTGAGATGCACTGTTTTGCAGTGGGATACATTCCACAGTCAACTTCCCTGCTTTTAAAGCTGGAGAGATAAGCAATGGAGCCACACATTAACTGATAAACCACCCCTTCCTCTCTCTTTAAGGATACCGCTCTTTTTCTGCTTTATAAAGTCTGTGCCTTCAACCAATACTAGATATAGAGCCAGCTGGTTTAGACTAGGTAAACAAACCATGAATACAGGGCATATATATGAAAGCTAAAATGTTAAGTGAAAAATGACTCACTGATGGGAAATTTCCCTGCAAAAATAGAGTATGTATGTGTATACACACATACACAGTTCTTCCTTGTGGGTAGAAGACAATTGTATCACTATATACGGAAGTGTTGACACACTGATGTACACGATTATGACATTACTGAACTAGTTTGATTAAAAATATATGTTGGGCAGCCATACTTGAAAACATTTCCCTATGAAGATGATGTTGCTTTATAGCCAACGTCTCAGATTAAAGCAAAAGTACCAATGCTTGGCTTTAACTGGCATTACTTACAGAGAGGTTGTTGAAACGCTCCACAATCTTGGCTCTCTTTTTAATAGACATTGTGCCATCCAAACGGACATACAAATACCTGGCGCAAATAATATGTGGCAAATTAAAAGCATAATATAATCATGCGCTTTAAAAAGTTAAGATTTCATCCCTCACACATCAAAACTTTGTTCTACAAATAAACTTTCAATTTTCAATGTTTTTATTGATGACTGTTTTAATTCTTGTATGGTTGTGTATTTCTAGATTTGTATTTTGATGCAATAGGTTTTTACTTAGATTTTTTTTTCAAGAACAATTTTTATTTGTCGTATGCTGCTTCAAAATATTGCTAGAAATGCAAATTGGTAGAAAACGTTATTTCTTAATGATAACCAATAAGCTGTATAAAAGCAAAGAATAAAGGTGTGACATCCCATTATTTTCACATATAAAACAGGCTTCAGAAGCATTCTAACAGCAATGCAAATAGAGGGTTGTCAAATGGGCTAGTTAGTTCCCTGTCTCAACCCACCCAATGAATGAAACTGGTGACATCTGCCCCAATTGGGTTTAATAACTGGGTTTACTACATCACCTCTGCCCTACCCTCCTTCTCAACCTCAAACATATGTCAATGTGTCTCAGTCACCATACCTCCTAAGTCGGCAGAGTTTCTCAAAGAGGTCTAGGGTCTGGGTGTAATTAGACACCAAGACTACTTTATCATTACTGGTGCTCCGAGTAACTGCCAGAATGTAGTCCAAAACCAGCATCTTTCCTAGAAAGACAGAAAAAAAACCAGAGCAATGTATGTGTATTCTGCCGGTGCTGAAAAATCACAGTTCAGTCCAAGTTCCCATGTCAGCATACAGATCGATTCTGCAGCAACATTTACCTGATAGCTGTGGCTCTAGGGTCTTGATGTTGTAGCCAGGAGGGAACAACTGCAATGCACCTACAAACCCTTCTTCTTCTTCCACACACTTCTCATAGATCAGGGCAGGGTCTGGAAAAAGGTCAGAATTCACTGCTTGAAACTGGAGTTGCCATACTCTGAACACATAGTTGGAGCACCTTATCACCATAGAATTGCAAGATAGCTTAGCGGAACAGATGGGAACTGGTTCCTTTGCATACCTTATAGAACAAGATTTTGGCCAATGTAATATAAAACTATGCTTTAGAATACCACAGCAAACCAACCAAATACCCAATTCATGTAAAACAGGCCTAGAAATAATCAAAACCAGTGCCATTGACTGGCATCCAACCTAACAAGTTGTAACTCACTCTTCCCCCGTTCCTCCCCCTCCTCCTCCTATTATTCAAAGGTGTTTTAAGTATGCCATGGTATGACCAATACTTGCTCTAACCAACATCCACCTTGAGATAGGAAACTCTTCAAGGAGAGATATTTACCTTTATGATAACATGATACCAGCCTTGGGGCTGGGCATGGTACAATGAATAAACTGAGAGAACTACTTACGATTACAAAGCTTCTTCAGAGATGTGATTGAGGAGAGAGATGAGACACTGATTTTTCCCTCCTTCAGATCTTCTGCTGGTTTTGCTTGCTTCAGGAAGAGTTTGTACAACTCCGACTGAAGAGGAGTTAGTCTGAGGTGAAACAAGATACTCATCATGTTACGATCTCTGAACAGAGGACCAGTCTAAAACCTATAGTGCCATCCTATCTATGGTGAACTGATTAAGCCCCAAAGAACATATGGCCAGGTTGAAAAAATAATGAGCTATTTCTGTTACCCTTCATCTTCAGAGCCCACTAGGAAATGTCTGACTTTAATGTTGTACCTGCAACACACCACTTGCTCAATTTTCACCGGCAGATATTTAGAAAGAATATCAGACGTCCTCCTTATAAGGCATCTACAAAAAAAAAGTAAGGTTAATGCCGACTGTTAAGGTAACAACCCAAGGCCCATGACCAGCTCTCAGTCAAGTTCCTCCTGACTATTAACAATTTTATGATTATAAATCTATAACCTTTGATCAGCACAAATTAAAAGGGCCCCTATTCTTAGTTCAATTCAAGCAAGACCATACGAAAAAATTAAATCTTTTTTTAGCCTGAGTTGTCATCAACAGGTCAACATCAATTTTAACACAGACAAAATGACCAAAATTCATTAACTGATCAAAACATTTATGGGAGACGGCAAAGATAACAAACCAGCAACAATTAGTGGAAATCAAAGGGGGAAATCAAAGATTGTTAACTTTGGAGGTTAACTCTACACAGTCTATGAAGATTTTAGATATTAACTTCAAGATAAATGGACTACATTTTTACCATTGTTGGAGGGAATTTGGGTTATAGTCTAAAATAATATTCTAAGCCTAAGGGGTTTCCAGGGCCAAATCCAAAATGTGACACAAGAAGCTGCAACAAGAAAAACAGTATCTTGAAATGAAATGAAATGTTAAGTTTCACCTGTTGACGATGCCAATCAGTTCTTTCAATCTCTCCTCTCCTTTATGTCTCTCTGCTTCACTTGCATCTGCATCCCTGCCTTTCAGGATGGGGATTTCAAAATGCCTTTTGAATTCCTGGGCTGTCCCTGCCCCAAAACAGGAAGGCATATATATTTTGGAAAATAAGTTTCTACTGCCCTTGGAAGCACCATTGCTCTTCTCTCCGAGTCACATGCCCTTCTTACTATACTGAAATGTTATTTTTGAATAGGAAATCCAGCTACACCCTCAGAAGGTCCTCCACTTAATAAATGACCTGGGTAAAAATATACAACACAGGTTTCTGAGCCAGAATTGTGAGTTCCGTATATAGTATGAGAAAACGCTGCTGACATCTCTTGAGCTCAAAGTCCTCAAATGTTGACCAGACAGAGTCCATGGCACCAAAGATCTCACACCACCACTGGGGTGGGGTGGGGGGGAGCAGTGCTGTGACGTGGGCTGATGAACCCATGGTCTTTAAAACTTATAGCTGAGGCTCATGGCAATTCTAGTCAAAACTGTGAGGAGCACACCAAGAGGCCTTCTCCTTCTCAAGGTTATTCCTCATTCCCCAGGACATTTTGATTAGCCAAGGACTTTTAATAAAACGCCCTAATGATTTGTGGGCTTATATCATAAGGAGGTAAGCAACTGAATACATGGAGCAATTTGGTAAACACTTGACAACCAAAAACTGTTTTTTGCCAAGTCCCTACAAAATAGGAAGGCTTAGAAGGCTGACCCTTGCTCTGAATTATTATGCTGCTGAAAGATACCTACCTAGGATGCCAGAATTGACAAAATGCACAAGACTAAAATATTCAAGGAGGTCGTTCTGAATGGGGGTTCCTGAGATGAGTACTCGTCGAGGTGTGTTTAAGCTGTTGAGAGCCTGATATGTCTGGTTGTCTGAATTCTTGAGCCTGTGACCCTGAAAAATAAGTTTATTTAAGGGGGGAAGCCCATATAGTACTTGAGATATATCTGTACAGAACCAGATAATATTCTTATAAACTGAAGATGGAAGATAAATATTTAAAAAAATTGGAAATTGGTAGTTATCATAATGGTAGCTAAACATTGGAAGCAATGCATATCTGAAGTAAAATAGTGAGGGGAAAAGCATATATGGTGAATGATTCCACGTCCATTTCAGTTTGGCTTGAGTCTTGGCTATTGGATGGAGATTATTCATCTTGGTGGATGTTCTACATATAAAACTGGGCAATCCAAATGTGTCCCTGTTGGTTCAGCTGTGGCTCTTGGCAGTTTTTCCATACAATTAAAATGTTACTTCTCTGGCTTGCCTGTCTGGGATGAGACTTACTAGGTACTGTTTAGCAATTGCTCTGGTCCTTTGGACCAGAAAGGCTCAGAAGGTAGTGCTGGGGTATCTCTGTTTGACACTTTATCCATTGGACTGTGTGATGTCTTCAGGGTTTTGTTGCATTCCCCCAATAAGTTAACATATACATAAAAAATGGGAGAAGGTGTCTGGATATTTGCAACTCAGTGCCACCTGCAGAATAATAACATAGAATTTTATGTCTCCATTCCATCTAATTGCCAGGAAGATGTTTTTGTTCTAAATCAAGGTCTGGCAAAGCTAGCATGTTTGCTGTGCCCATTCCTGGAGATTTCTGATCCGGCTTTGCCATGATCACATCTCGTGTGGACTACTGTAAAGTGTTCTACGTGGTGCTGCCCTTGAAGAGTGCTCAAAAACTTCTTCTGATTCAAAATGCTACAACCATATTGTTGACACGGGCCAGCCAAGGGAGCATTTAGCTCCCCTGTTAAAACAAGCCCGCTAGCTACTGGTTCATTTCAGGTTCTGATATAAAGTGTTGGTTACAATTTATAAGACTTGTATTAAATTATATCCAGGCTTTCTTGGAGATTGCCTTTCTCCATGTGATCCCCTCCTGATGTAAAGCTCTTTAGGGACTGTCCTTCCCGCAGTCTCTCTGCCCTGATAGGCACATATGGGGAGATACAAGAGAGTGTCTTTTTTGGGAATGTTCCTGGACTGAGGAACTCCCGGCCACAGGAGGCTAAGTTGTTCCCGCACTCAGTTATCCTTCTAGCAGCACAGAGTTCTCTCTTCTGGAAGGTTTTTGAGAACAGCTCTCCCATGGAAGGGAGGAAATATAGGCTCAGAATTCTGGGAGTTGCAGAATTCTGGAAGTTGCAGCTTGAAGAGAAGAGCTTTTAGTGGGGGATGCTGCACTTCTCATGAAATGTTTTTTGGTATTTCAGTTACTACATGTTGAATTGCCTTTAATTATGATGGTTTATAAATATTTTCAATAATTTTCGTAATTCACCTTGACTCAATGCAATTAGAGAAAGGCTAGAGATAAAGGATATAGGTTCAAATACATTCAGTTACTTATTATATGGGACTCTGCAACAGAGCTGAGTTTAATAGGTAATTTAGAATAATTTATATTCCTTTATAAAATGCTGAAACACACAAGTTGGATATGTACGCACAGTATGTTCCTCATTTGTCCTTGTGGAGTTTTCAGTTTGTAACGACAGGGCCCCTGACAGTTTGCGTGCAAGCTGAAAAAGTCTATGTTTTGAAAAACTGCAGTTATACAATAACACTACAGAGGCACAGCACACCTACCTTTTTGATAGTTAATCAACTGGCTTGTTGTTTACAAATTAAAAGCAGCCAGTACAACTATCAGGCGCTCTTGATAAACACATGTCCCTCACACATTCAACACATCTCTTACAATGTAGCTAGGGGGCCCTCCTGAAAGAGCCATACCTCAAGGAGGTGAAAGGGATGGCTTGTAGGAATAGGGCCTTTTCGGCAGCTGCCCCGATTATGGAATGCCCTCCCAAGTGAGACCCGCCTGGTGCCAACATTGATGGCATTCCGGTGCCAGGTAAAAATATTCCTGTTCCAGAAGTTTTTTTTAAACTGATTTTTGTGGGTCCTGATGGCAATTTTAGTATGGTATTTTAATATATTGTAGTTATTGTACTTAAATGTTTTATTGTTTTAATTGTATTGCAATTTTGATGTTTTAATTGTCTGAATTGTTTATTTTGATTGTGAGCCGCCCAGAGACCTTTGGGTAGTGGGCGGCATACAAGCTATATAAATATATATATAAATAAATAAATAAATAAATAAAATCTCAGTCCACTGGGTGCCGCTAGTGTTCAACAGGAACACAAGAGGCAATATCCAGCAGGGAAACAGCTGTGCTCAGAAAGGATTGCACTACTCACAGAAATGGATTCTTCTTTAAGAAATCCCTGCTCTTCAGTGTAAAACAGGGATGAGGAACCTTTGGCCCCTCAGATGTTTGGGACCTCAACTTCCATAGGCCTTGATCACTGGAAATACAGGCTCAGAATTCTGGGAGTTGCAGCCCAAAACATCTGGAAGGATGAAGGTTCCCCAGCCCAAGTGTAAAAAAATCCCCTTCTATTATCCCTGAAACAGCAAGTGCATTAATGAGAAACTCCAAGATAAATCTGCTCTCCCTGAAAAAAAAGAGAAAAGTACATAATGAAATACATATTTGCAAATCAGGATCTGAGAATTAGCTCTGTGTGTGTGTGTGTGTGTGTGTGTGTGTGTGTGTGTGTGTGTGTGTGTGTGTGTGTGTGTGTGTGTGTGTGTGTGTGCGCGCGCGCGCGCGCGCGCATGTGTGCACATGCGTGCACGTGCACACACACACACATGCCATTTTAGAGTAAGCTGCAACCCACTCAAATCATAGACCAACCTCAGGATTTGAAAATATTTATATATGTCCATGGAGTGTCTATATTTAATCCAACAAAATTCTGTGATTTTACTGCAATTAGTATAATAACAACATCTCTTAATTTCTATAGAGAATAAACATCTCTGAGAGAATGATGCCATGGAACGAGCTGAACACTGCTGGGCAGACTCACCACAGAGGTGAGATCAACCAAATAATATCTGTGATCACCTATAGTTGATTTATTTAATACTCCACCTTTCCAGCAGAAAGGTGTCCAAGATGAGTAACAGTAGCTGAAATTATCAATTGCTTTCTACACACCTCATCACATATGACCATCCCAACACTCCCCTTCTGGAGAACTTCAGCATGAAGGCGGAAAGTTTCATAGGAAATTATCAAGATAGGAGTTGGGATTCTAAGGCCTCTCTGGTTCATAAATCCAGCTGTTAGGGGGGAAATACAGCAAAGTGGAAAACATGAATGGCATATATTATAAAGCCCTAAATGAGACAACTGTTAAGGATCAACATTCATTCAAAGCCATGTATTCAAGAATACAAACAGGAATGGATCATTCGTTTTACTTTTGAATCCATCAAGAAAAGTTGTTCTACGTTATTGTCCTGCATTTGTACAAAGCTCTTTACATATCCAAAGTTTCTATTATTTCCAGCCCAGGTGCCTCAAATAACTCAACAAACCCATGGCTCTGTTGGGACAGAGATTCAAGGCCATCTTAGTCCAATGAGCTCAACACCGGGTCCTTAGGTTTTTCTGTACTCTCTGTCTCTTCACTCACTGGGATAGTTCCACACTTTATTGTATTTGGAATCAATGCATTAAAATCAATGGGACAAGTTACTTATAATTAAATTATTTCCCAATGATTTAAATGCTTCCATTCTCTGCATGTTTTAAGTCTGGATGCAGTTCACAGTCCTTTGCTGTCTCTGCTCTTTCTTCCTCTATTAACAACCATTAAAACCATTCATCAGATTATACAACATGAATCAAAAGAATATTCTGCTGAACGCAGCTTGCTAAGAATGTGATCATGGTCTTAATTTAGTTTGAAGCTATTCAGCAATTTAGCTAATGCTGTGCTGTTTGATTTCGGTAATGGGTTTTGTTAAGCCACACACACTGTACAGACTTCATACCTAGCTTATTGTCTATTTCATCCTTAGAGCCTCCATCAATAGCCAGCGACTGAATCCTTCCTCCAAGCCATTTGCCCACTTCATTGTACCAATTTTTCACCAGGCTGGAAGGGGAAACCACTATGGCCTTGTCAATCTCAGGCTTGCAATCTGGACTTTGTCGCAAGAGCGTCCACATCAGAGTGATGCACTGCAGTGTCTTGCCCAAACCCATCTCGTCAGCCATGATGCAGCCGTGACTTCCAGGAATACGGCGGCCCGTCACACACTCCCAGAGGAATTTCACTCCCTGTGCAAAAGAAGAAAGAGGGAAGCCAGGCTACCCAGCTAAAAATAGCAGGACTCAATGACCTTGCCATGTGCAGCACCAGTGAACAATCTACATAAACTTCAAAGTAAATGTTTAGCCAGTGAAACATCAGTAATGGAACTTAAGAATACTCAAAAACATTTTCAAATGCTCAAGATAGAGCACCCATGTAAACAAAGACTAGGTACAAGGGAAGCTATGGGTATCTAGTGTTTAATCAAAAATAGCACTGAATTATACTGCCCCTTCTTCCTCCAAGCAGGGTGGATTTGATTTAAATCACTAGTCAGTAAGGCTCGATTTAAATCATGATTTTCTACATAAAGACTCATTTTTGCTGGAGTTGTTTTAATCTTAATATTTACAACCAAATGAAGGCTTCATTTTTAAAATTTTTCCGATTGGTTTTACAGCTACATCAGAAAATTACTGATTTGGTGGTTATATATCATTAGAAATACATAGAGATAATGGTGAAATTATTGCAAGGTGAACTATCTCTAGTTTAATATATTATTCATATTTGGACAACTGTTCTGTTGTACTTTACTGGAAGGAGAAAAATAATCATTACCTTAATAATAACAATTTAAATAGCTTTATTTAAACCAAACAATAACATTATATAGCATTATGTATACTTGTATTTGCTTAAACATCCATGTTTGTTAACTGATGTGGTTAAAATATCTTTTTAAAAACTGTGCTACCAAGAATGCTGCCTGGCTTTATCTGACAGATGACGTGGTGCAGCAGCAAAACCACTGGCTCCATTTTGCAACTCACAGCTCTCACCTCTCTCTGATGGGGTCGTAAAACACGACTGAGAACAGGATCCACCACAACGTGGACAGGTATTTTATCCCTTCAGGAAGCAAAGAGAGATAGCTCCAATTAGAATGATAATCTAAGGGAGGAGACCTCTTTGTTTTCCGAGAAAGTAGCTCTCATAATCTGGTTATTGACACTTTCAGGACCAAGAAATCACCGGTTACAACCACATTCAAAGATGCTTTGGTTAAACCTATAGGCAACTATTGAGCCACAAATTACTGTTGTGTATTTAATTCAGTAATTAATATGCACTTAAAAGCCTCCAGCTCCAAAAGGGAAGTCCACTTCTGCAAATGTATCACAGTTTCTTTCGTTCACTGTTCTGAATCAATCACCTTGAGCAAGCCAGAACATTGCATGGAAAATGGAACTTCAGAGGAACGTTTCAAGAGCATGGTCTACTCTGGTCTGCATTGTGGGAGATGCCAACACTAAGCAGCTCTGGCGCTAAATACCAATTTATACGAGATTGGCTCGCCAGCTCTGAGACCTGAACATCCAATGCAAAGTCTAATCCAGAACAATAGAGCTACAGTGGTACCTCGACAAATGGTACCTCGACAAAAAAACAAACTTTGACTTACCAACGCTGCTGTGCTCCACATGACAGTTGACTTTGACATCTCCGACCTGTCAAAGTCACCCGTCATGCAGAGCGGAGAGCTGCCCATCACCTCCTCCTCCTCCTTCTTGGTTGCTTCCATCTCTGCAAAAGAGATCAAAGCAACCAAGAAGGAGGAGGAGGTGGCCACTGTGCCTCCCTTCCAAACCGCCCGGGCTGCGCAAAGTTGCATCGTTCCCAGGGAACTATGCAACTTTGGGCAGCTCAGGCAGTTTGGAAGAGAAGCACTTACCTCCAGATAAGCGCTTACCCGGAGGTAAGTGCTTGCCTTGCAAGATGCTCGGGCTGGGCAAACATGCATCAGAGTAAATGCTTACTCGGAGGTAAGTGCTGCCATTCGAAGGCTTCAGGGCAGCTTTGGAAGGGAAGTGCTTACCTCCGAGTAAGTAAACACTTCCCTTCCAAGGTGTTTGGGCTCCTCCCTCAATCAAGGGCAGCCTAAGGCTGCTCTCCGCAACCCCCCAGCTGATTTTGATAAGTCAGACCTGTCAAAATCAGCTGTCTGGTGGGAAAGCAGCCTTCCGCTGCCCTTGATTGAGGGGGGTTGGAACAGCCTTCCCATAGGAATGCATTGAAAACCTATTAATCCATTCCCTCTAGAACCGATTAATTGGTTTTCAATGCATACCAATGGGAAATCACTGTTTGACGTATGAACAGTTTGACTTCCAAAGATACCTTTGGAACGGATTAAAAACATAAGTTGTGGTACCACTGTAAATAATAAAAATGTGCTCAGGAAAGAGAAAGCAGCCGTAAGTTATGGAAGAAAACTTTCTGGATCGGTCGGGCGTAGGGGAGTATTAATGGTGACAACTTACTTGTCAAGTTTCAGCTGATCGTGTGCACTGAGAGGTGGAGGTTCGTACAGCACCAGAGCACCTTCTTCGAAAGGGTCGTGAAGAGCATGCCTCACCCCTGCACGTTTGATACCCAGTGCCCGTAAGCCCAAGGAGCCTGACAGATCATACAAAGAAAGCAATAAGTCAACCTTTCTTCTTTTTGTTAATGCAGACCTGTCAAACATGAGACAGGGATGCTGAGCCCAAAGCGCTGTGTCTGAAAGATAAAGCTCCGTAATAGACAGATTAGGAATTCACATTAAATCTGGTGCATCATTTCTTTCAGCAGCTTCATGAGACTATGCGTGGAGGCACAGAGAAGTACAATCAAAACAAAAACACAGCTGTAACTATAACTGTAACAACAACAGGAAGCAGCCAGTACCTTGTCAGCAACTAAGTCTTCATATAGGTAATTTATTTATTTTATTTATTTATTATTATATTTATATCCTGCTTATCTTCCGTGCGGAACAGAATTGAGATGTGGTTTCCAAAAGTTAGTGATGGGGTGGGGTGGGGGATCCGAACTTTAAAAGAGAACAAATCGTAATGTATTTACATTTAAGTTCTGCTGGTTAAATGTCTCAGAGTCCAATAGCTATTTGAACTGAAATGTCTGATAAAGAGGTTAGAACATCAGCCTAGAACCAGGAATATTTGAGCTCAAACGCTATTCGAGCTTCAGACGATCACAGTTACTTAAGCTGGCTTCCCTGACAGAAATCATCAGCTAGTCTGTGTTCTTGCCTTCTAAATACTAAACACATCCAAATCTTAACTGGAGTTAAGTAGAGAGTAGGGTAGTTTTTGTGAAGCGTGCATGGTTCTTGTGAAAAATTTCCCCAGGAAAAGCAATGCTGTATTACTCCATGTCTGTGCTGACAGTAAAATGAATCAGTTCTAATTTAGATTTCATCTGCCCAGCAAATAGGTGAATTCATAAAGTGATGTTGGATTAAATCATTGTTGACTGATATTGAGTTAGATGTATGGAATGTCTTTTCATCTCTGCTTCCAAATCAGTTAAACAAGTATGTCCTTTAATTCACACTTCTTAAGGCTAATAAGTCCACAAAATTAATACCATAAAAGCTACAACACAACCAATCTACATTCTAACTTAAATCTTATTAATGGATACATGGATGCCTTGGCTGGCTCAGACGTATTTGTAACTGCAAAGCTTACAAATACCGTACTGTACTGATATCTGTTCCTTGTTACCAATAAATTTTATGAAACCCTGGCTGAGATCCTGTTTAACATAGTAAGTTGCAAATACAGTATCAATGGAATTTACATTAACAGCTCATTCACTGAAACCCCTGTTTCAATGAGCCTACTCTGGTTGCAACTTACTTTGCTAAGCAAGAGGATTTCATCAGATTTTGAGAATGTTTCATTACTAAAAACTGAGCAGCGGAAAATGTTCTGTTTTGGCAACATTTCAACCCCACATCACCAAGTTTAGCCAATATCCACAGCAATTATTTTCTGCAGTGTCTACCATAGGCACAGCTGACAGAAGCAACATTCCCCTATCTTCTCCAATTTGGCCAGAAATGTTATTTTCTTACGATAAAAAGCACCTTGTGCAATTACATTAAACTATAATCTTACATTTATTTGTGAGGACATATAAAAAACATCCCAGCCTATTTTCTCTGAATCCAAGTCGATACTAAGTATATACTATGGTAAATATGCCAGTATCAGGAAGAGTACAATTGTGCTTTGGAAAAGGGACTGTAATGCATATACAAAATTAGTATGCATGCAGTATCTACATAGCTATGTGAATGAAACTCACAAAATAATTAAACTAAGCTCAGAAGATCCATATAGACCTGTATAAGATGTGTCTTCCACATCCACTGAAAGTATAAAATGTAGTACCAATAAGAGGACTACCCAGCACAGGAACTGCTACCAGGCTGTATCTCCTTCTCCAAATAATCGCAGCTCAGTCCTCTTGAGCCCTGAGTTGAGCTCTTGCCATGATCTAAAAGAGGCCCTGAAAATCTAACCCCCAGAGGAAAAAGCTCTGACCATAAAAGTGAGTCCACTTACAGACAAAGCCAACAGAAAATCTGCTGCAAGTTGATTCAATGAAGGTCTTGAGACTTGTACAGTGATCATATCTTTTATTTGACAACATTCAACAAAGCTTACTGCCAGTTAGGTGTCTAAATAAGGCAGCTAAATTCACCACTTGTTAATGAACAATTTTAAAATATGAAAGTACATTTTGTTGCACGAACTTCATTCTCTTATAAATTCAGATTTAACAGAGAAAAGTGATAAGGCTTAATGCTGGGGGAAATCTCTCAACATACCTTTGTAGTTTGGAATGGGAACTTTGAAAGGTTTTGACAAAATACTGCGGATAAAGGCCTCCTGGAATTTTAAAGTATGAAATATTCATTAGCTGAACATTAAAGACATTCAGCCGAAATTCAAAGAAACAAGACAAGACCAAACTATGTTGCACGTTAAAGACTAACTATTATATTTTAATATAAGCTTTCACAGACAAGCTTATATGTCAACTCTGTCGGACATATAGGAGAAAATGACATTCTGGATGAAATACGAAATTACAAGTAAAACATTCATTGGCTCTGAACACAGACAGACACAAACCAGTTTGTAAAGGCAGCAGCAGAGATGATGTTGCTTCCCTCCCCTGCTTCCTCTGGCTCAGTCACTCACTCACTCACCAGGCCCAGCATGCTAGCTTCCTGCACCACCTCAACTGATTTTCCAGTCCCAGGAAAAGCTCAGGCTTCTCTTCCCTGCCCATTTGGCTGATCTCTAAAGGTGGGGCAGATATGTCTGTGCTCTTGCTTGTGGCTGGGAGATCAGCCAAGGAGGTGAAAATAACCACACAAGCTGGGTCTGGTGAGTGGATGATTGGTTGAGAAGGCAAAAGCTGAGAGCACAAACTGAGATGATTCAGACTCATCTCAAGCTCTGGGAACCTTGTGGGGGTAGCTACATCTCACATGCAGTAATTTATGGCTCACATTAAAATATAAATTTTATTCTTTAAGGTGGCACATGTTTTTATCTTGTTTAATTTTGTCTTGTTTTATTTCTTTGGATTTTGGCTGATATTCTTACATAGACTAACGTGGCTACCTCTTCTAAAACCACAAACATTAAAGACATTGTTCAGGCAAGTCAATAAGTAGCCTCGAAAATAAGTTACACCAAGGTTAGCCCAATGTACTTCCAAGTAAATGTATTTACAGCAGGGGTTCCCAAACCGTGTGCTGTGGCTCCATGGGATGACCAGGATCCATGGGAAAAGGGACAGAACACGAGGGCTATGAAGGATGTAGAGGAGCTGTTCACAGTTCTATGTAGGAGAACTATTCATAACGCTTTGTCACACTCTGCGTGCCTGCCTCTCTTTGACCCGTGTCTATGGTCCTAGGCTTGCTAGGTGGCCTCCTGAGTTCCATGCATCAGAACCTGGAAGGTGGGTCCTTGGGGACATTGGGTGAGGGCGAGGAGATGGGATGGGATGGCTGGGGACAGGTATCAAGATCCTGCCTCTGGTGGCAGTGAGACCTCTGATGGACCCCCTGAGCCAGGAAAGACATAGCTGGTGGTCAGAAAATCACGGCCCAATATGTTTGGGAATAAGTGATATAAGGTTAAAGAAATATGATAGGTATGCTATATTTAGAAATGCTGATGGAGACATTATGTGCACATTCAGTATGTGTATGCCTTACTCAAAGACTTAGAAACTAGTACTAAGCTTGACTATTTCTTCATAAGTATTCCAAATATACTGTATAATGTAAGAAGAGCCCATGTATAGGACAGATTTCTTATCATCATCTTTTTTCCCATTCCAAGGATGGATTAAAGAAAATATCACTTTCTGTGCTTGTTAACTGAGGCAGGAATGGATCAGGACATCACTCTTCCTTTTGATCCCAGTCCAAACATATCAGGCTCTTTACTGACGACAGTAGACAGGGGAAGAAATGTTCTTAAGAGCCTGCAGGAAACTTGTGAAGTTGTGATCTTCTAGAATCTAGATCATAGTTTCTATATTTTTACATCACAAAGTTTCAGGTCTGGGATATAACGGAGATGATATGAGTTCATCTAGGAAGCAGTCGTTATCCCCGTCAAAGTCACCAGCAGAACTTTTACTACATCTTGAAGAACTAAAATAACTTTCCAAGGAAGTGTGAAGTCAGTGGCACACTGCCTTATCATGAAATACAAAGCAATTACTTACATGTTTGCTGGCATCCAAGTAGTGAGGTCGATTGGTTAGCTGAGCCAAAGGTTTCCGGAAAGATGACATATAGGACTCCCTATCCTCTGCCTGGCTGCCATGTTTGTGCCTTTTTGGAGTCTAGAAATGGGAAGACATATTTCATGGGGATTTTGAAAACCCAGAGGCACAGTACATCAATATATGCACCACCACACTAAGCTACCTAGTTTTGTGTATTCGATTCATTTGTTACAGTGTTCACTGCCAGTGACTTTTTATGCCATCATAACGCAATTGGTTAAACCCTGCTGCCAAATTGCCTCAAGGGAGGACATTAGCACAGATATTCCCTGTTGTGCACTAAATCACCCAACATGGCATACCACAGAAAGTGCAGGTGCTAACTCAATTTGTTGCAATTCACCAACAAGATTTACACCCATTGTTATGCCACCAGGTGTTAACTAACAGGATTTGGGCCAAGAATAATTAATGTAAATGGGGAAGAGAGCACAGTTTGACAGCATGTTGAAACCCACTTCTAATTATGGTTAATTTTAATTATGGTTTTGATAAAACAGTTATTTGGAAGCACTCTTATCCATCAACTCCTCCACATGGTTGTCTATCGTATAGCTGGAGCAAAAAGAAAAAATATTTAGTTTTTGGCTGCATTAAACAAAGCGAAAGTCATTAATTTCTAGGGAGGTATCTTTACAAACAATCTCAAGGAACCATGCTGGATTTTAAAAGGGGAGAGAAACAAAGATCAGAAAGCAGACTTATATGCAATAAAGCTAAGCAAAGTGGTCTGCTTATATACTGCCCCCAGTGCTTAAAGCACTTTCTGGGCAGTATACAATTTAATTATGCAGGCTACAAACTCCGCAGCCTCCACCCCAGCAAGCTGAGTACTCATTATATCGACCTTGGAAAGATAGAAGGCTCAGTGAACCACGAGACGGCGACTTAGAATTGAACCCCAGGTTGTGAGCACCGTTTTAGCTGCAGTACAGGTATTTAACGACTGTGCTACAAGGCTCCTTAGTGCCCTTACATTAGCTATCTGGTTTAATTCTTTCCTCTTTGTAATGACTGCATGTGGCAACTGCTGCTTCCCAGGTGATGATCCTGCACCAAAGATTCTGCTGACTACGGCTGATAAAAGTTGGAGTCTAACATCATCAGAGGGTAGCCCAGCAACATCAGTGTTTTGTCAAACCCTGACAATAGAATAGAAATCTTTATTGTCATTGCCCCCTTGCAGGAACAACGAAACTCCTTAAGAGATTCCATTCAACAACAACTCCTTAAGAGATTCCATTCAAAGAAAATCCTATAGCTTGAAGCTATCTTGAAATGAATCAAGTCAGGGTTAGCGGATGGATGACATCCTGGTTGGGAACCCCATTGGTGGTGGTGGGGTTGACTTTTTTCTTAATGAAAGAAGGGCAAGATATGAGTGTATTAAATAATGGGTAAATTGGATTCTCACAGCTTCAGGACACCAGTCCTCATCATCCTCGGAACCATCACCTCCAGGCTTCCTCTTGGCCAGCTGACTAGGAGCCAGGCTTCTCCTCTACAGGTGAAGAAAAAGATAGCAATAGACCACAGTTACATGTTAAGAATCTACACAAAAGCAAATTTACATTTTCAATAAATCACGTGTGTTGCCAAGTCTAAAATATTTGTGATGAACTCAGATTACTTTGAAAGGGTGAGCCACGTTAGTCTGAGGGCGCAAAACCCAAGAAAGGGGTTACATATCACAGATGGTGGCTCCCAACCTTAGGTTGCAGCCTAGTTGTTTTTGGACTCCACCTCCCAGAAGCCTTCCCCACTAGCTGTGCTGGCCAGGATTTCTGGGAGTCCAAGAACATCTGGAGGTCCAAGAATGGGAACCCCTATATCGTAGCATAGCATACGTTGTTCTGGACTACAGCCCACTCCCTCAGAGGCTTAAACAGCTGCCCAGAATTTCAGGCAAACATAAAAATATGCAGCTAAATTCTATATACTGTACTATTCACCTCTTGCACCACGTGCACTGCATGCCCCAGAAATCTGATGGGCATCCAATGAAAGGAGCTCCTAGTCAGGAAAGCATAAATGCGTTGGCTTCCAAGGCACCACAAGGGCCTTAGTCTTATAGCATCCTAATAGAGAACCTTTAAAGGGGCTTAGAGTACGTGCAATGATGATAGGCTACCCCCCATTCCCTCTTACCATTTCCTCCCAGGGGAAGTATTTTCCATCAGTGCCCCGGGTTCAGAGGCACTTTAAGGGCAGTTTAGGAGAACGGAACCATCCGGGGAATCCAGACCCTCGGGAATGCAACGGCGACGAACGGTTCCGGGCTGCAGAGCCGAAGAAGCGCCGGGAGCTGCAACGTCGTCGTCCGGGGTGGAAGAAAGAAGGCGAGTCCTCCCGGGCGAAGAAGGGTGGCAGCTACCTCCGGGGCATCCTCGCTGGCAGCCCTCGCGAGACCACTCGGGCAGTTAAGGCACAGAAAGAAGTAGGGGTTGCTCGGCGAACGGCGGCCCCATGGATCGAAGAAGGCGGCTCTTTCCCCCTCACCCCAACCCCAACCACCACCCTTTTTATTTTTCCCGCGCGGAGACTTCCGCATCTAAAGGCCCGCCCCTTTCCAGCGAGGCATGGCGGATCGCGCGCCTATCGAGCCAGCTCCCCATCGATCAGCTCTGGGCTCAAGGGGCACCCGAGACACTGGCCGCTGGAAGCCTGGCATTAGCAATTGAAAGGCGTGGTGGTTCATGCTTTTAGAAATAAACTAGTAAGGGAGTGGCTGGCTGCGGCATTTGGGAAGCATAAGAAAGTATTATTCCAACTACAGTCGCCGAATTAGCCAGCCCATAAACGATAGGGTTCTTTTTATTCACAGAATGGCTAAGCTCCATCAAAAGCTTCTCACTGAAGGCTGAGAGCAGGGGTCCAATCATTCGCTCTTAAGGGTTCCACCACTCCTCCAGATAGATTTTAAGAAGCATAAGGAGTTGCAGGTGGAAAACAGAATATTAGACGGCATACAGTAATTAAACTGTAAACCGCCCAGAGACTACTTGAAGTGGTATGGGACGGTATTTAAGCAGAACGCTTTGCTTTGCTTTTAGACGGCAGGTTGTAACTTAAAGTAGTAGAATACCTGCTTTACATGCAGAAACTCACATTTAATCTCGGGGGTATCTATTGAAGAACAACAAAAAATCCTGTCTGAAACCTTGAAAGCAGTTGCTAGTCATGTTGATAATATTGAGTCAATAGTAGACGGATCAATAGCCTGTCGCTTCTGTTCTCCACTCTAGTATTGTCAGATCTCTGCCATTATTAAGTCTATCCCACACTATGTCCTATCGCATTCTTTATGGGATGTTCATCCCTTGTTATGTGACATTCACAGAGATAAATTGCTTTTACCCTTGGATGCTGACACCTGCTATTCAAGCAATTCCACATGCTCTGTGGCTTCAGCCTTAAATGGATGTGTGTAGTACAGTATGTCCCTGATGAATCTGAAGCTGGTAAGTTAGGGTAAAGGTCAACATAATGAGGTCCTGATCCAAGACATCTCCCACATCAAAGCCCCTTGTAGTATTTGTGGCACTACCCACCAAATTATGACACTTGCTTGAAAATGCCCCTAAAGTAGCCATGCTAATCAACAGGAATAATGATGGCAATGTCACACACAACAATGTTGCTCTGCTCCTTCCGGAGCCTGACAGCATAATAACAGGAAAGTCCTGGAGTAGTCTTTGAAGAACCGTTTACACTAAGGGGGTGGTATAGAAAAATAAATAAATAAATAAACTTACCAATGCTGGGGGTAAAAACTCAGGGCCAAAAAGTGCAGCCATTCCAACCACTATTCCATGGCAAGAATTGGCTTTTGCATTAAACCCAGAAAATTAAAAAGTAAAATTGAAGTTTTGCTGCCAGAGCAATAGCCTCACGGAGACAGTGTACAGCACACAAGTAAAAGGGAAAATGAAGAACATCAGCAAGCCAGAAAGAGGGGAGTGGCAGGCATGTTTTTAATTAAACAGCATCACTTGTGGGTGATCTATGGCAGAGTCACTTTGAAATGGTCTTGAAACCTTTTTGTTCTTATAATATCCTGGCCCTTGAAAGAGAGATAGTGTTCAAGTCAGAGGGTGTGTAATTACAGATTCCAACTAAGCAAGAATTTGGATTTTTCAGGTTTTCATTTAGTTTTGAATTATAATCTCCACCATTCCACTTTAGAAGTCCTTTCTTAAACTTAGTAACTAATGTTAGCCATTTCTGTCGCGGGCACAGAGTAGTTATTTATTATAATAATTGGCTATTTCTTTTCCCTGGTATGAATAATTATTGCATGAATAGTTCTTTGCTCCGTGACATGAAGATAATTTCTTCCCTTTGCTGTTTGGCCTAAAAAAACAGGTCAGTGAAAAATGTGCAGACAAGGAATTGGATTCATTTTGTAGTACACACCCACTTGGCATCATCCAAAATGAATTCTGGGGCATGGGTGTGTCTTGTATTTATCAGTTAAGTGCCATAGCAGAAATATGGGAATAGATGACATATTATATTATGTAGAGACCAGATATCCCCGCTTCCTGGTCCCAGAGCTTGGGAAAGTTTACCCAGAGCTTGGGAAAGTTTCTTTTGGGGACCAGAACTCTTAGAATCACACATCCAGCATTGCCAGAATTTGCGCAACACCTCACAGATGTAATCGCTTGAATTTCCAAAATGTGAATGCTGTCGTCGCCCCAGGCCTGGTGAATATAACTTTCACCTCACAGGAGACCCAAAGTAGCACAAAATCCCTTAAGCAAGAAAACATAATAAACACTGAAAATAGAATCCCAGGTAGCAGGCTTACGGTTGACTCAGCCTTCCATCCTTCCGAGGTTGGTAAAATGAGTACCCAGCTTACGGGAGGGATGCAATGTGTAGCCTACATACTGTAATTAAACTGTAAACCATAATAAAGATAATGTGTTCCATGCAATCCTTTCCCAGAAATTCCCTTCAACTGTAAGAGCTGTGGATGTTACAACACCTGTGAAGTATTTTTGCGCCTATGGAACTCAGAAGTAATGCAAAGAAATCCAGCTTATAGAGTTAGAGAAGGTGATGTCACGGACAAGGAGACAATACTCAGATGAATTTTTATATTATTGGAAATTATTGCCTGGTTTCAATCTGGAACTAACCTGTAAGTGGGATAAATATCAATCAATCAATCAATGATTAAATAAATCTGTCCCACACAGAGATACTTTGCCAATCTTGGAAGGATAGAAGGCTGAGTTTGCTCTGAGCCAGCTATCTGAATCTGCTGGGATCAAACACAGATTGTGAGCAGTCTTTCACAGCAGTACTACAATTTAACCACTGGGCCACAAGGAACAGCTGAGATTTTTTAAAAGTAAAACATGTAGCATATACACCATCCCACAGTATTTAAATCATTCTTGGGTGGGAGGACTACAATTTACAGTAATTATGCAGGGTTCACATACACACACACACACACCCCAGCTGGGTTCTCAGTTTATTGACTTTGAAAGGATGGAAGGCTGAGTGAACCTAGAGCTAGCTGCCTGGGATTGAACCTGGGTCCTTAACAGAGTTTTGGCTGCAGTACTGCAGTTTAACCATTGTGCCACAAGATTCTAAATACAGGTATAGTGATATATACAGATGCTGGAGGCCCACTTAAAAGGGCTGAATATTAATCAAGTCACTACACAGTGCAAGTCTCAAAGATTTTCCCATGTGTCAATGATGCTATTGTTGTAGACTGATAAATATTTTTACATCCCAATTGCATATTACATTATTAACGAACCATTGGTCCATCAAGGGCCTATGTATAAATGCATCAATCATATAATCTAAGATTTCTATCTGAAGAAGTAGACTTGATCTTCAAAAGCTCACATTTCCAAGGTCTCAATTAGCTTTTCAGATGCAACAACCTTTTTTTGTCTCTTTTTTGTTTTGATTTTGATCTGACCTCCTTGGCCGCAGATACAGAAAGCAATGCTTTCTAACTTAACTACTGCTCTGAACCTCTGAACCCCATACACATACACAAAAATCTTTTTCGATTAACCTTTCATTGGATTGTTTTTCTTATAAGACATTCAAGATATGGTACTCCCTGACTTGCATTTTGTTAGCAGCAACCAAGGATGGACTCAGCTGCATCCAGGAAAGCAGACATCTTTGTAGACATGTTTGCAAAACCAACACTGCCTGTCATGTGAGAAATCTAGACTTGGATTTCTTCAGGTACCAAAGTAATTAGTTATATATACTTACCAGGCAATTGATACAGCAATAAGGGATCGTGTGAATGCTGGGCCATCACACCACTGCCACTTAGACTATCTTTCACTTTCTTCATTATCAAAGCAATCTGAAATGCCCTTCCATTCAAGCAATGTGCAAGCAGAAATGCCCTAACATGTCTCATTGCTAAAAACAGTTTTCCCCCCTTTTCTTCCTCCACCTTGAAAAACAGCTGGGTGGTGGTGGAGAGAATGTTGCCATTTAAGGCCCATCAATTCAATAAGTCATTCTTGGGCATGCCGATGACTTGAATCAGAACTGCATTTGCTTTAAAAAAAAACACTGGGCCATACATAGGAAGACTAGCCATGACTCTGAATCTTGTCCTTTGCTTGTCTTGACTCTCCTGAGTTTTTTTGCTGGGTAAGTGTGGACTGCGGCATTTTGTTCAGCCTGGCCCTACCAAAGCGATTCATTTATGTCTTTCATCATGGCATCATGGTGGTGGTTTTTGGTGCTTCTGTGCAACTTTGACAGACAAGAAGATATTTCTTTTTTTTAATTAAAAAACAGAATTAAATAATAGAAACAGAGAGAAACTGTGCTTAGTACAATGGCCGGTTTCAATATATTGTCTGACTACACAGGTTAATTCTCTCCATGTTTGCTTGGAGGTATATCTTGCTGAATTTAATGGTAACTGCACCTGTTAGCATCCTTGATCCATAAGGAGCCTCTTTCCCACATACCACTGCCATTACATATAGTAGTATAGTGGACCCTCGTATAACAAAAGGTTTGTATAACATAAAATCTGCACAACATAAAGAATTCTGGAGATAGGAGTAATTTGCTTAACAGGATCGCCTATGGGGTGAATCCGTACAACATAAAAATGGGTGTGATTAGGGATTACTGTTTTCAATGCATTCCTATGGGAAATTTGTATAAAGGAACATTTGCTTAACAGAATTTCATTTGGAACCAATTAATTCCTTTATACAAGGTACCACTGTATTACATGTCTGTCCTAAGCTCTGAAGCAACTCTGAAACTGATATTAATGGTTGTATGTCCAATTTTATCTTAGATTACTCTACTCTGTGAAGTAGACTAATATAAGTGGAAGCTAACCAATCTTTACAATGAGCAGTATGGACAAGTGGGGATTTGGACCTGTGTGCCCTGGCTTAGTCTGATATTCAAATTTGTTACATCATTTCAGAATCCTTTTTGTACTCTGTGCTCTATGCCTTCTCAAGGAAGATGTATGGTTTTCAGTGGGAGAAAGGGGGCATTTGACATGTCATGTGTAGAAAGCATATTATTTTTGTTTTTATGTGTTGTCAAATCACCTCCAACTTAAGGCAACCCTATAAATGTTTGCTGTTTGCTGTTCATTCTTTTTATGTTCACTCTCTGGAACCAATTATTATTTCTCTGAACTTTGAATTGTGATATATTACATTTGTTAACTGCCTTGAGTTCCCACTTGTGAAAATCTGGCAGTAAATAAATAAATAAATAAATAAATAAATGAGCAATCTCCGAAATGTCCTCAACTGCCCTGCTCACAGCTCTTGTGACCTCAAAGGAGGACAGCCTCAGTTTCAACACTTTCTCCCACAGAGAGAGTTCAGGGTTGATTTTATCTCGCCTTGATTTTATGTAGGACCCACGTGTTGTTCTTTCTGAGAGTCCAGGATATCTGCAGAGTTCTCCTTCAGCACGCATACTTTTCCACAAACACTACAAATAAAGAACAGGCACAGCATCTCAACTAAGTACTTAATGCAAAATGAACATTCATTGAAAAGATTGTAAATAGGAGAGGTGAATATAATTTTTCTACCAATTTTTTTTCAGTATTAAGTTTTAGAGTAGCTCTTAAGCTAGAAAGTAATAGAAGCAGTACCATAGTAAAGGAATGTTCATTAATATTCCATGAATGATAACCTCTTCCTAAAAGTTCTCTCCACCTCTGTTTGCTTCTTTCTTTCTTTCTTTCTTTCTTTCTTTCTTTCTTTCTTTCTTTCTTTCTTTCTTTCTTTCTTTCTTTCTTTCCTTCCTTCCTTTGCTTTCCAGTGTGTAAAACCTAAACTAGGCCAAGAGAAATAGAAAACAAGAAACAAATGACATTCTCCACCTGGCAGGCTACTGCCAACTACAACTAATGTCAGAAGAAAATGACCAAAGCACCATGAACAGTTCCAAAATGCCTGCCTAGAATGCTGTGAATCCACCAAGTTGTTTGGGTCCTTCTGCGGGTGTCTAATTCACAAATGCCACATATACTCCCCTCTTTTGTCTCATTATCTGCTCTTTCAAATTTCAGAGACATTTGGAATATGTCATTTCAAATAATGGTATACATTCTCAGCACCTGGAGGGGGAAAGACAATGATTTACTCTTGGCAGTTTTTCTCTTTCTTTCCCAATTCCCTTCTTTACATCTCAGAAAATACTCTGAGGCAAATTAGAGAGGTAGCTAAGTAGCTCCTGCTGAGACACAGGTGTTCAGCTTTCTTTTATCAAAGGACTAATCTTCTGCAGATTATGATGCAGACTTGAAGAGAGACTGAATTAGGTGGTGCCATTTCCTCTGCCATGAAGAATCCTACTGTGAGAAGAAAAGGCAAGATTGTCAACAGATATCAGCAGCACTGAGAGGAAGACAAGAGTTGTCTACTTTTCTAAGAAGTTATTTCTTTCCAGCTAGAATCAGATTCAAGCAGCCTACATTGCTCATAGTTCAGCCTGCTATCTTGTCCAATTAGCTAAATTCAGTGGGAGTTACTTCTAAAGTGATGTAAGATTTTGCTCTAAAGTCTTGATCAGATCACCAGTGCTAGCTGCATCAGACTTTTCACATTGAGTTCAATAGGATCTAATTTAGACTAGATCAAACTTGACAGGTCCAAAGGCTTCCCACAAAAAATCAAAACCTCTCAAGTGGGAGTCCTTTTGAATAACGTGCTAAGCACCAATATTATCTTAATATTTGTTGACATTTTACAACAGGTATCGAGTAAGAAATGCCAGACATTGAAGCTGGATTCAGAACAGACGAGGTACTAGAGATTATATTGCAATTATATGTTGGCCAAGAGAGAATGCCAAGGAATTTCAGAGGAAAATCAATTTATGTTCCATATACTGTAGTAAAAACACTATAGACTCTCTAGAGATCCTTTGAATCTTTTGAAAAGAAAAAAAGTGAAATACATAAACAAATGTGAAATACATAACTTTAATATTGCCAATGACAAAAACAAAACTATTGATTTTCTAAGCATGAGTTAAATTATTAGCCCGAATTGAAGCTACAGCTGACAAACCAGAGGAAGACTGAGATTCAGAAGGGAAACTATGAAGGAACTAGAAAAGATTCTAAAATGTAAAGTTCATTGGAGACTAAGGCCAATGCCACAATGAATTACAACAACCCAATAAAAGTGTGCAGGACTTGAGCAGGACTTTTAATGATACAGATAGGACCTTCTGAAAGTCAAAAACAACTTGATTGTACATAGGAACAAAGGTTTTCTTGAAAGTGTTAAAAAGCAACAAGTTTAATTAAACTGTGCTACATGTTTCCCCCTTTTTCTGGCTGACACCTGCAGAACCGTTGTCTGTTATTTGATTCATACTTAATCAGGTCTGTTGTCAGTGGTAGAGAACTAAGACTGAGAATAATGTGGGATATTGTTTAAAGCTGTGTGTGTGTTGTGTCGTTACAGTCGTGACCGACCCTTCTTGACTCCATGTCCATGGAGTTTTCTTGGCAGGTGTACTGGAGTGGCTTGCCAGTTCCTACTCCAAGCACCTACAGCACCTGGTATTCCTTGGAGGTCTCCCATCCAAGTACTAACCAGGGCCGACCCTGTTTAGCTTCCGAAATCAAGCTACCGAATACTTTGCTCTGTCTTCTTCTTTCTAGCATTTCCCCACAGGTGTGGGATGCACTTTTGGGATCCTGAAATGTCACTTTGCCTGATTGATTGTGTCTTCACTGCACAGTCTGGCAATTTGCCTGTCCTTATTGGCAATGCCAGGCCACCTCTATTTTGGTCACCCATGTAGTGATCAGCCATCGATTTTCAGGTGGTAAGCAGTTTTGGCAATGGTGGAAGTTGCTGCTCTGAGGACATGTCCATACCAATGAAAACATCTCTCCTCAGTGTACTCTTCTTCATTTGTCATGTCGTCTTCTTTTTCCTTTCCTTTCCTTTTTTAAAGGCTGATGCAGAGCTTTCATCTGTTCCGTTTGCTGTCTTCCCCCCTTTAGTGCTATAATCTCTTAGTCTTTTAGAAATTTTATATTAGATACATTTGAGAAGATAATTCCATAGCTTATTGTTTGAGTAATGCGCAAACCAGAGAGTCACGGTGTCTTTGCTTGATACAGAAGGTCAGGAATTCATTTGGAGCTTCTGGTGACATTTGCATGGCCATTAGCTTTGCATAACTGTTTTGCATGGCTAAATAACATCCTATGTACTGCCAAGAGTCCTTTGAAATATTTCCATTCTGAAACAAGAATGAGAGAAGAACACTGATAAGCAAAGAACGCAAGCAAACATGAGGTTCCTCTGTCACCCAGACCCCCTGTGTTGTTGAAGAGTGTCTTTCAAACCTTTCAGAATGTATTCAGGCTAGAGGGTGCTGATGTGTGATTTTTTTTTTAGTAGTGATGTACACTGTCTTCATACAAATTCATAAAAAGGGCTAAATCAGAGGTAATGGTGCAACTCTGGAGTGACTACCAGAGTTCACTTGTTCACTAGTCAAATGGGCACTGAATGTTGCAGTAAGAGCTCAAAAACAGCAGTTGCTCCTAATAGCCTTTGGTATCTTGTCACTGTCAGAAGACTCCTCAAGCAAGGAAAAGTATCTCTTCAGGGTTACAGAAGACTGTACAGTAATCCCCCGCCTATCACGGGGGTTAGGGACCTGACCCAACCCGCAATAATTGAAAATCCATGATATGCAGATGCTGGGTCAGGTTGGGACTTGGGGGCCCCTCTGGGGCCTCCTATACTTATCTGAGGCATGACGCTGCCCAGAACAGGCCTCCAATGGGCTTCTCTGGCCTGTCAGCGGCCCCAGAAGTGGTTTCCAGTGATCCAGAAATCACTTTCGGGTTTTCGGAAGTAAATTCTTGTTCGCCTGAAAGCACTTCTAGGGACTCCGACAGGCCTGGGAAGCCTGTCGGAGATCCATTCAAGGCAGAGGCAGGCCTGGAGTAAGTGCAGGGGGCCTTAAACAGATACTGGAACCACAGTATATGAACCACAAAATGGCGGGGGACCACTGTATAACTAAACAGAGAAGATTTGCTCCCAAAATCCCATGAAAAGACTGAACCCCTCCTCCTGTCATAGAAATATTCTGTCCCCTCCACCCACCCATTTGTGAGAATTTAGTTGTTTAAATGGAGATCTGAAAACAAAACAAAACAAAGGTCACAGAACCAATGATGGAGAGGGTGAGAATGTCTCTCATGGATACAAGACACATCAACTTCAGTCTGTATGTTCTTTAATTGAGTACAGAGCAGGCTAAGGGACTTCTGCATACCTCTCCATGTTTTGCAGAACATATTGATATTTGTGTTACTGAAAAAAGTCTTCAGAGTGCTTCAACTGGGCTTGCAGGGCATGGTCAGGAAAACATCCTGCCAGCCATCCTCAAGGCTACCAGAGTATCACAGCCCAAACAGTGAATGAAACATGATAGTCAGAGTTTTCTTCCCGGGATCATGGAGGTTTCGGATGGCAATAGTAGAGAAATACCAGGAAAAAGTGCTAAGATGCTGGGCTGTTGGGCAGTAGTACTGTCATATAGATTTTGTTCACTCGATCAAAAGAAGGCTGAAAATATTTCCTTTATATTCCACCACCACCACCACCACCACCACCCATAGATGCTTATTTTCACAACATGATTTTGTGGAGTTTAAAGGTTGGTTTGAATAAGCAGAAGTATTTTCTGTATGTGTGGACAAGAAGCACATACTTCACCCGAAGTGAAGCTGGCTCAGTAGCAAACAGGGAAGTGGTGGGGCAGAGTCATAAGAAATGCATTCAAAGGGACCAGCAGGAGGCTAATCACAAAGCCATGTGTGCGCCACAGGAAGTAGCAGGAAATCATTATGGCAAAGCAGTGCTAGCTCTTGAAAATAAATAATGTCCAATTTACCTTTATACTCTCACTAAAAGAGCTGTCCACAAATGGGCATCATCCAGATGTTCTAGACGACAGCTCCTTGAATATTTCAGCCAACGTAGGTGGGATGTGTGGGAAACTAACACATCTAGAGGGCATAGAGGCAAGCAGTTTCCAGCTAAACACACCAAGCAGAGCTGTAACTAATACTTTGGGTGCTGAAGACTTTGCTGTCTTACAGGTTTAGATTGTGTCTTGTAAGTTTGACATAGACAGGGGCTGGATGAATGGGGCAGAATGCCTAGGTCTCGCTGTGTGGCAGCCATATTGTTTCTGCACTGGAGCCAACTGTTTTAGGTTTTCTTCTGCTTGGGGAGAAATAGCTGGAGGTGGCATACACAACCACAGAGGGTGGGTCTGAACACGTGCAGCAGCAATTTGCCATTATGAGTTCTGGCAGTGACATTGTGGCACCAACAAGAAAAGAGAAACCAACGCTTGAAGAGAGGGAGGTACACCCAAGAATCCTAGAACAAATTATTCCAAACTCATGCAGGGAATGCAAACATTCATCTGCATGCACACACGCACACACACACACACACACACACACACACACACACACACATGCATGCATGCATGCACACAAGCACGAACACACATCCCACACACTCAAAATGCAAAAACAAGGCAATATGCTGCACTGATAGAAGCCCTTCACTTTTCTTGTACCAGAAAAAGGAACACCAGGCTTACAACCTTGCTCAGTGTTCTCATTGACTGAGTTGTGTGTGACCAGGTAGAGACACTTTGGACTCCCTCCTCCCCCCTTTAAAGATATTTTTATGTTATATGTTTAATCCCACAAATGTTGGATTTAACATGAGAAAACTGGGAGGCGTGCTGCTCTGCCTCATGAATTTCCTGAGCTTCTTGCTGAGCTCTGGGGTCACTATAGAAATGTGCACATAGCTGTGATTTGTTTCATATTTACAGATTTGTCTGAAGACTGAGGGCATCCCTAATTTTCAGGCCTTTGGAAATATGTCATGGAAAACTGAAATCTAATTCTGGGTGTGTTTACTCCCCTTACCATTCTATGTAATGCACTCCACATTCTCCATCACTAGACAAATAGCCTATGTTTAATGACTTTGTTTGTGAAAAAACTGTTTGCTCCCTCCCCACACAATCTGGAATTCATTCATCCATCATGGCAAGGACTGGAGGCAGTGGGTTCTCTTGTCCAAAGCAACATACAATTTCCTTCCCAAAACGAGCTCAAGGTGATTCATTCAAGGGAAACGATATCATTTTCTTCTTTCAAACCATTCATCCAATTATGGTTCCTATCTGCTACCAGATTAGCTCATTTTTAAACTATAATTTCTCCTCTCGATTCCTCTGGCGAGACAGAAAGTGCCGCAGCCCAAGGAAATTGTTATGAGATTGTGACAGCGGTCTTAATCATTGATGAGGAAAATCAGGAAATTCAGGGAGCATCACCCTGACAGCACAGTGTGATGCATGTCCACGGAGGAGAACCTCCCATTAAGTCTGATGAGGTTTTCTGTCAGCTAAGTGGGTATAATATTGCAGGCTTCGGGTTTTGCAGATTGGATGCCATGAATGTTTATACAGAATTAAACGTTTTACAGGTTTTTGAATCACAACTCCCATAATCCTGTAGTCAGCATGGCCACACGGTCGCCCCCAAAACATATTTTCCTGATTCAGTTCAAAACTAGCTTTCCCTAATAAGGGCTGACAGAATTAATGGCATTATGTCCTCCCTCCATTTAGTGACCCAAGGACGTTGATTCATTTGGGAAACACACAAATAACATTTCTCTTCTCCCTTACACATACTCACGTCCCATGTTGTATGATTGTTTCTACATTCCTGATACAGCAAAATATGTTGAAAGGGAATTAAAAAAAATACTCTGCCATGTGTAGTTTCCCAGTTTTGCACTTTAAAATCAGGTAAGTTGTAACACCATTACAAATGCAGGAATAAAAACAGATGTTGCATCTGCTGCCCTGGAGTTGAAACACATACTCTAGATTTGAAAACAAACACCATTTTGGCACAGAGAAGGATAATATACAGTTGTGATTTTAAAAAAAAATTAAAATGATCTTCTGTAACCACCTCCAAATGCTACCTAGATTTCAGTAAACAGAAGGAATCAAGTTAGCAGACTCACATGAATAAGACAGATCTGTTCTGATTCATCCTGCTCTCTGAGAAAAGGGGAGCCATTCCTACAGATCAGTGTGCATTGGAAGATAAAAGTAAGGCTCCCAACAGATTACTTTCACCCTGACATTTTAGGACTAATCTACCAAACTCTTGCACCTAAAAAAAATATAAGAAACCAACTAGAATAGATTTGGACCCTGTATTTCAGAGCATGATGGGAGACATTCATTGTAATAATAATTTGCTTATTCACTGCTCTCTAATCAGAGCTCACTCTTGGAAGCCTGATTGCTATTCTTCCAGCTCCTTTGAAAATCAGTCTCTGAAAATCTGTACATACATACATAATGACACCATAAAACGTTTGCATCCTAATCCTTAAGAAGGCTCCAAAGGAAGCCTGAGGAGATGGGCAATACAGTTTCAGCATGGGGTAGACTGTGAGGTCCTGAAGCTGGTGGGGGAGGTACTGAGAATCCCTTTGGAAGTTTGTTAAGTGATGCTAACTGAACACTTCCTGATTTACCCAAAACGCTTCCTGTTACCCAAAAAGGGGGGTTGTAGTGTACAGGCATACATAAGGGCTTGTTCACAAATTGACTTATTGAGTTGAACTTGGAAGATGCTTAGATTCTAATTCTGCTAGATTCAGACATGGTCAGGCCCTAAGTCAAAGGTCTGTGTGGCCCTCCCCATGTTTCCTAGCCCCACAACCCCCATTATATCCAGTCCCTGTAGTGCAGGGGCAGGGAACCTTTGGCTCTCCAGATGTTTTGCACGGCAAGTCCCAGAATTCTGACCCTATACTGCCAATGATAAAGGACGGTGGGAGTTGTGATCCAAACATCTGGACGGCCAAAGGTTCCCCCACCCCTGCTGTAGTGAATGGTGAGAGATTAAAGAAGAGGCAATTGGTTTTAAAAATGGAAAGGACCACAGGTGCCAAGCCCCACTCTAAGGTATTTCAAACCTCCCATAGCGATATCAACAATTTATAAACTATAAGCTGCAGCTTACTTTGTTCATGGGTACATCCAGCACTGAGCACAAACAACATTGATCATTAGTGTTCAGGTAGCACAGGAAATTCATACTGTATTAATAGAAACATTAAAAGGCAAGATGCTAGGAAGATGGGGTGGAATTACACTTTGGGTTTTTGTTATTCTTTGAAAAATAAGTGACCCTTTCAGGCCCTTTCAAATTGGAAGACAGCTATTAATTGCTTTGACTCAGCTCTGGAAGCATGAGCAACGAGAAAGGCCTTGCATCTCTCTCCAGCATTGCCTCTTACTGAAGAAATGTTTGCCACCTCCCAACCTCTACCTTGACTAATTGGAGAGAGGCCCTTAAGGGCAATGTAGTACTGATCACTTGATTAAAAGCATGCTGAAGAACAGGGCACCCTCGGCAAACAGGCAGGTAGCTTGAAATTTGCTTAATTCTACACTCCGAAGACAAATGCCAGGAGTTGGGCATTCTTGTTAGTTAGCAGCCTAGGGATGCATAGATTTCCAAACTAGGGACTCGGCAATAGCTAGTTAAAGCAAGTATATGGCATTAAATTGATTTTAGAAACCCATTTTAATCTAACATGTGAATTTACTGGAGAAGAATGAAAGAAGGAAGCAGACTCTACCATGCCCTGTACTGCAAAGGACAGGAGAACTGCTACCCTACTACCATTCATCATTCTTATTTGAATATGGCCAAAGGCAATTAGCATGCAGAATCTTCAGGAACAGTCTAATAATCGCCCTTAATAAACATTATTTATATTGTAATCATCTTGAATCATGCCCTGTCTAAGTGGTTTTTAATGCACGGTCCTCACCTACTTCTTTTAAAACAAATACAGTACCCACAAGGACAGCATTTGCAGACGTGCTCCTTAGTCTTTGCAAAATGAAAGGCTCCAACTACATGCTAGAGAGAATCAGGGCTACTTTTGGTGCCAACCTGGGTGTGTCCTGTTTGAAACAACATCCCTGAACTGATAAGGTCTATGCCAGTGTGATCTGTAAAAATTGCAGTGGTGAATTGTAAAATGTTTCAGAAAAACAGGGAAAGGGAAAGAAACTGTAAGAATATGGTATAAAGAAAATGGTGAGGTAACATGTGATGAGATGAGGTGGGGAAAAGGAAAGGCACTGAGCTTCGCTGGCTGATCACAACCCCCAATGAAGCCAGAGGATCTTCTTTGCACCTTCAAATTGCTAAAAGCTTGAGGGACGTTTCTCAATGAGGTGAGTTAAGTTTCCTCACTGCCTTTCTTCTCAGTTTGCTTAGTTGGTAGCTGGCTTATATTAAGGGCTGCACTTGCTTGTTTACACTTCTTCGGCTTGAACTGCATTAGAACTGAGTGTATATGGGCATGTGCTACCTTCTTGTGTGCACATTGAGTGAGTTTTAATACACCTAGCCTGTCTCGTTCCTTTTTCCCCTCTTCCTGGTGTGTTTTGAGATTTCCTTCTTGCCTTTGCCACTTACTGCGAGGTCTTAAATTTGGTGTTGGCCAAAGTAAATTTGTCACTCTTTCCCCTCCCCCAGCCCTACCAATGAAGGCCATCCCTGAACTGGCAGGATGAAGCAAGCAATACCATCACCTGAAAAAGAAAGAAAGAATGATGAAGATAACCAAATTTTAGAGCTGACTCGCCCCCAAACCTGAAAAGCTGTGTATCTGCAGTTTGACACAATAAACCCGATCTTTTTGCCACAGTTCATGGCAAATACTGTGTGTGCCCATTCATGCTTTGTGTGTACCCATTCAAGTTAGTGTGATATAGTACCAGGAAGACTTGTGTGCATACATTTACTAGGACCTTGAGCCTGTGGCATGACATTGGGCTTGTGCGTTGTCCCACTCAACCTATCTCACAGGGCTGCTGAAAGGATAAAACAATAGTGTGGATAAAGTCAAGGACACTGTCCTCAACTTGAAAGCAAAGTAAAATAAAAAAGCAAAGTGTTCTACTTATACAACACCCATTAGTGCTTAAAGCACTCTCTGCGTGGTTTACAAGTTATTTATGCAGGTTACACATTGCCTCCCCCCATGAGCTTGGGTACTCATTTTACTGACCTTGAAAGGATGGACAGGTGAATTATCCTTGAGCTGGCTACCTGGGTTTGAACCCCAGATCATGAGCACAGTTATAGCTGCATGCAGTACAGCAGTTTAATCACTGTGCCAGAAAGTAAAGAAGTTAATCAATAAATGCATTTCAACCTACAGTAATTTACATTACAAGGCAGTTGCAAGTACAATCAAGTATGCAGGAGGGGGGGGGGCTCACATATAACAACCCAAGCTTCTTGGAGGAAGGATGGGATATATTATAATACTGTATTATATAAATATGAATGCTTCATGCATGCCTGATTTCCCCCTCATTATGTTTGTTATTTCTCTCTACATGCCATGATGCTAATTTATTTGATTTTCCCATTCTGAGATAGATAGTAATGTCTGGACTCTCTTTCAGCAATTCCTCTTTTGTTCTCATTTTAATATATTTTTTGAAATGTGTCCCTGTTAAAGGTTCTGGAGATGTTTATTTAGGGTATTTGTACACGACCCCTAAACTCTGCAGCAAATGGCTGCAAGCTCCGGAGCTTACAATTGTTTCCCCACCAGCTCCAGAGTTTGCAGGAAATTAAGTGCGACCACGCCCACCTAAGCGCGTCCCAGCGCACTTTTCTTGTACCTGCTCTAGGAGGGTGAAAATTCCCAGGTCTGGATTTAATCTGGTGAGTGAGGGGCTCTCCTCGCTTCTGTTTGTTTGTTTTTTGCCTCCCGCCCCTGGGGCGGGAGGCAAAAAAAACAAACAGAAGAGAAGGAATCAGGATGATGAGGGGACTCCGGGCAGCTTCGGAGGTGAGCCTGCATTTTTCCTCTCTTTTTTTCTCCCTCCCCTCATGCAGCCAGCAGCCAGGTAGTGCGGAGGGGTTGGGGACGCAGGAAGAGCAACGAACCCCCAAGATCTCTGGTCTGAGTTTAAGTGGCCAGCAGATCTTAGGGGTCGTGTGAAAAGGCCCTAAATTGTTCTAAGTGGCTGTAGGAAGTTCTCACAAACACAGTCATGATAATTAAAACAAATTACACACTGCCATCACTACTCCAGACTCCACCCAGAAGATATTTTGAACAAAGGAAACAAGCTCCTATAAAAGACGAAACTAACATTTTGCCTGCAACTCTTAGGATCCCCCACGTCATCTTTGCTGATGGGCCTGATGGGAGTTGCAGTGAAGCAGCTAGAACACATCAGTTTGTGATGTGTCATTTAGAAGACAGAAAAAAAATTGAGGCATGAAACTGCACTTGCTCCTGCTGCTTGCCAGCTACTGTCGTAATGACTTAATTTGGACCAATGATTTAGGTTGGGACAGACTAATCTGTTAAGCCTACTGCTACAGCAGGCAGTAATTCCTTTTTATTGAAACTGTGGTTATTTATTGTTGCTTATGCCTCCACAGGATCTCTGTGCTGAAAAAAGAGAAAAACTCAGTATTTCTTTATTTTGGATCTTTATTAAACACAGCTGTACTTTATTAACTGTACATAGTTAATAAAGCTATACTTTATTAACACACTGCTTGTTGCACTAAAGTGACAGAGATCTTTGCCTTTCCCTTGCTGTCTTTGAGGATCTAAGCTTAACTGGCATAAATTAAAACAGCGAGACTTGCAATCAGAATTCCACCGTGACTGACAGAGCATATGCTTTAAAGTGCTGAGTACTCTACAGTTTTCCCTCCTCTGGCCTCTCAAGAACCCTGTGATGGCTAATTAGCCATTATTATTCCCAATTCCCAATTATGAAACCACCGCTGTGGAAAGTATCTTTTTGAGAGTACAGCTTCAGTCTGTGTTAGCTGGCCGGAGAAACTAAGGATTTTTGCCCCCACAACATAACTCCTCATCTGTGTATGAAACTCAGGAACAACATTTTGCCCATGATCTTCTAATAACCATGTGGCTGAGGTAGATTTGAACAATGGTTTAAGAGATTCAAGGCCAAATACCCATGCTGGAGGCAAAATCTCTCTCTAACACACTATTCCCATACGATAGAAAACACACCTCCATATCTGACTTAAACTGGGGGTGACTTCCCACCACCTCATTCTATATTTTTAGCACTGTTGAGGCTGATGACTTCATTTTCACAAAGGCTGTGAGTTGACTTTGGATTTCAGTTTGTACTTTACAGGAGCAATCCAAAATGTTGAACCCCAGATCCAGCACCACGGAGAGCTCCTTTAAGTACTGACTTAGCCCTAAATTCTGACTCTGGCTCAGTCCAGATCAGACATTTTGAATGGAGAATTACAAAGGATCTATTGAAGTCAGAGGGAGAAGTAATGTGCCTTTTGGCATGCTCCTCCCATCCAAACAGCAAACAACTCGTTATAATCAGCTATCAATTAAGGGCTTCCCCCAATCTCTGGAAGGTCAGGGGAAGTGATTTTTTTTTTTACATTGCTCCTTTCTGCCTCTCCTGTTGGTGCCTTTCTATTTTGTCCTTTTCCCTTCCTTTCCTGTACTTCCTTTTCCTCACTCTTCCTGCTGCCCTTTCTTCCTCACTCTAATGCAGAATCAGCAACCACAATAAGTTGGAAGCTCAGGCTGCTGGAAGCTGCTATTTCTCTTGTGTCTCTTTGATGCTTCTTTACTTAACTTTTGGTCCTGTTGAGAAAAAACCCAGCATATGTGTGTGTGTGTGTGTGTGTGTGTGTGTGTGTGTGTGTGTGTGTGT
>JAHTLZ010000129.1:48457845-48474308 GCA_023846285.1 Phrynocephalus versicolor
TGTGTGTGTGTGTGTGTGTGTGTGTGTGTGTGTGTGTGTGTGTGTGTAACAATATAAGGTTACAATAATTCTCATCACATTATGAACAGGCAGGGGGTGGTACACACTGACTTCGCATATTGAAATGTGGCTCACAGGGTAAGACAATCAGGTACCTTGCATCATCCTTGGAATTAATGATGTGCCTAGTGCCTCTATGATCTAAGTATCTCATAGCAATTGTGCATTCCCTGATCCTTTGCTAGGGATCAAGTCATGGAGCATAAACTCCAAACTTCCATTTTTATTCATTAAGTCTTTGCTGCTTTTGTAGCATTTACTTATAACAACCAGATTTTTTGTTAACAATTCTAAAGCAAACCTCTCCCCGTGCCCAGGGCAGGAGCTGTCACTATGTGAACTCGGTGACTGCCTAGAGCACAGACCTGAGAGGGGTGCAAAACTGTCCTCATAGGCTCTCAGAACTGACCTACAATTTGTCTGTTTTGAAATTGTTTTTGGGGTGGTGCAAGCAATTAGTCTTCCCTAAGGTGCAAAAAAGCCTGGCACCCGCCCTGTCCATGCCAACAGTTTAATTCACGAGGGGGCTGCCTTTGGAAAGTTGAACCCCTCTTCTTCCCCCAATGGATGCACACACTCCACCATCTTCACACTTGAACTTAAGAGATGTGAGTTCAAATCCCCAGTCAGCCACAAAGTACACTGATGACCAGTCACTTTTCTCTCAACTTATCTTACCAGATTGTTCTGAGTATGAAGATTGCATGAGGGACGTACCACATATACAGCCATATATAATTATATATAAATGCAATTACTGCAAAAATCAATGACTTGTACAAACCTTTTATGAGATACCCTGCAAAAGCAGAAATCTGTTATATGTAGCATGAAGGCAGAATTGATTGCAGTTTTAGCATTTGTTACCAAAAAGCTAAAAATGATTGGCAGAAAACTGAGATCAGTTATTGCTAGCCTCCAAATCTTCATGGACTCAGCAGTACTGATTCAAGGAGTTCAGGGATCTTTGAGGGAACTGAAAACAATTATTTTCAGTGACTGTTTTCTATACTTCTAAACAATGTGAAATTCATATAAAATTGAGCTCATATGTGCTCTTACAGGAGGTACCTCACTGTAGGGGAACAACAGCCAGTTCCTTACCAGGGTATCTCACTCTTTTGTTTGAAGAAGTAGATTTTATCCACAAAAGCCTATTGGTTCCCAGACATCTTCCAATCACATCTCCTTTGACCTGTCCCAGAGCCTCTCCAGTTCAAAAAGGGAACCACCGCCACCACCTCTTCTGCCTTTCCTCCTCCTGCGCAGGTGAGCATCTGGGGACAGCAGTGTGGATTGTCCCATGTGCTATGTCTGGACAGTTTGAGGGCATGATGCATAATCTCAGCTGGCATGCAGGGAGACCTGCCGTCTCAAAGAGAGGACTGAGAGGACGAGATGATTCCATGGTACCCCTGGCTGGGTTTGAGGGCACCCAGGATGCTGCAGTGCACAGTTTGGGAACTATTGCTCAAAAGCTCACGTGAAGATAGAACAGTCTTTAAGGTGCCCCAATTTTTGGTTTGTTTATCACTCTTTTGTTTTCATTTGGCAAACTAGACTAACACAGACTATGTCTTCTAAAATGACTGGCCTGAGAGAGGTGCCCTCCACCTTCTGTATCTTTGGCAGCAAACATAGCAGCAACATTTTGAAGGCCCCCAGAGCTTTTCTTGATGGAGCCTAGATCTTAGAGATAAGCTTCCCGGGTAGGAGATGGTAGATTTCTTATCAGGTCTTGGCCATGCATTTTCTATTTCCCTCAGGTCCACGCAATCAAGATGCATTTGATTCAAGATTAGGGGACTTCAAAGAGATAGCTTTGCTGTTCTGAGGAATAAATATAACTAAATCTGACAGGAATGTAAAAAGAGCTGGCCTGGCACCATAAGCCCATGATTCTATGTGTGGTTTTAAAAAAATTATCTCCTTTCTTACACCAGTTTTATAGCTAGGATGGAACCTGGAAATGATAGGTTGTTGGTTTTCAAACACCAGAATCCTCCAATCAGCAGGACTATTGTTTTGGGGTGGCGGCAGCTGTGATGTCCCCAGTTATCAATGTAATTGAATGTACTGTCATCAAAAAGTAACACTTCAAACTCCATGTGATGGAGAAACAAGGTAGATCTCCACTGGGTCAAAAATAAGAGCACCCCTTTTCATCCATATCCCCCGAGATTATTCCCTACTGAGTGAAAAAAATTGTTGTTCATTTTGTCAACCCATAATAGCTGTTGTTCAAATGCCTACACTTTAAAGGAATCCTAAAATTCCAGGAGGTTGGAAGGCTTGGTGTTTGTATTGCATCCTATCCTCCAGGCACCCAATGCTTTCTCACTATCAACTGAAGAAGGGTAACATTTTGACTCAGACTTAAGGGTTTCCTGTAGGACAGGGGTGGGAAATACACAGCCTTTTCAATATTGTTGAATGACGGCTCCCATTAGCCTTAGCCAAAATAGCCAATAATAAGGGGTGATGGAAAGAGTTGTTCATCAGCTTCCAGAGGGCCATCATGTTACCTACAAGATATCAATGTATCAATGTGACTTTTTGTCACCAGCTGTGCTTTTCTCCAGTTCCTCCTTATTTCTTCATTTCTTAAAATCTGACCTCATTATAGTTGAAGTAATAGAACAGGGGCATAGTGGCTCAGTGGACTAAGGCTCCGAAAACTGTTGGCTCCAAAGTTGGCAGCTCGGCGGTTCAAATCCCAGGCGTCACGCAGCGGAGTGAGCTCCCACTGTTAACCCCAGCTCCTGCCAACCTAGCGGTTTTGAAGCATGTAAATGCAAGTAGATAAATAGGTACAGCTGTAAAAAGTGGGAAGGTAAAACAGTGTTTCATTGCAGCCATGCCGGCCAGATGGCCATAGACTTGCACAACACTGGCTCTTTGGCTTGAATATGGAGATGAGCACCCCCCCTAGAGTCGGACACGACTAGCACACACACGTGTGTGTGTGGGAACCTTTACATTTTCCTTTTTAATGGAACAGCAGTCCCATCTTCACAGTTATAGGTAATCACAATGCGACTCTTCCATCCTTTTGAAGAGGTAAGTTTCTGGTATATACAGTGACACTGAACTTCATTGGCATGGCTCTTTGTTGGCACAGCTTTACTTTTAGCTTTTTACCCAGTTCTTCTTCCCCGCCCCGCCCCCAATCACTTCAGATGTGGTTTTAATGTGGGCTAGAATGAAAAGGAAAAGGGGCCAATGAGGTCCTGAAGATCACACAAATACTGTACAAGAGTCACTTTTAGTATGCATTTTCTTTTAAAATTAAAATATTAAAATTAAAATATTTTTGAAAATATACTTCAACCCAGGATCAGCAGCAAGTGTCACCAGCTCATGTTAATAGCTTCCATCATAAGATTTACTTCTGTAACAGTGGATTTCAGTGAAAGTCTTTATACCATGACAAATTGGGAGCATTTTCCTCATGTTTAAAGCTGATCATAATCCCAGAAGCCTCTGAAAATGCAGTTCCACTTAGAAGGATGCTCCTGTGCTGTTTCCAGACTGAATTATTTACAGCCTTCTCAGATGTGACCTGTAACTGATTTTAAGAAGGGAGTAAAACCAGATCTTTTTATACTGGCACATATCTATCCTCTGCTGTTCTTAACTGTATCCTTAAGTGGTTCTAGATCTAGGGTTTTAATGGTTTCCCTAAATATGGTTTTATTAGTTTTTTATTTAATTAATTTATTTATTTTTACAACTTATATGCCACCCACTACCCAAAGGTCTCTGGGTGGCTTACAATCAAAAGAATTAAAACAGCTTAAAAAGAGTTAAAAATAGAATATCAATAAATAATCAAAACAATAATAAAAACCTTACACTAAAATTGTCATCAGAGGACCCACAGTCTATGTTGTATCAATTAAAAAAATTCTTTTAAGAGCTTCTAAATCACTTTGAGCACTAGCTTTTAAGGGAAAGAAGGGTATAACTTAAATAAATAAATAAATAAATAAATAAATAAATAAATAAATAAATAAATAAATAAATAAATGCAAACTTTCTGTGTATCTTCTTTCAATGTACAAATGTGTGGTGGGAGACCACTGTTGTGTCATCAAAATTCACTGCCAAGGTGGCAAACAAGAGTTGCATATGGGCTCTAGTGGTTTCAGAGCAGACCAAAGTGCCTTCCCCAGTCACAAGAGGTTGCCCACTCCTGCTTGAAGTGGAAAAACCTTCTAGTGCAACTTTAAATGTGGGATAGAAAGGTTACCATGTTAAACGGATGAGTTTGAGTGCATCATTAGTAACTGCAATAACATACTATGTATAGCTATGCTGCATCCTAATGTTTTTGGAAAACAGCAGTGCCTATGTGTACACACAGAGATGCACAACTGTACAGCTTGAATGTGGAAAGCTGGTTCCAATTCTGCATCAACTTCACAATGCAAGCACCACCACTTGATAGCACAGAATGCTCACACTATGAAAACGTCCCAGATTGTGATTCAATGTATTTGTTACACATTTTCTTACATGCAAGGAAGGTTTTTATTAAAGGGGTGGGGTGGGTGGGGAGAATCCTGCTGCTCCAAGCTGGGTTATCCCTAGAGCAGTTGCTGTCATGAGCAAATGGAGAAAGATTTTTTTTTCAAGCAGAGGCTGCTGTTGAGATGAGGAGGCCGTCTGCTGCCAAAGTGTTGCTGTCTCCTTCAATGTGTTGCGATACACTGGAGGTGTTCTTCCCATGAAGCGTGGCTGAAGAACTGGGGCCAAGCGGAGGCAGAGGAAAATAACAATACCTTGGGTATGTCCTCTGGCAGGCAGCCATTCCTCATCATGCGTCCCGGATCTGTGTTGGGGAGTCTTCCACGCCTGTTCAAGAACAGCCTCATACAATGCAAGGTGTTCCAGAAATAATAAAGAGACACATCCCAAATTCTAGCCCCTTCGCAAGGAGGAAGGTGGGCGGATGCGCCTTGGTAAATGTACACACCACCAGCACTAATCTTAGCTTTGTTGCTCCGGAAATCTGTATCTAGAGAGCAGAGGAGAAACCACAAAATGAGCTAGAGATGGTGTTAATGATTTGGGTCTCGCTGCCATAACCTTGCTTTTCTATGTCAAAAATATAACCTATCCATCTCAGTTCAGTCTTGCTTGTTCATATTGTGCGGTAGGGTGCCGGTGTCTGCAAGCATACCTATCTTAACACAGAATCCATCTCTCTGTAATGAAAAAGAACAAAAAGGACCTATAGCAGTACCCCTGACAGAAAAAGTTCAATGTGACTTTTTTTTCCAGCTTGTGTACATCATACACCATTTTCACAAACACGGTAGCTTCAGCAGGCCAATGGAATATAGCAGTTTTACTCAATATTTCTATCAGAGTTTCTCAAATTTAATTTTTTTCAGCTGAAACTCACAGAATCCTTCAGGCCAACTGCTGGGTTTTTTTAAACAAAGTATTCCAAGTTCTGATTCCAAAACCTAGAGATTTATATTAAGTGCAACTATGCTAAAAAGTGAATCTGGATACTTAAATAAGGAAGTACAGTGGTACCTCGGATAACGACTGCTCCGGATAATGAATTTTTCAGATAACGACTGCAAATTTCCGGGTATAGGACTGCTTCTGATAACGAATTTTCCCTATGGGCTGCCTCGGATAACAAATTGCAATTCTAGGTATAGATCTGCCTCGGAGAACAAATTTTCTCTGTAGGCTGGCTTGGATAACAAATTTTCCTATGGGCTGCCTCGAATAATGAATTTTCCCTATGGGCTGCCTTGGATAATGAATTTCCAGCATGCATAAGTAAAAAAGAGTTATCCTGGGCGGCATTGCATCTGTACCTTTAAAGTACACTTTATACAGAGTTTTGAGCAAAAATACAGGAGTCTGTGCCTTTTTCCTAAGCTCTGGAACAGATTAATAGGTTTCCCATTCATTCCTATTGGAAACCGCGTTTCGGATAACGACGAGATTCGGATAACGAGTAACCTCGGAAAACGAATTACCGTCGTTATCCGAGGTACCACTGTACTTTAGCTGTAGCGCTTCATGTGGATGCTTGAAAAAGCTTTTTGTCAGAGAACAGAGGCACGTAGGGTTTCACAGGTACTTCCAGACAGAAAAGTCATCATTCTGCCAATCAAATGGCATTGCTCAGCTCTGCTATGTTCCCTCATCAATTTTTCTGTGGTTAAAAACAAAAAACAGCATCAATGGGAAAGCACAAAGGAGTCATGAATGGATGGTACCCTTCCACACTGAAATTCTATGAAGGAGAGATACTACGTTTATCCCAATATGGCATCTTTACCAAGAGTTCCACTACACCAAGGGGTATTCTTTTGTCCACCTTACTACTAATGGTTAAAGTGCCTTTATATCTGCACTTGGACCTCTTAAGAAAGCATCCATTTTAACATCAGCAGTTCCAGAGGAGGTAAAACTATCCTAGGATCTTAATTTCACAACATGGCCTCATGGTCAGACTCTTACTTCTGGTTGCCTGATGAACTCTGAAATCATTGTGTTCAGGGGGAGCGGGGTCAATGCAATTAGAATAGCACTCACCATTACTTTCATCCACAATCCCTGAAAGGCAGAATCATTGGCTGCTCCTTTATTAAATGAGCATCATGTACCTGCTCTCATTGAGTTTTCCCATTTGAGGAAAGAGTCTGGAAAGTGTGTGTTTAAAAAAGGCAGTGCAAGGAATAGAGATGCAGCCTGTGCTGCAATGGGTTACACTCCCTCTGAAAATACACGTGCAGCTTGGTGGGGCTCCTGGATTCATGAGCATGGATGCCAGAGTTTTGGTGGTGGCCACGAGTGCATTTGCACAATTTAAACTAGTGTGCCAGTTGTGCCTGTTCCCGCAGAGGTCTGATCCGGCCATGGTGACGCATGCCTTAGTTACATACTATACCAGCTAGCTTACTGCAGTACACTCTGCATGGTGCTGCCTTTGGAAAATGTTCAAAACATTCATCAGGTCCAAAATGCTGCAACCAAATGGTTCACTGGGGCTTGTTAGAGAGCTCACATAACCCTTCTCTCCCTCCAATCACTACAGCAGTTTCACTGGCCATGCATCTGGTTCTGGGCACAAGAACCTATAAAGCCCTAAATGGCTTGGGGTCCACACTATCTCAAGGATTGGATTTCCCTTTATGAACCTGTCCAGCTGTTCAGATCATCAGTGGCTTTTCACTCAGTTCTCCCACCCTCACAGAGGTGCTTTGTGGGTACACAGGAGGATCCTGCACCAAGACTCAGCAACTCTCTCCCACTGGATGCCAGGGCTGGGCTTATCTTTGCTTTGCTTTCCTTCCACAAACTGATGAAGATCTTTCTCTTCAGGCATGCTTTCCTTTAGAGAGGGCCTTTTTATTTTAATGGAAGGGTGTGCCTTGTTGTTTTGAATGTGTTTTTGGTGTTTACCATTATTAGTGTGGTATTTATCTGATTTTTTAAATAATATATTTATACAACAGCTCTTTTTAGCTTTAAAATATTGTATTTTTGATGACGTAAGCCATCTTGAGTCCTTTTAAATAAATAAAAGTTTTAAAATTATCTTCGGAGACAACAGTTCCCCTAATCCCTAGCTATTGTGGTAGTTTTCATCTATGGATCCCTGGGTAGGATTGCCAGGTCCCCTAATCCCTAACTACTGCATTTTCTCTAGTTCTGCCAAAGCAGAACACAGAAGTTTGATGCTTGTGAGTGAGATGCTTGAGAGCCCAGACACCTATCTCTCCTCTTTCCAAGCTAGTACCAGATGCATTTTGCTGGCAGCTGGGTGGCTAAAAATCAGACTCCCCTCCCCCCGCTGTGGGTTGCCATGTTATCTAGTTAGCTGTGATTTGCTCAGATTCTGGACCCATTTACTCATAGCCATTACCACTGTCAGCTGGCCTGTTGACCAACCCATGTCTATGACAGCACATCACACAGAGAGACATGCACATACGCACCTCACATTTTATCCCTTGAAATCTCGAGCAGTCACATTCTATTGACTTGTCTACCCTCATCCTGGGTGTTCTGCTTGATGAGGGCAGAAAGTTTAACTACCCCACTTCAGTGTCCGTAGGCATTAAGATGAGAATGTTTAGAGCACACAAAAGAAATGACATGGAATGAGTAAATAAACTAAACATATAAATTGCAAAGGGAAACTTCGTTCAATGCTGTTACAAATTTAAGCCTGATTAATCCTTCAGAACAGATAGCACAACGTTTGCCAACAGCTAGCATGGCTGCATTCCATAGTAACAGGAGGCGGGACAGCTGTGGGTTTAGCCAGCATTAACGATGCAACTGAAATACTGAACCAACGTCATACAAGGCTCATACTTTCCCAGTGATCCAACAAGAACAAGCCTGCCGTTTGCAGAACCAGCTGTTTATTGTATAGTGCTGCCAACATTTTTCCCTGGCAGGAATTTTTGTTCCTTCAACAACTACCTAAAAAAAAATATTTCCTTCGGAAGGAAAAAGGCAAGTTAACCAGATGCCATAGAAGGCAGGACAAGTTAAGCCTGATGAAATACCCCCTTCTATACTGCTATAAACCTCTCAGGAGGACATCCTTTGTAGTATCTGGCCACCCTTGTTTACATCCTACCTATAACAGTCTTTCCATAAGTGTCTGCCTGGCTAGTGGACTAAGCTGGATCTAACTGCAGGAGGAAAAGTAGCCAGTAAGACTTGGAAAACCCTTTTCTTCTTCTTCTAATGGATTACAACAGGCAACCATGGATTTGACTGGATTACAAGTCACAGAATGTGACCATTCTGGCTGTGGGAGTTGCAGCCAAAACAAGAACAAAAAAAAGTGTTGTGGAACCTATAAAGCTAACATGTTTTATTTGACACCAGGTTTTTGGGGACACAATCCATTCCTTCATGGTACCACATTCAGGCAATCGGTTCCTATCTATTCTGCTTGGGTTATGGACATAGGACAGAACCACATGGAATACACAATACGACAATTGCATTCATTAACACTTGTTCTACACAAGTGGTTCCCAACTTAGGTAACTGGATCTTCTTGGACAGCACCTCCCAGAAACCATGACCAGCAAAGCTGGTAGTGAAGACCTCTGGGAACTGCAGTCCAGGAATCCCTGGGTTACCTAAGGCTGGGAACCATGCTCTTTAACTATTAAACAGCTGGTTAGTATCAACGTCCAGGCAGTAGTGAGGTCGGTTATACAAGTCACTTGTTTCCTTAATGACTAAAGCGGTGTTTCCCAATCTTGGATCCTCAGATGTTTTTGGACTACAACCACGGCGACAACTAGTGGAGGTGGGGTGGGGTGCGGGGATTTGCCATGGGTGCCATCCTGGGGGAGACCCGACAAAATGGTATTTGTACTATTCTGTGCCCACACAACCGGTTGGGAGAGTGTGGAATCCATATTTGTCCCAGGTGACCCAGACCACACTTGTGGCCCTGGCTACAACTCCCAAAGATCCTGGCCAGCACAGCTAGTGGTGAAGGTTTCTGGGAATTTTAGACCAAGGGCATCTGGGGACCCAAGGTTAGGAACCACTGGACTAACTCAATGGTTCTGCCTTTCCAAGAAAGTCTGTTTTATGACTTTAAAGCAATAAGACTTGTTGAAAAGCCTTTAGAAAGTCACATCTCTGTTCAGAGAGACTGCGGAACAAAACTCAAAGTTCCTGACACATTAGCTTTGCACATGCAGGACGGTTTGCACACAGGATTGGCTCAAACGTGCAGTCCTGCACACAAACAATTTCTGCCCTGCATTAGTTGTACAGATTGGTAGAATCTTAGACAATGTTGTCACTGCTCTCCAGCACGTATTCTTCCTGCATCAAGGTCTTTCACGTTTTGCCAGGTACTATCAACTTGAGGCTTCTAAGAAGACACATGCTAATCACAGTGGGGAATTCACAAGAAATTGCCAATAGAAACCTACTCTTCAAAATAAATGAATTCTTTAGCAGGGTTCCTTCTCTTCCCTTTGATCACTGAAATTAATACATCCATTTTGCTCTTGGCAGTTGTAGAAGGAGAATAATTTTTCATTTTGCTAAGGTGGAACAGCGGCATCAAAGTGGTTCCATTTACAGCCCAGTTCTACTGACTTTTGTGTGATTGGGACAAAATATAAAAGAAAAATAAGAGGCTATTTTGGGTCTGCTAATTTCAAAATGGGGTAGGCAAGAAAGAAAATATGTTTTGTACAATAAATGCAGAGGATAGTTCATGAATAAATGGGTAAGTTTTGAAATAGCAAGTTTATATTATTGAATAATAAACTTTGTAAATTGCTCATTTGTTCATTCTTTCCTTTATTCATCAATACAATCACTCATTCATTCTCTTTATGCCATGTTCCCATTAATGCTGAGGCACTAGTTTGGGCATCTACAACAAATCTAATACAAACAAAAAAATTAAAATAAAAACATTTAAAACAACTTACAGTTAACAGGTTGCACAGACCAGTCATATAGAAACCATTAGGGATGGGGAAAAGGGTGGTGGGGAGGTGATCAGACAGGGTTGGTATGGAAAGCCTCCCTGTAGAAAGCCTACCAAAAAGAATGCATGCTCTACCAAAGGGCCAGAAAGCTGAACAACACCCTGTAAAGGAGAAAGAATGGATCTAAGCAAAAACTCTTGCAATGCCTTTTGTTTGATTCACACCATGTCATCAGTGATCCATATGCCATATCTATATGCAACTAGACAAGGACTTTTTAAAAAATCTGCAAGGATCTTGTCAAGAACTCCCAATCAAGAGAAAGGCAATTTCCTTTGACCCCAAGGAATTTAAAAACCTTCCAAGATTATTCAACTCCAGCCAATAGAAGAGTGAGGTTTTATGGAGAATTACTTCTAGAATTGCCTAGCCAGAATGTCCCTTCAAGGTCTCTGCAAAATGTCTCTAAGCATTATTACCCTTTTACAAGGAAAGTAAAAGAATAGAGCAAGCTCAGATGTCCTGGCAGATTATTAAAATGTGATTAATGCATTCAGCACTTTAGACTTACAAAACAAAACCTGGAGTCATCCTAGTTTGAGGCAATTTTCTCAGTTCACACAATTGCATAAATTATGCAATTTGCAGAGAAAATGGTAATTTTCTACAAAAGGGTAAATTTACACAAAAGATCCTTGCCAACCCATGGGCAGCAGGGAAGTATTTTTTGCCGATGAAGGGAAACATGTAGTGATTGCTCAACTTTGTGTGCATGGAGAAGCCAGCAAAGATTTACATTCCTGTTAAACAACTCTGTGGTATTTTACGTTTTTTGTTGTCAAATTTGATTTCTCTTTAGGATTTTTTCCTTATTTGAATGAGAATAATGATCTCTCTCTCTTTCTCTTTCTCTCTCTCTCTTTTTTAAATGATGAACTCAGCCAGAGCCTGCTCCTTTGCTGCTAAGTCCTGCATCATTCTTTCAAATTATCTACTAATTCCAACTAAAGTGCTAAAACCATTTGTAATTACTCACATTCTATATGTGTCATGGTGTGTGGGGGGAGGTACTTTTTGCATCATAACAAATACCAGAAAGAGGTGTAAACTGGCCATTTAAAAAGTAACTCAAGATTGTAGGCTGGACACTGTACTGGGACACAGGTTAACACATACCTGTATTAGTAAGCCAGGAGCACACTACATTCCTGTGAATATGGTACATGCCTGTGAGGGGTTTGCCTAGGTTATCTCCAGCAGGCCATCCATGCCAGTCTCATGCCCTCTGGTGGACTACCTGGAGGCTCTGGCAGCAGTTGATCTGAGAGTGGGATGAGAAGTGGGAAAAGGATGACCTATCAGCCAGATGCTACAAGCCCTCATTGAAGGGTATCAGATGGCTGGGAGACTCAATCCTAACTTTGTACTCTGAACAACAAAAGACAAGTGCCGTACCAGCAAATGGGGCCCAAGGAGAGTGAGTGAGCCACAAAGGGCTGAGAGGAATTAAGCCCCTAGGTGCAATCTGGGGAAAGGGATATCTGGGCACCCCATTCTCCTGTGTTGCCAAAATAAAGGTCAGTGATGATCAATCACTGGTCCCTGCCCCACTTTGCAACTGTGAACTAGCCCTGATTTGGTTTAACACTGTTTCTGGGGCTTGGGGATTAGTGATCTATTGTCTAGACACAAGACTTCCATTAGATTCAGGCTATAATCCTAATCCTGGAAACCTCATACCTGGAACTACTTAGAGCCCAATAGAGAGGCATGTCTGATTATTCAGTAAGGATGGGAACAGGAAGACAAGCACTAGATATGGATAGGGAAATTGGAGATGCATCTTGAACTGGAGTTTGCCTCCCTAAAATCCAGTCATGCTGAACAGCTAGATGTTTAGGAAAGGTATGAAGGACATACTGCTTCCCAGAGTGCTTGTAGATAACTAGCAGAATGCTCTATCTCAGGTTGTAGCAATGACCACCAACTTGACTGGTTTTAAAATAAGGTTAGACACACTTAAGACTATCAAAAGCTGCTAGTACTATGATTGTGCAGTGCCTAGAGAATCAGAGAGGTGTGCCTCTGTATTCCAGTTGCTCAAGCTGACATGGATGGATTTTTCTCATGCTCAAGTCTTGCTTGTGGGCTTCCCACAAGCTTCTAATTGGGCACTATGGGACAGCTTGCTGGGCTTGATGCCGCTGACTACCAGCCTTGCCCAACCTGGCTCTTTTTAGGTCTGAATTGATGTTGACACCAAGAAGTGTCTGGAAAGGCAACTATACAGACGCATGATGATGCACCACAAACACACAGTGTTGCAAGGTACATTTTCAAAGGGATAGCCATGACATTATTTGCAAGCAAATGTTCCTTGCAAACACACAGTGTTGCAAGGAACATTTTCAAGTGATAGCCATGAATTTTTGTTAAGGGAAAACAATTTAGAGGTGACATTAGGGGAGCTCTTAGCAATCAGCCTGTGTTGTTGAAACATAAATAATCAAGTAGACAATAAAGAAAAATGGGAGTCCTGAGTGGGCTTATCAGTTTAGAGGGCAGCTGACTGGCATGGTTTCATAAAACCCACATAACAAAATAGAGTGCTACAGGGCTACGCCAGATTCCTTAAATGTATGACGATTAAGAAGTAAAATCTGTACCGTGAACAATTAAAAAGTGTGACTGGTTCAGAATGCAAACAATGTCAAAAAGCTTAATCAGAAAAGAGATATACAAATAGCTAAGCTACAGGACTGGAATGTGAAAGAACTCTATCCTGCAAGTGTTGGGTTATCTGTAATTTATTGGTATTTTTGAAGGCCGGGACATTTTATTCATTTATAACACCACCAAATAACATTCTAGACCATGTTCTAGAAAAGGGGGCAAATGGAGTCTCCTCAGCACCAACTACTTGTCTGCCTGTCTGCCTGCCTGCCTGTCTGTCTGTCTCTCTGTCTGTTGTTGTTGTTGTTGTTGTTGTTGTTGTTGTTGTTGTTGTTGTTGTTGTTGTTGTTGTTGTTGTTGTTGTTGTTGTTGTTGTTGTTGTTGTGTCGTGTTAATCTTTTACTCACTTTATCTCCTACCATTGCAAAGCAACAGAAGATTCTTATAAAATTCCAAATTGTAACCAATTTGCAAACAAAACAGAGCAAAAGTAATTACTATACAGTTCAGATTTAGATTTGTTCTGTGTTACGGTGCAAAGAGTGATATTAAATTTTAATGGACCAGTTATATCCAATGTATGCCATAATAGGTGTTTACCTTGTGAAATAAATCAAAACTTTAAAAGTTACTTTGCTTGTGCTGCATCAGCATAACTAGAAATAAAGATTTGGTGCAGTACAGAAGAAATATGCTTTAACTCCATAAGGGGATGCAGCTTTCAGCTGGAAACACAGAGGACATGAAAATCTAATTTCTTTCTTTCTTTCTTTCTTTCTTTCTTTCTTTTTCTTTCTTTCTTTCTTTCTTTCTTCTTTAAGAAATTACTGAGTTGAGACAAAACACCAGTATACCCATCTGTCTTGTAGAAAAGGCCATGACCAAGCTGATGACATACTGCCAGTGGCCAATTTGTATCTGTCTTACTGCTGGCTGATGAGAACAGGTAGAGAGGACACAGAGATTATATGTTGGGTGTCACTGCTTATTGCATAAAAGAACTGTTATCAGTTTGGTTCCCAAAGCACTGTTTCATACCGGAGACTGGAGGAGACTGCTTCTATCCTATCTATTTTGTGCCTTGGGCTGTTTTTTACTGTGTTTGGAAATGAACCACATTTCTGTCTCCACGTGCATTTGGTCTTTAGGCTACAGAGCCATCAAAAACGATGAGAATTTTTTAAGAAACCTTCCATTTCCATTCATACTTTGAGAATTATCTGAAATTTTTCAGATGCCATAGTTTTTTTGATTTAGTGCCCAATATCTGGAATAATTTAGCTCTGGAATATTCACTCCAAATTCCCTGACCTGAATATTCAAACAATCTATATTTAATTATTGGAGATTAATATTTAATAATTCATTGATGGTCTGTTTTCAAACCAGAAAGAGCTAATTAAATTTCTTACTAGACACAAATCAAATCTCAGTTTTGAGGTAAAAAAAACAAAACCCCTATACATTCCCAGTTTTATGCTGAATTTTCATGCATCATATTTAGTGGCATTTGAAGGTACTTGTTCTTTCAATTTTCAGATTCTTTGAATATGTTCACCTGCAAGTTCCTTCTCTCCCGATCACTGGAATAATATAGAAAGGCATGTTGGCTTGAAAGCTTGCAGATGCTGGCAGAAATTCTGAGGGCCTTTTCACACGACCCCTAAGATCCGCTGGCCCCTTAAATTCGGACCAGAGGTCTTGGGGGTTCGTTGCTGTTCCTCCGTCCCCACCCCTCCGCACTTCCTTGCTCCTGTCTGCGTGAGGGGAGGGAGGGGAAAAAGGGACAAAAGAATAAAGGCTTACCTCCCGGTGCCGGTGGAAGCTGCTCCGAGCCCTGTCACTTCCTGATTCCTTCTCTTAAAGGGGCGGGAGGAAAAAAACAACAACAAAAAGAAGCGAGGAGAGCCCGGCACATCCGCCTCAAGGAATTTTCACCTCCCAAGAGCAGGTACAAGAAAAGTGTGCTGGGACGTGCTTAGGTGGGTGGGGTCGCACTTAATTTCCTGTAAACTCCGGGTGGGGAAACATTTTTAAGCTCCGGAGCTGGGAGCCATTTGCCCCAGAATTTAGGGGTCGTGTATAAGCAGCCTGAGTTCAGTTGATTAGCAAGGCCCGAAGTACATCGTGACTAATTATTAAACAGCCACACATTTTGGAGGCAGAAGCCACAACCTCAAATAGGGCTTGAAGAATTGTACAATGGTGTCAAAGGTTTGAGAGACTGGGCTTCCTTTAATGTGCCACCCCAGGAATCATTGAAATACGCCTAGTATTTTACCTTGTCTCTTGGAGCTCTTAAAGGAAGAACTGTAGTGACAAATGGTTTTTATCTTTGTTTCAGTGACAGAGCAGGGGCCACTTGTGGAAGGAGGACAAGAGGCCTCTCACCCCCCCAAAAAAAAAAATTGGGGGGAGCCCCTTGTCCTGGTCAGAAATTACCCTCTTTGAGTAATCTGCTCATTACGGTCTTCCAGCTTTCCATAAAAAATCAGATTGAAAATGATTTCTGTTTTAATTTTTTAATCTATTGTTGAAATAATTGCTGGCTGAAATCCTGCTGCACAAATTCACATCTATGGAGGTGGGTAAACAGGAAATAAAGTTCTAGCCAAAACCAGCTAAATTGCTTACATTAAGAACATGCATTGAATTAAAAGTACTTTAAAGCAAAACAAGATAAAAAGAACACACAGCACGTATGCAGCTGAAAGTCTCTTCTGCAGTTTAGCCATTCAGGGTCTGAAGGTCTGTTTCAGCTGAACATACTCCTGTAAGTACAAGATAAGTTGTGCAGGGGACATCAGAGCAAATAAAGAGGAAAATTACTGAAGTTTACGAATACACTGAAGAGTGTCTGCGCCAGCGTTGGCTGTGCCTGTCATCAATAAACTACCCACCTTTCCTGCTTACGATTCGGACCAGAAGGTCATTTCCCCCTCCATCCCTTGCTTCATGGTCTCTCTTGAAGTGCATTTCAAGGACAACACTGCTGTTTACTCTTCCTGCAAGTTCTCAAGTCTCTCTGCTTGCCACTCCAAATGCCATTTTGATCAAAAGAATTCTGGGAAATTATCCTTGGCATGCTCCTCAAGGAGACTGGCATTTCATAAGTGTACTCCAAAGGTCAACTGCTTTCATATCGCCCAAGTAGCACCTTGTTATGTATTTAGAAAACTAATTAGAAACGCCGCTGTCGCCAGGCAGTTATTCAGTATGAAAACTTCAAATGTTAGCACAGTGATCATCTTTTCATCTACCATCATA
>JAHTLZ010000129.1:48474348-48489614 GCA_023846285.1 Phrynocephalus versicolor
TAGATAGATAGATAGATAGATAGATAGATAGATAGATAGATAGATAGTGTAAAGAAGGCTAGAGAAAGAAAAGAAAAGAAGTGGCTCTTAAAATAGACATCAGCAGTACCTTTTATTTCCACTACACATGGGAAAAGCCAGACAGTCGTGGAAGCACACAGAGGAGTCTGGGACCCAAGTAATAGGCTGAACTAAAAAGAAAGTGACACCTCTGGTCCAACTGCAGGCCTTTGTCACATCATTGTCCATGACATAATACACTGCTTTAGCAGAAAGGTGGCATAGACATCAGTTTGTCTATCTGTCTTTCTGTCTGTCTGTCAAACAAACAATGTACATCAACTATATACTGTGATTATTGCTTGGCCCAGGTACTGTCATTAGGCAAAGGATGTATCTATGGATAGTTATGCAATAGATGCATTTTAGTATACACATTTTCTCTTATGCCCTATAAAGCAGCCCTAAATGGTTCAAGAAATGCACTCAACTGGTCAGAAAACTGAAGGAAGTACCTCTGTTTTGGTGGCTTTCTCCCCGCTCCCTCCTTGAATGAAAATGTCATGCCTTCCTTGAGTGCTAAAACTGTCCTCCTCACAGCTAATGGAACCCTTGTCATGTGTAAGTATAAGTATTGCAAACACTGCTTCTCTCTTTGCTTCGAGTACTCAAGCTGTGCTTTTATGGCTTTCAAAATATGAGTAGCCTCATCAAAGTTGCCTTTCCTTTTGCGTGCTCAACTCAAAATGAGACCACACGGCTACAAATGGCAACATGTTGAAGACCAATCATCTGTCCTTTTCTTTCCCAGCGTCAATAATTTGCTTAATTTCCCCCCTACTGGTTTCGGTGTGTATATGTGCGGTTTTCCAGTGCTTGAATTGTAGCCTTCTAATGGGCACTGGAAGCTTCCAACTGTTTCCCTTCTAGTTCCTTTCTCTCAAAATGACAAGAAGAATAATTTCATCCACAATAACTGAGCTCAGCTCCTGACAGAAATGCCGCAGACCTTGTGCCTTGAATAATGGCTGGCTGGGCAGTGTAGCTGCTTCATGACATCTGTTTCCATCTTGTGCCATGCATGCCAAATGCAGAAATGGCTGTACAGCTGTTGCTTTGTGAAGCCAGAGTAACTTTACGACCCTGAGGAGCACCAAGGTTTTGTCAGATCAAACTGAAGTGCCCAGGGACTCATCTAATCGCAGCATTAAAATAAAAAGGCTTGCATAAGAAGTAACTAACGATAGAGAGTGGGCATGCGGGACACATACAGGCGAGGTAAGACACACTGCTTCACTGAAGAACTTTCTGCATCTAGTTATTTTATGCCATGTCTTTAGGGGCAAGATAATTAGGAATATGAAAAAAATAATAGCCTTGTAATCACTGAGCTTCTCAGAATGCCATCATTGTTCTCATCATGTGCCTTTCCATCTTTCCCTCTCCAAACAGGCTTTTATTCTTTTACTCATGCATTTTCCCCTGTAAACTAAATCATGCTTGTGTACATGTTCAAACACTTACACTTCAGCAGTGTACACATTTCAAATATGTGTATAGTGCTGGGTGCAGTTTTTCTGGCAACAGCAGCAGCAACAACAACAATTGTATGTCATTAAGTCAATTTGAACTTATGAAGACTTGTTTTCAGAGTTTTCTACGTATGGTATCATAGAATCCTAGAGTTGGAAGAGACCTCAAGGACCATCTAGTCCAACCCCCTGCCATGCAGAATCCCCCGTCACAGTACTCCTGAGACATATGCCCATCCAGCCTCTGCTTAAAAACCTCCAAAGAAGGAGACTCCACCACCCTCTGTGGCAGCATATTCCACCGCTGAACAGCTCTAACCGTCATGAAGTTCTTCCGAATGTTCAAATGGAATATCTTTTCCTGTAGTTTGAAACCATTGCCCCAAGCCCTATTCTCTGAAGCCATGGAAAACAAACCAGTCCCTTCTTCAATGTGATATCCTTTCAAATATTTAAACATGGCTATCATATTCCCCCCCCCCAGCCTTCTTTTCCTAAGGCTAAACATTCCCAGCTCCCTAAGCCATTCCTTGTAAGTCATTTCTTCCAGACCTTCAACCATCCTGGTCTCCCTTGGACTTTGCAGCTTGCCTATGACTATCCAGACTGGTTTTTCTCCCTGGAGGCACAGCGGGGAGCCACTGTGCTATGTTGATAGCTTTAGTAGGCCAACCAAAAGAGATGAGACTTGTCAGATGATACCATAGTATTAACTCTTATCTAGGCTCAGAGCTGTGAATTTGGAAGCTTTTGGCCTCTGATATAGATAATGCAAGTCCCCACAGGGGACTTTGAAACAGGCTAGGGGAGACTGGTAGGGGAAGATCCATTCATGGTCACACTCCTTTTTTAACCTTTTACTTTTCTTTTTAGCAGTCTCAAGTCAACACCTTCCTCTGCCGGAATAACAAACTACCCTGATGCCATGGGTAGCAGAAAATGATACCAACAGATATATAAGAAAACAAAAGCCAAGTAAAGGACTAAATAAATAACATTTTTGAACAACTTATTGGAGATTACAAAATGCTTTTGCCACTGACTCAGTTAAAAAACCCACTTATACCTAATTCTTTCCCTTTTCATCTCTTTATTTATTAATTCTGGTAAGGAGCCAAAGTGCCTGTGGGTTCTCTAGAAGTTATTTGATGTCTTAAATAAATCCCACTTCACTCATTAACACAGGCTGAGTCCCAGGAGAATAGAAGCTTGATTGGGATCTAATTTATGGCATTCATCAACATACTTTAAAAAAATACAAAAATGAAAGGAGGAGAGTGGATACAGGCACTTTCACCTGGAAACTTTGTTCTTTTATCCAGATATGGAGCTCCAATGCACAGTTCTACCCATAGTTTCTCTGTGCCATTCCACACATGCACACATGTGCATGCCAATGTTTGTGTACACAGAACAAGAAAAACAAAGATGAGCAACAGTATGCAAAACAAATCCCATGAAGAGGTGTGGGAAGAACTGAGTAACCTTCTCTTCCAGATTTGCACTGCTGAATTCAAGAAAAGATGGGACAGGATTTTTCCCTGTTCCAGATTTGACACAAACCCCAAAATAAATCATTTGGCAATTTCCTGTTATACATATGGCCCGTGCTCAGAAGACAGATATCTAGTCTCATGCACTCCCAAACGCATCTGGTGGGGCCACTGTGAGATACAGGAAGCTGGGCTAGATGGGCCGTTGGCCTGATCCAGCATGGCTCTTCTTATGTTCTTATGTTCTTATGCTGCCTCCCACAGTTAACATCCAAGTGACAACAATGAGGCCTCTGATACCAATTTCACCTTGGCTAGTGTGAAGCTTATCTCCTCCCAGCCTGCAATTGTACAATACAACAGGCAAAACTCAACCTTTTCAGCAGAGGGCTGATAGGCCAGAAGTGATGGCACTGAGAACAGGAGGAGACCAGAGAGGTAAGCCAAGAAACAATTGCCTCTATTGAAGGGAGAGCTTTGGTGGACAAACATTGCAAGAGTCAGGAAAGGGAGCCATGGATAACTGTTTCTCTCACATACTTCTTGACAGGGATTTTTGCTGTGCAGAATGGAGGACGACACCCCCACCCCCAGTAATGAGAGACCCACCCTCAGAGTTCCAGGACAGAATCTGCAGTCCACAGAACAAGGTGTTCATGTTTCTGATTATAGTCCGAGTATATTATGAAGAATACTTGCAATATAATCAGAACCATGGATGCATTGGGTGATCCATTATTACAAAGCTGCAATTACAAACAATAATCCGTCCAGCAGGACCTGTCCTGCTATGAGGCAGGGCAAGGAAATTGCATTGGCTAACACGTTTGGGGAAATGTTAAAAATTATTATTTAGAGCAGAATACTTTGGGGGAATGGAGTGGATGGGCAGTTTCACAGCCCCCCCCACCAACCCCCAGCAGCCTCTCCTTTTCACAAATGATCACACACCAGTTGTGAAATCAGGCACGTAATGTGTCATGCAATTAATTGCATGAAGGAAAGCCTGCCAGAAGATGGGAGATCACTGTTGAATTGCACTTATGAGCTTTGAATTCTGCAACAGGAGCTTGGTCTTCATTTGTTACTGTTATATTCTTACAGACTTATTTGTGGGATTTTCTGGTGCATATTATCACAATAATTGGACTAATTTGGGGATACTTTATCCCTGGATATGGGTGGACGGGGTGTCATTTGCTACTGTACCTCAGATTGCTAAATATTTTGAGCTGGCCCTACTGTTGGAACATATCTCCTTTCCCCTCTCAGGTTCTGCTTACTGTTACTGACATTTATTCCCATACACTTTTTTTGCTGCTCGCATATGCTAATAAATGGTAACACTGTGCTGAGAAAGAGATGAATGGAAGCTCTCTCTCAGTCCCCACTAAGAAGGAAGGATCCAGAGGGGCAAAATCCCTTAAAACAAGATTCCCCAGCTCAGAGTCTGTTAGGTGTCTTGTTATTTTGTTTCGGCTTGCTTTCTCCTATCCCACGCCACCACATATTCTGTATATTATCTCCTAACTATCATTCAATGTGTGTTGAGGAAGTGTATTTTAATTCACAAAGTTCACACTGTTTTAAATCTGTTAGTCCTTAAGCAGCCACCACTCTTTTGCTTTTGTTATACATTTGTGTGGTGCAGGTCTCACCTGGTGCCAGCATTTGGTTAAAGGTGAACCTGGAGATTTTGCCACAGACAAAGTTTGCCAAGGAATTTGCAGGGAAGGCAAAAAGATTTCTGCTGGTTAGCAGGATTTGTTAGGGTGGTTTTGAACCATCCTGTATTAGTGGACCACCACTCTTTTCGTATTGGAGGTGGGATCCATAATATTACTAACAAAAAAAAATCTGCCAAGTGTCCCTAAAGATCTAATTAAACTAAGCCTACTTCTGATCTGAATGTAGTCAAGAGTACACATTTCAATTTATCACACTTGTTTTCAAAAATACAAATTGCATCTACTGCTCTGGTGTCCCTCCGTGGCTGCAATCTAGCAGTAAGTGGCAACAAGTGGGGTCATTGAATCTGTAGAATTTATGGAGAAGTTTATTCATCAAATACCCATTGATGCAATGGACTTACACTACTTGCAGCTTTCTACTGGATTTCAGCCAATGTGTGACAACAGTTTGAATCACAGAGGATGTGGTGGTGGGGAGGGGGAGGGGAGTGTTCATTCTTTCTTTTTCTGTTACAACTCTGTTCCTTTACTAGTCAAAAAGCTTGTTAGTAGAGAAGAATGTATTTACATGTAGGTTTTCTAAGATCAGTAATCTTTGACTAGCAGAGACCAAAATCCAACTCCACCATGCCCCAGTTATTTGCGTTTCCTTTTATGTGTGTCGTTCTGAACCTATTTCCTCCAATTGCATCAAGAGAAGCAAATAATACTAAAAATCTCTCTTCCTCTATAATCAACTTCTCTGTCAAGAGGCATTTGGGTGGAATTGCTGTGATGATGATTTTGATTTAAAATGATTTATCAGAATCATTAACAACGTTCCCAGAGCAGAACCTGTGATCTTGTTAATCTTCTCCTTTATTGAAGTGAAAAAGCAAGTGATGCTTGTCAGTAATTGCAAGAAAGTTTTACTCAAACAAATCTTCTTGCTATTACCCCTCCCCTTAATGTGATGGACATTCTCATGATAAATAAAGATTTTTTTTCCTTAGCACAGAAAATCAAGATGCAGAAAGATGCAAACAGTGAATAATTAGACAGTTTTCTCTTTTTTTCACCATTTCTATAATGAAAATAAAACTGATCTACCATTTGGGAAAGTTTGGAAAAGTTACTTTCTTAGATTACAACATCCAGGGAATCAAGCCAACATTGCTAGTGGCTTTTTTCAAGATTCAGTGGTAACGCTGAACAACAAATACAAACCAGTAATGAAGTTCTATATATTTTTACTCAGAGGTAAGCCCCCTGGACTTTAATACTTACTCTCAAATACATGAGTATAGGATAGTATGCTGTATACTGTTGCTTGTGTTGCCTTATTGAACATAGTAGGACTTGCTTTTCAATACATTTTATAGGATTGCATGACAGTACAATATAACTAGTACTAAGTAAATATTGATGCAGGCCTGTTATGAATTTGGAAGCATCCAGACTTCTTAAAAGAATAACAGTCACATTGCAAAAGATCTAACTGATATGCCAGTTCATACATGTGTGAAGTTCTAAAGGATGGGTCACTTTCTGCAACATAGTGGGTTTTAGTAGGAAAACATGCCGCTATTTGTGTGTGTGTGAAATTAATGCTTATGAACCTGGACGTCACTGGCATAGCGATTCATCTATCTAGCCACTGTAAGTGGCTAGAATGGGAAAGCCTGTATCATTGACCTTAGTAATCAATAAAACTATTTCTTTAACATGTGCACTCTTTAGACAATTAATGCCAGCCCCTCAAAATACCCACCAGCTATTCCTTATTTATTTATTGCAATAAATAACACAATAATATACATGCTAAAACAAGATACAAAGATACAAAATACAAAACAACTGTGCTATCTGCTCCAGTTCTCCCCTAAAAAGGTAATATTTATAGGCTTTGGAAATAAATATTTAATTTTTATTATGATTAATCTTTTACTAGTTAATTATAGAGCATTATTCTTTAAAAAGGCAATATTTTATTGTTTAGGTGTAGAAATGAATTATTCTTTTTAAAAACCCTGTGATGTCTCCTTGAATAAACAGTAAAGTTACCTATAAATAAAGAGACAATTGCTTTTAAAATTCAGGTACATAAAATCTGAATCTTAGAATATAAATCCAGAGCATTTCATTTTCAGTTATTTATTCTTCCATTTTTTACAGAATGTCACATATGCAAAGTAAATAATTTCTTTACAAATTTTTGTTGGAGCATTCAAACGTAAACTGTGTTGTTGGTTCCCTTAAAAACCATAGCATTTGAAAATGTTCTGTGCTGCAACCTAATGAATTCTGATTCACTGTACATCTTGCATTTAATGTTTGTCAAATCTCTAAGCAAGAGAATGGGGAGAAGCAGTCCTCCCTTCAACAGATTTTCCAGAGACTCAATGCTGATGTTGCCCTGCTGCATTCAACACCCATAGCTTCCTCAGAATCTATATGACATGGAGTAAAGTTTAGCTATTTTCTGTATATACATATTTATGCCGTGTGCTCATTCTGTACTTGAAGATGAGATCCATGGTGGATTTTGTTATGCAAGCTGATCTGTGAAAAGCAATGGATTAATAGAGAGTGTCTGCCCCACTTATTTATTCAAGCTTGTAGTAGACAAACAATCAATATAATTGGAATAATTTTGGCCATTGAATTCATTGGAAGTCTGGCCAAAGTTAGGACAGTCATCAAACAACAGCAGCACTCAGTTTTCGTCCTGAAAATTTTCCTGTGAAGGCAACAAAAATCCAATTCTTAGCTCCAAATGGTGAAAGGCAATGAAATATAGCTTGTGGATGAGAACATCCACAATCTAAATTTTGATGTGCCACTTAAGTTAATAAGTAGCCTTCTGGGTTTCAGCCTTAGCATATCCATCCATCTCTATCTTAGTGGATCATCATACTCATCTACTGTAAGCAATAGTTCAGCAGCAAGTATGGGTGTCGAGGTACTCATGATGACGGTCCCCATAGCCGCCCCCTCCCCAATAAGAAGAGTATAAATATTTAGGGACCTAGATCAATCCATGTCAATAAAGGAGAAGTTGTTTAAATAGCAAACCACCACCAAGTACTTTGCATTACAAGGAGATATTTTTCTCTTCCAGCTACTATAAGGGTTGCAGCCAAACTCAAAGGTAACAGAGAAACCTGAGCAAGTTGAAAGATGATGCTATAATTCAGTGATGGCGAACCTATGGTACGGGTGCCAAAGGTGGCACTCAGAGCTCTTTCTGTGGGCACCCAAAATCACCCCTTCATAGTCACCTGTATACAGGTTAAATTACTGTATTGGCACTTTGCAAAAAAAAAAATAGTGGGTTTTGAATTGCAGTTTGGGCACTCGGTCTCTAAAAGTTTCGCCATCACTGTTATAGTTAATCATACTCCAAGACATTGGCATTTCGGCTCTGAATGCCCCGGCCCCACTACATCAGTTTTTTTTAAGAAAGGCAATCCTTCATTAAAAGCTCAAACCATAATACAGAATGTGAGGAATGAAAAGCAGTATCAGTTGTAGCCCTGGCTCACCTATTTTTATCTTTAGGACCTACTGAATTCTATGGGACTTGATCCAAAGTAAACATCTATAGATGTTGAATAAAACAATAAGAAATAATAATCAAAATGTTGTGACATCTTAAGGGAATATTTTATTTTATTTTATAATTTTATTATTTTATTATATTTTTGCACAAGCCTTCCTGGAGAGTAGTCCACCTTTTCAGATGCATGGAGTGGATCAACAGTCTGCATGTTTCTTCCCCAAGCTTAAGATTCATAGCTGAAGCTCTGGATCTCAAATGATACCTGGTTTCTAAGCAAGGGGAAGGTCTTCCCTCTGCTTGAAAAAAGAAGGGTCACTTCCTCATTTCTTAGCAGGTGTCCTTCATTTGCTGCCACCAGGGACCCATGGCTCCCCACCTCCTGATCGTCAGGGTAAGAAGAGCCGCTGTCCAAACCTATTAGCTTATATTGTCCTAGGACCTGGCATGGAAAGAGTTTATAGAGGGATTAGGATAAAGGGGAGGGAACAGCAAAGACAGAGACGGTGGGTGGGTGAAAAGCTGATCCAATGTCACCGTCTGATTTTTAATTTTTATTTTTTAATTATTATTATTTATTTATTTATTTATTTATTTTAAAAAACCCACCCCACCGATTTAAGAAGACCGTGTTTAAATCTGCCGACATCAAGGAAGCGCCTTAGGCGACTCGGTTTCTACCGGGGGAAGCCTTCAGCACCTCGGACAGCCCCTCAGCGGTCTAAGCTGCTGGGCGCACTGAAAGACAGTCAGTCAGCTGGTGAGTGGGGGAGACGCACTCGCCAGGCAGCGTCCAGGCGCCCGCTAGACCGCACGGCCGGCTGGAATCGGGAGACCGTCCGGAAGGCGAAGGGTAGCTCCATCCAGGCAGCCCGGAGGCGGAGAGCCAGGCGTGTTGCCGCCTGCATTTCTTCCCTTCTCCAAGCGTGGATTCCCTCTACCGGGGAAAGAGGCGTCTCTTTCTTCAGCCAGGTTTGTGGATTTCAGATCCTGTGTTGTCCTGTGAATGAAGGAGGAGGGAGGAAGGGAGGGAGAAGAGGAGGGAAAGGGTGGAGATTCCCACCTTGCATGAAGTTGTCTAATTGTCTGTCTGGTCGGGAAATCGACGTCAGCTCAATGGTGGGGAAGATGACCTAACTAAATGAGGTTTGCCATTCACTTTGGAGTGTCCCTGCGGTAGCAATGTTCAGTCTTCTAGAATGTCTGCGAGCAGGAGGGAGTCTTGCTGTGCAGCGCCCAGCGCTTCAAAGAGGCTAAGCTGTTTCATGGGTGTGATTTTTTTAAAAAGAGCAAAATGGTGATGGATTTGTGGGTGGGCAAAGGAGGCTTGGCTGTGGCGCCAGCGGTTGAGTTCAGGAGCCAAATTGCCCTCCACCAAAAGAAACGGTCCATTGGGTGAATGGTTTGATTAAGGCAATCGGAACATCTCTGGTGCTCAGGAAACAGCCAGCAGCTGGGAAGCACAGCTCACTTAACAGCTTGGTTTGTGTCTGCACTTCCTTCTTCTTCTTCTTCTTCTCTTTTGAAGGCAGAAACTAGAGAAAGAGCCAACCGCTTCTTGTGAGCAGACAACTGAAGCCCACAGGCAACTTTTCTCTCCTCACCTTTTCCCATCAAGCATCCGGAAAGGGACTCTGGAAACAGTCAATGACAAGTGGAAAGGACATGGTTGTCGCTTCTGTGGGAACTGTTCCTTATTTGAGGATTGGGCTAGTAGGTGTTTTACACTTCTGGGATGATGTGGTAGCACTGGATGGACCTACATCATCAGTGAAAATGTGAATGGGAAGTCATCCTTGGACAGACTCTTTCCCCATTTAAAATGGATGCTGGCAAGTGCATGAGTGGTTGGAAGAAGGAAGAAGGACATTGAGTCCCCTGCACCTTTGAATCTCCCAGGTTTGCAGGATATTCATTTTCCCTGCTCCTTCTTTGCCATTATGCTCATTTGCAATATCAGTGCAATTAAAGATTGGAGCACTTTTCTCTCCCAGATCCTTCCCAGCGTTAACAAGACTCTCAGCTTAGTCCAGCAAGTGGAAGCCACCACCAGTTCGGTGGTGAGTGTCCTGCCAGACCCTGAGCAAGACAGCTACTTGCCAAACAGCCAGTCCATGAATTCCAGTAATTTTACCACTGGCCTGGACCACCTTTTCCAATATTCATATTCAGACAACGAGCAGCTTTACAAGGAATACAAACCACCTCCACGTGATGACATCCCTTTGCCCAAGGCAGTGCTCTACCTCCTTATGGCAGCATTAGTGGTGGTGGCTGTGGCTTATGCCATTGTTGGGCATCTCATCAAGGATCTTGTCCATGATTTGATAGGTGAGTGTCAAAGGCAACCCTTTTTCATCTTGCACTTCATGCACAGGGAACAGCTGGGGTCATTTTCACAGGGCATGTCTGATTTGTCTTCTCTGGTTTCTGTCTCTGTATTGGGCACATGGATCAAATCTGCAATTCCATGCCCACTTACTTGTGAATTAACCCAAGTGATTTTGGATTTTCTTTGGAATCCACAGGTGCAGAGCCGTGTTGTAATAGTTCCCTGAACATAGTTTTTATTTAAGCATCATCATTACATGTAGCTTTTTATCTGTATAAAGTTCTTTATTCCAATGCCATTAATGTGTGTAGTACTTTGTACTGTGCCATAAGAAAAAGGACCAGACTCTGCCCCAAGGATTTTATAGTCCTAAATGATTATAACATGCAGCATCAATTTGTTTCCTATCCTCAGTGTGTTGTGGTGGCTAACATAATGGATCAGGACTCAGGAGACCTAGGTTCAAATCCTGACTCAACTGTGGAAACTTTGGAGAGAGAGAGAGGTGGAACTAGTAAAACCACTCCTTAACTATTTCACTAACCTCAAAAGCCCTATTAGGGTCGATATATGTTAGTTCTGCCTTAATGGCACAAAACATAACACACTACATATGCATTAGTAGCAAGAAAGAGGCTCAAAAGCACTCCCTGTTGTCATGTGAGCAAACACCAGATAATAGTTTAATTCAATTGCAAAAATAGGTTACAGGTGATACCTTTAAGGGCCACTATTAAAAAAATAAAAAAAAGAACATTGCAAGCTTTGGAGTGCAGTAAATCACCCTTCTTCAAAGCAGGTCCCAGAAGTTCAGACATGGTAAAAGATGTGCTTTACCAGGAGTTTACTTTTAAAGTCCTTAACTACATGTTGTTCTTAAAGTCCATGGCTAGGTGATGTTTCAGCCAGGGCTAGAGTCTTGTTGGAGGCAATGTGGGCAGTTGTAAGAAGCTGTTTCTTAATTCAAAGCAGGACATTATTTCCAGTTTCTTCACTGGGCCCGTTTGGGTTTGTATTTACCATGTATCACTTTATTAGAAACTGCCAAAGCAAATGTATCAGACTAAGTTTTAAGACTCCACATTTTTCCGATTGTTCATAAACAATAATCCTGTTTAGAAAAGAAGATACCCATGTCTGCATTATCCCCATTTTGTTCAAGAAAAGCTTCGCATGCTCCCTTGTCTACACAGACCATATATCTGAGTTCCCTTTGTCTGAAATGTTTCCTTTACACAGCTACTGCTGTAATTTTATCAAACTGCATCCTCTCTTCTCATCCAGCACAAAAGAGCCTTGCAAATTCAGATGGTACAGCATACAATTTTGGATGGTGCCAATATGCTGCACATCTTGAAGACCACAATCTGTAATAATGCCTAATTTTTAAAAGGAAATAAGAGTAACAGCTGGAATAACATTTGTAGAATCAAGATAGATCCTTCATTATTACACAGAAACAGTTGTGACCATTTTGGGTCAGTGCGGGAATGACTGAATAAAATTCTGAAGCAAGCAAGTACAGATGATCGCTCTCACACTGCTATAAAGGTATCAACTGCTCTAATGTCTATCATAACATGTTGAAGAGCATATATTCTGAATTAGGAGCTTTGTGTTTCCAGGATCCATTGTAAAGTATAGGGCTACATGGCATTTCAACATGTTCATCAATTAAATAGAAGATAAAAGTAGTAGTTACTTTTTTTTAGTAATTTTTATGTACTGAACTAATATTGAATGAACCAATATTGCTAGAGTTGGTGGAGTCAAGGGAATGAAAATACCAACAATATTCTTTTAAATTAAAGACACATTAGACTACATTGTGCAATCTTGAACATATTAACTCAGAAGTATTCTTTGCAGTTTACTCTCAACAAGGAATGCATAAAATTTGGGTTAAAAATGGGTAGTGTTTTTCAAATGTATAGATATTCCAAATGTTGCCAAGTCCTGCCTTTGTATTTTGTAATGGCTACATGGCTGCCCCATTTTATTTCGTTTGATGCAGTATCCCTTGAAACTGTGACAACCAACAAAGCTATATGATGGACAGAAATCTGAGCAACAACACCTGCATTTTATATTTTATATGGAGGTTTTAGCCATTTAATGTTAGTTTGTTCCAACGGTCCATGTGTAACTTGAATCTTGCATGGCATATACTAAGACATAATCCATATAATAAGACATAATCCATTTAAGTCTATCTCCCCCATGTCATCCTCAGACCATGAAGAGTTCATGACTTCAACATCACCTCTCCATTTCTGTGTTCTCCAACTTTTTTGGTAACGTCTTGCCAGATATTCAGTTCTGGATACTGGAGCTGATATGCAATTCAATCTTCATTTTTGTCTTTTTGTTTGGTCCTAATAAATGTGTTGCTGAGTTTTGGATTTTGGAATATTAAATCTTGGAACCAATGTTTTCTTCCCATGAATGTCTCTGGATTCTTAACCAGATGCAAACCTGCTAGATTTGTAAACAGAAGAAACAAACAGCACATGCCCATGCATGTTTATTCAATAGAGGTTTGACAAAGTATAATTACGCTTACTCCCATGTAAGTGTTCATGGGTTACAACTCAAGTTTCACACTGAATATCATAGCAATCGGTGTCCCATTATGAGAAACTGACCTGCATGTGCATGGTTAAGGAACAAGATTCAGATCAGTATTGTAAGGGGCGCTAATATTGACCTGTATGATTCACAGCAGAAGTTTCCGAATAAACATAAATCTAAACATCTTCTAAAGTACAGATGGAGAAAGTACAGATGGAGAATCCTTGACCCTTCAGATATTCTGGATTACAGGTCCCACATCAGCTTCCAATGGGCCATGCTGGCAAGGGCTTCTGGGTGCTGCCATCTGATTAGCACAGTGGCTTAGGTCTCTGGCTGTGGAGCCAAATATTGCGGGTTCCATCCCCCACTGTGCTTCCTGAACAGGGTATGGACTCAGTAATCCATAGGTTCCCTTCCAGCTTTGTAGTTAAAAGACCAAGAATCCCTGTTGACTTACAATGACCTTGACCTCTGGGTCAATAATATGTATTTTTCTTTTCAGTTCAATTGGAATGTTCCAAGTCCTTTTAAAACTTTTCCTTAATATAACTTACATTCTTATTCTTACTCTTCTGTTCTTAAGAATCTAAACTGTCAAAAAGTCTAAGCATCCATGTTACTTTAATAACACGTCGGCATTACCAGGTTGTTCTGATCTACACCTGAAAAGCCTGCATTGATTTTACTTGAACTCTCCAATTGACCACTCAAAGGTTTAATCTATATTTTGTCTTGTGAGATGCAATTATTCCTAGGTCTTATCTGGTTCTCCCTTAGTTCTGGCGGGCTATGACAAACTACTTTCACAGGCCTGATAGATAGCAACTGTCATCTTGTCAGAAAGAACGGCCTTGCTAAAGAGTGGGTTTTGAAGGTATAAATCTTATATTTATGATCAGAACAAAAATAGTGTATGTTTCCATGTCATATAAATGGAAAATGGAAATGAGCTCTGGGGCACCTCGGTTTTGCTGGAGTGCAGCCAAAGCAACCATTTAAACCTCTTTAGCAGGCCTTACATGCATTTCTCATATTTATGCTCTCCAAATTATTGAATTCTCCCAAGAGGGAAACTGAGATCATGTTTTTTAACATTGTAAAGGTGAGTCATCTCCCCCCCCCTTCCAAGAGGCATCTTCACTTGAATATGTTTGAATAAATGACTTCAGGGATCAGGCAGGAGGAGGGAATGGAAGTAGAATCCAGCTCTCAGCCCCATCTAAATTCCTTTATTGACATCAACTAACATGGCCTCCTCAGACACACATAACATATTCCCATCTAATCAGTGTTCAAATTATAAGGGGGGGGGAGAGGAATCTTAATGAAATGGAGATGCGTCCCACTCTCAAGTCCTCTTCCAAGTCATGCCCAAAGGAGCACGAAATGATGTTTACTCTGAGGTAAACCTTCCGTCCCTTTACCACAGCTTCCCCCAATGCTCTCTAGGGTGTAATGATCCATAACTCCCATCATTCTCAGACAACGTTGCTAGCTGGTAGTGATAGGGGTGTAGTTTAGTACGTACATCCCAAGGACATGTGGTTAGTGAAGGTTAATTTTGTTAAGTTTTCCCAACTCCAACTGGCATTGGTTCTCCAGGTTATAAACAATAGGGTTGTTCCCAAACTCATTGCCTAGAATCTATGTAAATGGAGAAACTGTAGATTGAAGCTGGGATGTTTGGCATGCAAAGAATATGCTGCAGCCACCGCTAAGCTATGGGTACTTTCTGTCCCTCACTCCACAGGGTAGAATTCATAAATGGTAAAGTGATCGGGTTAATTCAAGTGCTCTATTCATGGCACTTTCCAAGTTGTATGAATAAAGCAAGCAGAAGACTGTTCGAAAATAATTAGTTACCATTATAATTAAGCCACTTTTTACTTTCCAGTTTCACAATTGTAAGAAAAAATGCTTCCTCTTTAGCATATTTTTGCAAAACACAGTAGTCACCTATCATCCCACCATCATCTCAGTATGTACAACATAAACTGGCCCTTTAACCATGTGAAATTTGCATTTCTATCATTTAAACCTTACCATAACTTTAAAAGTAACTTATACTGCAGAAGAGATTATCCTCCATTCAGTTATAATCACGTT
>JAHTLZ010000129.1:48489654-48519407 GCA_023846285.1 Phrynocephalus versicolor
TGATCTGGTCCATGAAATCTAAGAAATGAAGGTTTCAGTCATCCTTCCAAATAGAAATCCCATGTCTCTTCTCCTTCTGGTCTGTATGCTATATTATTCTCATTCTGCCTTATCTCCACACACCATATTTCAGGCTTCTTTTTCCATAAGAAATCCTTTTTTCTTTAAATGAGTGTAATTGGGAGTGAATATAGAACTCCTGAAAGCGACTGATAACTCTGTATGTCAGTGTTGTTTGAATGGATGACCTTTTGCTGGAAACCTTACTAATAGTAATTTAAATCTGGATTTCCTTGCTTAGTGAGTGCAACTGGCACCCAGTTAGGCAGTGAGTAGAATTTTCTCCTTTCCATTCCATTCACACCAACATACAAAATGAAACAATATCAGAGAGAGCTATATCACCACCCACAAGTAATGAATTAGTTTGAGAACCAATCTGAAAGCAGAAGGATCTTTAAAGAACAGGATCTTTCTTAGTATGGAACCAAGTACAGTATTATGCATTTTATAATTGACACAAATTGTGGCACTAGTCTGAATTGCAGCTCCACTGAGTAGTTTGGTACAAGCTATTTTCTCTGTGTCTCAGCTACTATGATAGTAATATTGGTTTACTTTGCAGGGTGGCTGATGAAAATAATTCTGTGACATCCTGTGTGTGACACACTTATGACAGAGTTTACTGATTGAACATTTATTCTCTTTCAAAAGAAGACTGGGTACAGCTGCAATAAACTGATAAACTGATGGTCTGGCACAACACTGGCTCTTCGGCTCGAATACAGAAATGAGCATCGCCCCTAGAGTCGGACACGACTAGCACACATGTCCGGGAGGAACCTTTACCTTTTCCTTCCACATCAGCTATTCCACAAGATGACATAACATTCTTTCTTGGGAGCTCCCAGACCATTGTGCCACACTCTGTAACCATTTTTCGGTGAAATGACATTAACAATAGAGCGGCTTTTTTAAAAAATCGCACCATGGGCAGCTCTGTAAGAGAGCAATGAGCTGAAGGGGCTAAACTAGCACAATTGATTTCTACAATGTTTACTAACCTGCAATTTATATGAGCTCTAAAGATGCCATGAGACAAGTAATGTAAGCACTGTTATATACCCGTCATGTCATTTGTACAGCACTATATATTTTCAGTACGAGACCAAAACTCACACTAGTCGTGTATTACATGGGACTTCCTCATCAGTCAACGAGATGTCCTTTTAGATCTGCATGTGCCAGATTTTCTAGTAAAAGTTCAGCACTGGAGCTATGGTGAGGCAAGACATTTTAATGAAATATTCCAAAATTCCAGCAGGGCCTGTTTTGGCTCTGACTCCTGACAGTCTCTGTAAATGGAGTGAATTACCTCTTTACCTGTCACGGTGGGTCGTTTGTTAACCAATTACAAGACTCTGGGTATTACTCCTCAGCAGGACATTTCCCACATGAGCTGTCACTGCTAATTTAAAGATCTGCTCTCCAAGAGGATAAGGGGCAGCCACCTTCAGTTTCAAATCATTAACGAAAGGACTAGTGGCCTAAGAGGAAGGAAAGACGGCAAGCTGTTGCCACATTGAGGAAACGTAAGGGACTTGGCCTTCACAATGCCAGCTGAATGACCTGTACCTTAGATTTTTAAAATATTGTTATATGCTACCAGGTCGCTTCCAATGTAATGTGACCCAGTGACTTAATGACCTACAAGAGTCATTAAGTCCAGCTCAGCTCTCCCAAACTAAAGGCCATTATTTATTTTATTAAGTCATGCCACCTCAACATGAGTCTTCCTCTTCTCGCATTGTGTGATCTTTCCCACAGAGTTTCATCTTCTCAGAATATGTCCAGATAGCTTTAGAGCAGTCCTTTAAATCTCTTGAGAAAGCTCATATTTATTTGATCTAGAATCCTCTTTATTTGTCCTTCTGGTGGTTCTTGGTATCTGTAACATGGTATGCCAAATGCACTGATCTTCCCCATCATCCTTCTACAGCATTATAGCTCAGCATTTATATCCCTGCAAATTAACAGGCAATAACATAGTATGGATGATCTTAACCTTGGTTTCCAGCAACACACACTTAAACTTAAGGGTCTTTTCTCATACTTTCCTATATGCCCTTCCCAATCTTCTTCAGCTTTCATGGTTGCAGTCTGTATTTTGATTGGTGGTTGAACCAAGCTATAGAATTTGTTTCATTTTGGGTTTTTTTGTTCTTATTTTTATTTCTTAATTCAGTATTCAAGTAATGCAAGTCTTCTGTAAGCATTATTCTGACTTCCTAATGTTCAACGTTAACACTATATTTACACTTTCTTTGTTTACATTCATCAGTAGTCCTTTCAAGTCATTGCTATTTTCTGCTACTGATATAATGTTATATGCATATATTAAATTATATATGCTGAGCTTCGAGCAGCTTTTTTTCACCTTAATTTAATCCAGTTTTCAGCAGGACAATCAAATGTTGTGCCCTCCTATTTCTTTTAGAAAGTGATAAGGATCATAGCTTTTTATGATGCATAGTTTTTCATGCTTAGTGAGTGTGTAATGAAATACTGTAGTATCAACTGATTCTCTTCTGAAATTATCTGGTACACTCCAGTAGTCAACATAAATTTGCATTATGATATTTAATATATATATATTATGAAATATCTAGCATTTCTTGCTCCATATATGCTGAAAGTCTGCTTATAACATATTGAGCTTCACTTTGTTTACACAAGAAATTGCTACGATGGTCCTACTGTTAGCACAGTCTTTGGTGTCTCCTTTCTTTAGGACCGGAATGTATACTACTCGGCTCTAGTATTGGGGTTATTGTTTTGCTTTGCATATTGAGTGCCATACAGTTCTATTGTTTCTCTGTGGACTGAAACATCTCTATTTATAGTATATCTTATCTTTTCTCTTCACTCTCTGAAACTTCAAGTTCTTCAAATATGTTTTCCTTAAACAAATATGTCGTTCTTGAATCTATTTTGTATATCTCTCCTGTATGTTGTTTCCAATTTTTCATTCTGTGATTCAGAAAACAGATTGCCTTCTTGGTCTTTCAGCTTCTGCAGTTTAATTTTAAACTAAGGTTGTTCCTTGTCGTTGGACAAATATCCAAAAATGGACAGGCTCAGGAGTATGTGTCCATTTTGGGGTGACAACAGGGTAAAGTCAAGAACCAGACGTCACCCACAGGATGTAGCAATATCCCTTATGGATTGATTTTCTTAAATCCAGCATCCGTGGGTCACAACTAGAAATTACAGAAGATGAAAGAGATTATGCTCTTTACCACAGAAACAAACCTTCCTTGCATTTCATGATGCAAAGTCATTGAATAAATATCAAAGTGTTGAAGCAACAGCACCACTAATTTTGGGGATAAGAGGAGAAGGGGGTCAGGAAAAAGGACACCAAGATCCAGAAGAGCCGACTCTCTGCCTTGCCCATTTAAGAAGGAATCAGAGGAGACTATGGCCATTGACCCTTTAAAAAACACTCACTCTGTTCTTTTGGAATTTTTCTTGTTAGCAACCCAGTGGGGGGAGATTTCTTTTGCTGTCTGGAGAAATGAAGGAGGAAAACAAAAACAAAGCAGAATGCCCTACTCCCAGGTTACCACTGGTTCCCTTCTGTACCTTCAGTCTACGACTGAGCCTTGCCATTTGTGGTTGCCCGTTGTGTTCTTAAACACTGTACCAATGTACCAATAACTTAGCTTGAGAGAGAGAGATCCTCCATAAGCACATTTTCCACAACTGTGGCTACACAGGAGCTGCTTTTCATGAACCTCCCAACCTTCTCACCATTGCAAGCATCACTGGTGATGTGACTTCTAAACTACAGGAAAACTAGAGATTCAATTTAAACAGTAGGAAGAACTTCATGACAGTTAGAGCTATTCGGCAATCGAATATGCTGCCACAGAGGGTGGTGGAGTCTCCTTCTTTGGAGGTTTTTAAGCAGAGGCTGGATGGCCATCTGTCGGGAGTCCTGTGATGGGGGTTCCTGCATGGCAGGGGGTTGGACTAGATGGCCCTTGAGGTCTCCTCCAACTCTATGATTCTATGATTCTATGATTCTTGAAAAGAACAGGTATATTTTAGTCTGGCATCTCAGCTATGAGCATCCCAACTTGAGTGACTGTGCTAACAGTTAGATTCCTAACGAATCTAACCTCTTTGACAGTGTTGCTATCAGCTTCCCACCAGAGACACTCAATACTGGGTCACATGACCTTGTGTGGGTTTCATCTGTGCTTCTTTTAGGATCATATAAATGCCACACAGCTAAATAATCTCACATTGCATACTCACGTTTGAATTGGTTATCCATTAGTAACACACACATTGTCAACTTCTTTACTTGTTTATAAATCACATTAGATGAGGTCCATTGAAACAATGGGGATTTATAGTGACTCAAGTCCCATGAGTTTAAATGGCCCAACTGTAGATGCTGCTTACTCATTGTGTTGCTGTTTGTGTATGGAGTACTCAGTATTGATTCACCAGATTCCCCACTGATTTACTGGGTTTACTTTTTTGTGTTTTACCATGGCAAGCAACAGGATTTAGCCATTGATTCATTTAGTTTAAAAACAAAAAAATGAATATTGCATTAAACTGACACTTTTAAGTCCCAGAAAGTTTAACTGTGTTTCATGTCTCAATTCATTACCATCACTTCATTCAGTTTCTAAATAGCCTATTGGTTGATAGCAATTTCATTCTTTAAACAGTATGTCTATTTGCAATTCCTCTACAGGAATAATGATTATTCTTCCTTTATTCTATGCTTCTTTTTGTTTGCTTAAATTGTGAACAAACAATTTAAACAAATCTAGATATGCAAAATGGAAATAAATTATCACCCTGTATTCATTGAGCATCATCCATTTCTATGCTATATCCATCCAGAAATTATGTTTGTCTAGTAGTATATTCATGGTTGTGCCACAATGCACTAGGTTTTTAGTTTTTTTTTTAATTGGGAAAGTGCTGTACAAGTTGTCAGAGATAATGGTTTTTGGCAGTAGCTTGGAGAATCTGAAATAAAATGGAAATAAAAAGTGCCACAAAACATGCATTTGTTCGTATATCACTCTCTGAGATTCAGTGATGAGAAGGCCAACGTCTTGCATGACTTAAGTCATCTCTTTCTAAGGCAGCAAACTATGTAGCCAATGAAACCATGGAAGGCATATCAGCAGCACTTCACAACCATCTTGCATCCCTCAAACTGTGCAGAGCTGCTGATATGCATTCCAGAGTTCTGCTATGATGCCAGATTCCAAGAGGACTGAAGTGAGTCAAAGCGGAGACTCTTCCTGGAGCTATAGCAATGCTTTGAAGGCAGTCAACTTTGCCACAATAGGTCTCCCACACCAGGCCTTTACACCAAAGTTTGGACCAGTCATGAAAAGTGATAAAATACATAAAGGCATTAAAACCATATAATGAAACTCGATAGGGACAAAAGCATAAGTACAAAAAGCATTAAAGCTCTGTGGCAAATTCTCATAAATGGGAAGATCCTTACTGTGCATTGGAATTTCATTAGAGAGGATCAAATTTTGGGGAAAGGGTGCGTGCAAGCTAAGAAATTCTGGGAATTCTAGTGAAAAAAAGTAAATTTTCCAAGCTGCAGTGAGGATGTTAGTCTAGAGCTGAAGAACTCCACTATAGGTGTGGACACTGGGAAATGCCTTTTTCATGTAAAAACAAATCTTTCTATTTAGCAGTGCAGCTGAGGAGAAAGGAACCCAGTTCAAAGTCCATGATTCTTGAGTCACATTTACCTTACCTACAGTCTGTGAGAGAGATATTTTATTTGACAATCTTGCTAAGGGAGAACAATGTCAATTTTGCCAATTCATAATGAAAGCAGTGGTTTTTTAATACCCTTTCCTTTCAGCTTTCAGCCAATAGGCTGAATTTGGTGCATGTAGCCAAATGGAATGATACGGCAATAATACTGAAGGGGAAACAAAGCAATTTCTGGTTGACAGTAATGCTTGACTCATTAGTTTGGCCTCATTATGAAATTATGATTATGTTCATGCACCATGAAACATGCTTCACCCCCTGAAAACTGCCAACAGAGGGGAACACTTTTTGGCAGGTGCCAGACATGCATAAAAACTGCTCCTCATTTTGGCAGAGTTCTTTGTTTCCAGCATGACATCTAGATATCTGTCAGTGCTATCGGTTTTCTATCAGACAATGAAGGCTTCCTCAAACTTCTCTTTAGGAGCATAATACTAGGGGAAATCCCACCCATATTGAGATGTTCCTGATATTTTATGTCAAATCATGAAGTTAGTAATGCTTTGAATTTTCATGAGATTTTACTGTTGCTGCTCTAGTTAGCATTGTACATGTGTATGTGGGTAAGCACACAAAATGTTTATCAACAACACCTGCTTCACAGTCTTTTATGTCCTTTCAATACGTCTTTGCCACTATTCTGCATTGCTGCTTTCATGCTTGGTGGTGGGGCGCATTTCAATATTCACTCCATGATCTTATATCCAACCAGGGATTGCTTTGTGGATTCCAGCTCATCACAGTATGCATCATTTGTCTCCATGATTACATATTTGATGGCACATGGAAACCCTTCACTTTAAGACAGGGGTGCCCAAACTTTTTGTAAGGAGGGCCAGATTTGGTGGCTGAGAATGTGTCAGGGGCCGATTGCTCCCCGACCCTGCCACCCCACTGCAAGCCACACCCACTGACCCATAAGCCCCACCCACTGACCCCTTGAGCGCGCCAAGCTTCACAAGGTTCCTAGTGTTGCCGGTGGTGGCGGCCTGCCCGCGTGCGCGCCAAGCCTCACATGGTTGCTGGCAGTGCCAGTGGCAGCAGCCTGTGCGAAGGCTGGCCGGCCAGCCCACCCAGCCCCACAAGCTTCCCAGGGGTGCTGCTGGTGGTGGCCCACCCCCTCGCCCACCCACCCAGCCCCACAAGCTTCTGCTCACCGGCCAGCCGGCCGGGCCAGCCCCTCAAGCTTCCCGGTGGTGTCACTGCTGGGAGAATATTTTTTTTTAAAAAATAAATAAATAGGGTGAAGGAGGGGGGGCGGGCAGCCAGCCGTGGGCCACTCAGAATGGCCTGACGGGCTGGATTTGGCCCCCGGGCCAGACTTTGGGCAGGCCTGCTTTAAGACACTGCTTCCCATCTTTGGGTCTCAGCTGTTCTTGTACTGTAACTCCCAGAAATCCTGGCCAGCACAGCTAATGATGAAGACATCTGACAAGTTTTAAATAAATGAACAAAATCAGCCCTGACACACACTCAACCAGGACACTATTTCCTCTAACATAATATGGTGTTGGGAATTTCATTCTGTGAATGGGCAAGGGAGTATCTTGGGCTTCCATAGTTGTTATAGAGCTGTCACTACCGATAAGTAGAAAAAGAAAAATATGAATGAACACTTGGCTTATGTGCAGAAGATAATGAAAATATAACAGCCTTGCTCGATCTTGTTAAGTCTTAACATTATATACTTGGTTGCTGAATGGTAACTGAATGCCTTTCCTTGGGAAGCTGCCTGGCAGTGTGTGATTGTGAATGTCATCCCTGTGACCATTGGTCATGCTGGCTATTGGATTCTGAGACATGAAGTCCACAAAACAATTTCCCAACTCTAAGAGATACAGTGTCTTTGATCTTATGATAGTTATTGCTGCAACATTCTTCTCAGTAAGAGACGTTCAGGCTTCCAACTATTTGAAAATTGTTGTTGCATTTCCACCTTCCTTGGGCTAAACCCATTCAGCTCTAGTGTCAACTGTTCCTCACAGTATTCATTTCCCAAACCACTGTCATTTTGGGTCCCTTCCTTCCCAGTAATGGCCACCTTCAAATGTGGCATCCAACACTGATCCTGGCGCTCCCAATGTCTCAAGCAGAAATACTTTTTTCTATTCAACTTTGCCACGGGTATCCACTTTACACTTATATCCTACTTGTCATCTCTCTTGACCTCTCAATAATCAGAGTATTCTCAGAAGACTTCACTGGACAACAATTACTCTGCCACCACCTGTGTTCGTCCCCCAGTTCTCGTTTACTTTTTGCCATCGTTTAAAATAAGGAATATTTTCCAATTGCTTTATCAGTTCATTTATTTCTGAATTCCTTTATATTTCACTGAAGTCTGAAATCCATGGCATTCTGACACTTTTTGTTTTCATTTTGTTTTGTGAAAAGTGACTTGGCACCATATGGAAATCATTACTTGATTCAAATTCTGCACAGTTCACATTTTGTCCAGCATAAATTATAAAATTTCCAAATATGAAGCCAAACATGGCCCAATTGTAAACTTTCACTTGTTAGCCAGTCCCTTCTGCATTTTATTACCCTCTAAGCAAATTGTTTACAGCTCTATCACTCCTCAGTAAAACTTTAAAGCTCAGGACATTTAAAATGCGGCTTATTTATGCTGTGTGTAATCCGCTTCAATTTCAGTCCTACAGATCAGCTCGATATTTATATCAGTCCAAATTTGGAGATTAAATAACTTGGTTGATGTCCTGGAAAGAACAGTTAAAAAGCCGCTAAATATTCCTAGCACAGCTTCCCTGCCATTCTAAAAATCCAAGACATTATAAAAGCATTCAGAAGCTTCTTGAAAATCAAATGACATTGTGAACGTCAGCAATGGTGTGAGTGGTAGGTTGCACATTAGCTGTATGCCTTACAGAAACTTTGCTGTATCAGTCTCTTGGAGCTGATTTCTATCCTCAGTCACTTGTCTTTTTAAGGTGTTCACAATCCATCCTCAATCTCTCATCCTTCTTATAGTTTGTGTAATTACTCTCCCTACTCCATCTCCCTGTATTGATCTCATCCAAGTTCCTAACATAACACAGCCTTCCCATCCTTTAATTGGTTCACTGCTGACAGTTGTCAGCTTCCTCAAATCTGGCAATCAATCTCGTTCTTTGGTCCCACTCGATTCCTGTTTCTTCATTTGTCATTCCTCTGACATGCAGAAGAGACCAACAGGATGCCCTGATACACAGGTATCCTCCCTAGGTTTTTAAATGTAAATCTTTCTCCCTATGCTTTTTGTGTGTCAAAATCATTTAATTTGCGGTGAGTTATTGGAGATGACATTTCATTTCACGGCACTTCACAGCTAAGTCTTCTGTGTCAGAGAAGTTTTGCTGAAGGGTGTTGTATTGAATTTAGATTGGTCATTGTGGTTTCCTTGCATTTTAAGACAATGCATTGTACGTTGTTGATCTACCTAGGGATAATTGTACAATGAAGGGTGGGATATACAATTTATAATTGGAATAGCAGAACTTCTTGCAACTTGGTGCCATCTGGATCAATTAGACTACCATTAGCTTCCATCATGCCCTGCTGGATGTTCCTGTTGAAGTTCAATACATCTGAAGAGCACCGAGTTAAGAAAGTTGAACTCGAGCACAGCTGATTAAGTATGATGAGGAACAGCCAATCCTACTCTGGCCTTCCCAAAAACAGGTCTACCTTCTCCTGTCAACTTTTTCCCATGAAGAGCTACATTCCCACTACACTTATATAAAAGGTGAAAATCAAGTTCCAGAAAATGAAAAGAATGAAAAATGCTACAGGAACAACCCATGATATTTAAACAAATTGATGGCTGAGAGCTATGGTGCCACAGAATTTGAGGCGCTGCTGTCTTAATCTTTGAATTCCAGAAACAGCTTTTCTTCTTCCCATAGGCCCGGTTTAAAACCAAAGTGTTCTGCTTATATACCGCCCCATAATATTTCAAGTAATCTCTGGGCAGTTTACAGTTTAATTCCAGTATGCAGGCTACACATTGCCCCATCACCACCAACAACAAGATGGTTACTCATTTTACCAACCTCGGAAGGATGGAAGGGTAACCCTGCTACCTGGGATTGAACCCCATGTTGTGAGCAGTTTTACCTGCAGCACAGGCATTTAACCACTGTGCCATGAGGCTTCTAGGATTTGGCTCATTGTCAGGGTTACTGGGCTGCTTGACCAATGACCCTTTGATCTGATCAGTACATTCTTCTTCTGTTCTTCATTTTGTCACTTTCTTTTTAGAAACTGTGATTCCTGCCTGGCCCTACCATGGGAGGAATTGATCCATAGATGAGCAAAGTGGGTTTTATTAAACCTTCTTATAAAACTTATAAAACAATAGGTTGAAAACTTTCATTAACTTTTCCTGTCACTGGGGCATGGTCTTCAGCTACAGTTCCAGAGCCTGCAGTCACCAAGCACTGGCTGATCCTTCCCTCCTGTTAACTCTCATCTCTCCTCTTTCCTACTAGTGTTCAGTCTGAAAGTCAGTTTTCTTCTTATTTATTTCCCCTCCTTTAGTATTCTCTTTGCCCCACAAAACCCATACAGGGAGCCATTTCCTTCACCCTTTGGAACCCTAAGCTGCACCAAAACCCCTCTCTGAGGATCCACCTCATAAATGTAGTCCCACTCACCTGGGGGTTCTGGGTTTCCCTTGGACAGCAAAATAAGCTCTAGACCGCTGCTCTTTAGCATCGTTCCACTAGTTTTCTTCTTATTTAATTACCTTTCCAATCACCCCCATCATAGTTGTCTGCACCTTTATGTCCTTACTGGGCACTTCTCCCTCTTTCTCCTAGCCTACTACCTCCTCTATTTTCTACCCCTGCAGCTCTCCCTTTCGTTCCTTTCCTTTCTTTCCTTCTCCATTGGTGGTAAAAGCCTTCCTTTATCTGCTGTCTAACAAGGGCATAGAAGCTTCTTGCTTGTCCTTCCATTTCCAGGGGCAACCTAATCATCTGAGTGGTGTTTTTTCCCCCTGTTTTTCTGTCTTTGCACTTGCCCATAGTCCCCTATCTTTCTTTGTCCATGTGAGGCAGGGTCCCTGGAGTGCTGTTTGTTAGACCACTGACAGGGGCGGTAGTGTCTTTCTTAAAAGGTTCTGTTTTGTGGTTCGTGGACCCCTTCAAAACATAACATCCCATTATTCCACACTGCTGCTTCTTGCTTCAGCTGGCTATGGTTTCAGAGAAATGCAAATGCTTTATTGCAAAGGACAAGCAAGGCAGAAGGTCTGGAGCCAGTAAAGGTTAGTGCAACAGGGCAAAGGACTTGATTCAGTTTCTCATTAAGAGTTCAGGTTTTCCCAGAAGAAGAGCTTTCTCTGATCTTGAAAGTTATTCATAACAAAGCCCTCTGTCCAAGGATCCTGGCACTTAAAAGCCCTCATGGTGTCTTTGTTCACAATGGAAAATATTAACAGCATTGCAGGTCCCAACCAACAATCTCCTAATTACTTCTTCCTGCAGATAACTAGCTTATTAAATCCAGAAAGTCCCGAAATAATCCTCGCGGAAACCATCTTGTGGATTAGCCTGTGAAGGAATAAGCCATCCTGTTATTTACTCTGGAATTAGATGAGACTTCTATTATATAACTTGCCTCTTTGCCCATCACAATGCTGACAGAAATTCAACCCCATTTCAGCCGAGCCTGCAGGGCTTGGAAGGAATTTGTTGAAGCTTTGAATCCCAGTGCAGTCCATATGTTCAGTCCATTTTTGTGAATCCTGATTTCCACAAAATAGCATAGGTTGATTCATATGTAAAGATGCAGAAGCAGACAGTTGTATTAAACAGAAACACTCACATCTCACTCAAGTGGGAACGGTTGAGAACAAGCGATTTCTGTGCTTGATAAGTCTGCTCTCTGGGTTTCATCTTTGGATGGGCAGCTTCAGTATTTTGGGTGTCCCTTCTTAATGGTTGTTTAAATATAAAACAGACATGGATGTGTCCTTCAAACTGAGGACACCTTCAAACATAGAACTGTTTCCTGGCAGCCCTACAAAACATGTGACTCTTCTCTCTAAAGAAGGGTACATGGACACCCGACTTAGGGGACATGATGCCAGGCTCGACACTTTCAGTGGGTCTACTGCAGATTGGCCACTGTAGGTCCCTTTTAGTCAGCTGGATTTCTGATCAGGATAGCAAAAGATAACGCTGGAAACACTTAATGGATGTCATCCGAATTGCATGCAAAATATGGACAGAACTTTCAAGATTACTTCCAAAAATCCTACCAAGCACACGTAGTGAGCATGTGCTTGCTAGAATCTTTAGCATGCTTGAGTCCCACTGTTTGGAGAAAGAGAGCATATAAATGCAGTCACTTTTGGACCAATAAGCAACTTTTCCTATTTATTTATTTATTTATTTATTTATTTATTTATTTATTTATTTATTTATTTATTTACCGCCCGTCTTCCCAGAGGAACTCCAGGCAGTTAACAACAATAGAAAAACAATAAAACAGAATCAAACACATAATAGGACATATAACAATGATAAAAATAAAAATAAGAGTACTCGGTAAGATGGCGGAATGACTGAAAAACAAAAACCTAAAGGTCGCCAAATACCTCTCTAAAAAGCATGGTCTTAAGTGCTTTTTTGAAGGCAGGGAGGAACTGTGCTAAGCGCATGTCACTTGGCAGATGGTTCCAGAACGAGGGTCTAGCCACAGAGAAGGCTTGGCTTCAGTTTACCAATTTCCTAGTCTCCCTGGGCATCGCCACCCAAAGTGAGAGTGCCTATGACATTCTGGTGGGTCGGGCTTCAGTTGACCTCTGGGAGATTCACTCTGCGAATTCGCTTACTTATTTCCAAGTAAGTGCTGTCCCTTCTACCAAAGGTCCACTTTCATACCTTTCAAATTCTCTTGGTAAGACTGCAGAACTATTCTGAGGCTGAGGGGTCCCTAAACAATTGGGCAAGACAGGAGCAGTGGGGATTGCTGTGCTCCAAGGCAGTTTAGATAGTGAGGAATCACTTGATCCAACTTCTATGCCAGTGTTGGCGAACCTATGGCACAAGTGCCAAGGGTGGCACTCGGAGCCCTTTCTGTGGGCATCTGACATCGCCCCTTCACAGCCACCTGTATTCAGGATGAATTGCTGCATTGGCACTTTGTGAAAAATTAGTGGGTTCTGGATTGTAATTTCAGAACCCACAGGTTTGCTATGTCCTTGTTCTTGGGTTTTACAGGAACTGTTATCAGAGCTGCATTTCATCCCAGTGTTTATGTTAAACACTTCCAAATTGAGACCATTGCACTAACAGCTTTGTGTCCTGCCATCATTGCACAGGGCATACACAAAAGTGCCCAGGTAGATTGACAATATGAAGCTTCATCCAGCCTGTAATGTGTGTGCAGCCTCCCACCTCCCACCATTTCTAGTACAGTATTCTCATATCAAGAATGTGTCACTTTTACTTAGTCCAGGGTATTTCTTTGCACATCTCTGGGCTGAACCTTCTCAGGTCATATGCTGTCTTCTGTCATTCTGTATCTCACCTGCTGCTACTGATGTTTAACCACTGACGTCAACAAGCTTTAAAAGTAACTGCAATCTTATTATCTGCAGTCTCCTCCTTCTAGCGATTCCAGCTGGAAGCAAGAAACAAGGAGGCACAGAGGGTCAGAAGAGCCGAAGGCGGTATTTATACACTTATATGTATGTTGCAGCCATGGGGGTGCATGTGTGACTGATACATTATTTGGCCATCAGTTTTAGTAGACTAGCACAGTCACTCCCAGAACCCAAGTATTTAACCTCCACAAGCTGAGAAGAGAAAACTTTCAAATGACAGAAGCAGAGGATGCTCTAAAGAGGTCAAGGAAAAGACAACACCTCCATGATTTTTCAATATGCCTCCAACTGATTTATGTACATGATTTTTGGACACCTATGGTTTTCCCAGCTAAATGCTAAGACCCCGCAATCCGAGTGAGTTAAAAATAGTGGCACACTAGCACACCACAGAGTGCTTTAGTAACCAGCTTTATGAATAATCAAGCGTAATTGTGCAGCACTGTTCCTGCTAGATTTTTCCCCCATGTTGGGCGGAGTGGAATTAGACCTTGGTTAGCACGTGTAAAAGGAGACCTTATTATAAATAGCCAAAGCTAAAGCAGTCCTGGAGAGGCACTGCAAAGAGGCATCAATGCCTTGTTGAACAGATTGACCAAATGCCATCATGATCTCTTTTTTTAGCACACTGGGAACAAGTAGCAAGATGGGCACACGTCTGCCCCGTGAGCCCTACTGGAGTCCTTCCAGACTCAGGAAGCTTTTAATCCTGTGCAGTGAGTGGAACGAGGTCAGCTGAGACCCAGGCACAGATAAGTTGTTTCAATTTACATTATAACTCCGGGTTTATTTATTCTCCTGATCAAAACCTTTTGCACTAGATTAATCAATCTCAAAGAACTTCCAGTCATTCTTTCATCTCCCCTCTCTCGCCAGATCACTTTTCATTCTGTACTATAATTGCAGACACAAACAGAGTTTCCACACATCCATCCAGGCAGCTGCAGGAAGCAGAAACGAGGTGATCCATCATTTCCCCACTTGGATCGTATGTAAGGAAGAACGTTTGACAAGTGATAAAGGGGAACTAATCCATATTAACTGGCTGATCCTATGAGCTACTGTAAGATCAACTGCACTGCCTGTGCTGCACAGGGATCTGACCTTAGCATTAATGCTGAGCTAGCAACAACGGTGGCTGTTGTTAAAGGCTGTATAATGGGAAAACAGTAATGGGGCATTTCTGGAGTCTTACACTGCTAGGATGCCAACAGTTCTAAGGGAGAACATCACTCTAAAGCAGGGGTGAGGAAGATGTGGCCCTCCAGATATTGCCAGACTCTGATTCCCATTGGGCTTGCTAGCCTAGCCAATGATAGGCTAGGCTAGCAAGGAGCTGGATCAACACAAGTACAGTGGACCCTCGTATAACAAGCAGTTTGTGTAACTTGTACAGTTTTTCTTGATTACCAGTTTTCACTTACTGAGGAAGCTGTGTCATTTCATCTAAAGATGGAGATATTTCTGAATAGAGATGTCCAACAGGTTCAGCAAAAAAGGAATTAATTTGTTCCAAATGAAATTATGTTAAACAAAATTTCCTTTATACAAATTCCCCATGGGAATGCATTGAAAACAGAGTGATCCCATTTTTATGTTGTACAGATTTCCCCCTTAGGTGATTCTGTTAAGCAAATTTCCCCTATCTCCGGAATTTTTTATGTTGTACAAATTTTGTGTTATACAGTACAAACCATTTTTTATACAAGGGTCCACTGTATGTCAATGCGATGGATATTTGCCCATTGCCAGAGTAGATACCAGGTAATTCAGGAAGCTTCTTGGCACACCTGGGTTGGCTTATGTGCCCAAACAAATCGCCGTGGCTTGTGCTCACATTTTACCCATTAAAATGCTGGAATCTGATCAGTTTGGCAAGGGGAGTGTGTTATATTGTTCATACTGTATACAGTAGTGTAGATACTGTAATATAGAATACAGTACTGCAGAGACAGTAGGAGCCCCGTATCCACTGATTCATTACCCACTGATTCAGTTATCCACGGTTGGCAGAGGAAAAAATTAAATAAATAATTCAGCAGCCACAAAGCAAGCTGCTGTCACAAACAGCAGTTGTAAAGCAACCTACTGTCACAAAACAGCAGCCATAAAGCAACCTACTGTCACAAAATAGCAGTTTTGGGGATTTTGGGTGTTCTCTCTTATCCACAGTTTTCATTATCCATGGGAAGGCCTGGAACCAATCCCCAGCGGATACCGGGGTCCTGCTCTACTGTGTTCCAGAATTGTCTTATTTTTATTTGCGGTAGCTACACTGAGTTACTCTTAGAATTGAGTTCCTATGTGTGAATATGAGTTAGATGAATTACTCTCTTGGGTGAGTTCCATTTGGATAGGTCAAAGCAGCAAGAGGGGTGAACTTTCTCTCCACAATCCTGATGACCAGTGCTAGGTACTTTCTTTTATTTTCAAATCGTGCAGCTGACCTTTTTTTCCTTGAAAAAATATTTTCTTGACTTGCTGTGAGTTTTTATGCATGTTCCACAGTGAGTGGAGGCCAAATGTGCAGCACTCTGATTTGGCCTAAGGAGGGAGTGCACACACTTGAGTGAGGCAGGCTATTAAATGTGGCTATATGGGGAACATATAGCATAGCCTCAATATATATTTTCCATGAACATGGCCTTTGAGGGGCCACAACATTGCCAAAGCTGCTGTGTAGTGCCCCATCTCTGGTCACAACAAGCATTCATCACAGCTGATATTTACCCCTCCAAGGGGTTGATTCCAGGTTGAAATAAAACCATCATTTTCAATCATACCATCATTCATCTGGTATCAAAGTATAAGGATTTTCCTTCCTGCAGCAACTCCAGGCAACATCTGTTTGTCTTATTTTACAAACTTATTTATCTACATTGCTTCTATGATCCGTAACCACAAAACTAAAATCCCAAATACAAGAAAATCCAAAGTTACAGAGAGGAACAAATCATATTAAAATCAAAAGCAATTGAACTTATAGCCTAAAGGAGTAATGTTAAAACAGCAGCGAATATTTCTCCAAAATACCAAAGTTCTTAAAAGAATAGACCTTTATCCTTTAAGCATTTTATAAATTCACACACATTTTTTTCAAAGGACTTACCCAACCAATCAATTTGAATCTATGGTGGAAAATCTACGTTGTTGTCCTTACTTGTTGCTGCTGTTGCTTCAACTGCTTCATGATTGTTAACTACAGGGACTTGTAACTCAAAATCTGCCAGCCTGTCCCAATGACAATGAGTATTATTGTTGTGACTAATAGAGATGGGCACGACTCAGGAAAAAAACTTCGTTTTCGTTTTCGTTTTCGGCAAGGGTCCGTTTCGTTTCGGTTCCGTTTTCGCGAAAAATCGAAAAAATTAGTCGTTTCGTTTTTCGTTTTTTCGTTTTCGTTATACTGGTTTTTTTTGGGGGGGAAGTGGGCTCCTGGAGGCACCTCTGTGGGGTGGGTGCCTCCGCCGGCCCGCTATAAAGGGAGAGAGGGCTCCTGGAGGCACCCGTGGGTGCCTCCTATCCTCACCCAGTAGGAAGGGACAGCAGCAGCAGGCTCCAAGAGACCCCTCAACATGGGGGTCTCCCATCCTCACCTGCTGCTGCTGCAAAATGGCATGCACAACCATATGGTTATGCATACCATTTGCAGGCAGTGAGACCTGCTCAAGTACCTGATACCCTGGTACGAGCGTGTCGCACCTGCCATGTCCCACAAAGAAGGGAATCGTACTTGCGTGTGTAGTGCAATGCAAGTAGATCTGGCTATGGGCTAAGGTGGCTTTAGTCCAAGGGCTAGGGTTAGGCTAATGACGGGTAAGGTTAGGGTGGGCTAGTGGGTTGCACCTCTGGGTGCCTCTCTGACCCACTAAGAAGACAGTCTGTGACGTATGGGTAAGGAGTCAAGGATTAGGGTTAGCGGGTTAGGGGGCTAGGGCAAGTTTTAGGGGGCTTTTTGGCACATCCCAGAAGTCTCCATGGCCAAGTGGCCATGCGATTCGTGAGATGGCTCCAAAAATTTGCATGGTCGTCCCCTCCCACATGGCTGGCCAGGCCACTGGGCCAGCCCATCATTGCACACTGCGCAGGTGTAAAAAAAATATAAAAAAATAAAATCAATGGAGGACACAGGAGGAGAGGAGAGACATTTTGTTGCAAGAAAAAACCCACTGCTACTGTGAAAAATCTGGCAGTTTATAAATTTCCGCGTGTTTCTGTTGTGCTTGTGTGTTTTTGGACCATGATTTCAAAAACAATATTGCGTTCGCCGCCCCATTTTCGATCCCCTGCCCGCACCACATGGTATGGCGACGAGGCGACTCGAGTCCGGCTGCCCAGGACGGGGGGAGGCGGGACCCCCCCTCCAGACCAGAACCCCCCCTCCGGTAGGTGCCCTACTGATAGTGAGTGCCCTGAGGCACAGCAGGCATTTTCCGCCTGCTTTTTGGCCCGGGAATGGGTGGGGGGAGAGTTTAAAAGTTTTTTCCTGCGCCGTCCGTGCCGCTTGAGCCGGCGGCGAGACTGGTGCCATGCGGGAATGGGTGGGGGGAGAGTTTAAAAGTTTTTTCCTGTGCCGTCCGTGCCGTGCGGCTTGTTGCTTTGCTGCTGCTGCGAGCCTGCGGTGAGTCCCACCAGAGCAGCCCAGGACGGAGGAGGGGGGGAGGCCGGGCGGGGACCTCCAGAAACCACCCCTCTGGTAGGTGCCCTGAGGCACAGCAGGCATATTTCCGCCTGCTTTTTGGCCGGGAACCGGGTTTTTTAACTTTTAAAAACTTTTTTTCTGTGCTGCTTGGCATCGCGCGCGATCGCGCGATGCAAGTAACGAGCACGACAAATCAGACCAAATTGTTCGTTCGTCGGTTCAAGCTCGAAGTCTGGCGGAGTAATTCCCGTTTCCGTTTCCGTAGAGTAACGGAACCGAGTAACGGAAACGGAAACGGAAATACCGCTAAGTCGTGCCCATCTCTAGTGACTAACATTTACAAAGCCTGGAGCAATAAAAGCATGTAACAAAGGATCTAATACATTTAGGAATTGTAAAGCCAGATTATAGTAGAATAGGAAATACAAGTAATAGGTTTTGCAAACACCATCTACCTGCCATGTTAGCATTTTACTTTTTTTCAGTATACTTTCAATACATTCCTTTTTAATGTCCATACTGAACTGCCAATCATGAATGAAATACTTTTGCATGACAGTGTCATTGTACATTAATCCTGCTTAGCTGGAAAGCTAATTGTTTTCCAGTAGCTTTTAGTAAACCCCAGTTCAAACCTCATTTTTAACTATTCCAGTCAAAAACAGTAGATTTTCAGAGGTACTTTTCCCAAAACCCTTTGTTTTAAAACTCTATACAACCAAAATTTCACCCATTGATAGTAGGATTGATGTTACACACTGACTTGCCACTCAGCAATCAATTCAGAAGTTCTCCTCTAATTGGGTTCTATCAGTACTATGCCACATCCACAGAATGTGTTCTGCTGAGTGATTGCCTCTTTCCCAACACCCTCATTCTGTCCACAGAGTAAGTCATATGAAAGCTCAGCAAACAGTTGTTGATGATATACTATACTAAATTTAAACAAGTTGGATTTATTATTGAATAAACTCAGAGGGGAGTGTTGGAAATTACCTCTACCCCATTCCATTAAGAGAAGGCTTTTGCTGCAATATGGCAAGTTTTGGGGATACAAAAGCTAAAACATCTCTATAGATTTTTAGTTTTTAAACCATGCTCTTGGTTTCCAAAAAGGGGGTCAAAATTATAAGTGGTTAGAGGCCACAAAAGAGGAGAACATGATGAATAAGTTGCTTGAGGTCAACTGTAAGCCTGGTATAGTTCAACTCAGAAGTAAATCTCACTTTTTCAGATAAAGGCAAAAGGTGCATTAATTTGCCAGGTGTTCTTCCTGGTAGGGATCTTTTATTTCTACAGCAACATTTATAAACTGAGATTTAGTAAGACTGTATTTTGTTTTGTGTGTGCTACGTAGTATTTTGTGGTCTGGAGAGTGGTGTGGTTTTGATGGCTGTGGAGTCAGATGTTCAGATCACCCACTGTGCCTCTTAGGAGAAAGGTCAACCTATATAGCCCTGGGCATGCTGCAAAATCCCAGGGCACCCAAGTTATGAGGGAAAGGTAAACAACATCTGAATATTCTCTACCTTAAAACTGCTGAAAGGGGTTCCTATGAGTAAGAATTGACTTAATGGCATACAATTATTATTATATAATACTTCACAAGCTAGATTTCTACCTAGTATCTCATAAACGAATTAAACACTTATGTTAATTCTGCCCTACCAAATACAGTAGTGGAATGGAACACATTTTCTTTTTCTTTGTTCTCTTTTAGGAATATCTAGCAACAACATGTACCTTCCTAAAACAGGCATATTCTATTATGCAAGTTCCATAGTGCAGGATAAGCAATCGGAATCTCCGCTTTATTTCATTAAGGACAATTTTACTTATCTGCCACTCTCTTCCACTTTCATTAACTGCTGAGATAGCATGGCTGGCCTGAACTTACATGCAGACAATTGGAACTGTAAATCCTTCTGATTGTGCATTAATGAGCAGCAATTATAAAACCGTCACATCCATCTCTGTCTCTCTGTGTGTGTGTCTCTCTCATGAGCATGCACGCACATGTGCAAACAAACACACACATGAAAAGTCAGGTTCTGTTGATCACTCCTGCAGTGGCTGCATGTTTGAATAGAGAAAGTAGAAAAGTGAAAATAGAGGAAAATCTAAGGAAGGGGTAATTTGCAAGTGGAGTTTTTGTTTGCTTCGATATTTATGGCATGCTGTATGTCTAAAGTAAAATCTTGCCCAGGTAATACCTATAAAAATTCAACAAAGATAGCCCAGTTCTTCCCGAATCATGGCAGATGATGCCTGAGTTTTTAATTGTTCATTTCATGTTGGAAGCTCGTGTGGGGATAAGCCCGGTCAGCTGCTTTTGGCTGGAATACATCAAGTCTTAGAACTTTATACAATTCTCTTAAATATGTGCCTGCTGTTTCCAGGGGCCAAACCATTTGTCACAGAAAAGCCATAATTAGAGCTGAAGTTATGGTCATGTTTAAGAGATGTGACTGAGAGAGTTTGTCATGTCTGATGAATCAAACCTACCAAGGAAAGACAGTCTGAAGACCAAAGATAAATCACAAGAAATGAGAAAAGATCCAACTGTGACAGCCAGTGGTCTCTGTAATATATAATTGAGCCTCTGCAGAATACATTTTGCTTCTGCTGTTTCAGGATCTGCCTGGATTCCTTGCCTGTCTCCACTCTCTTTCCACCCTATAGTATTGCACCATGTATTATTATTATTATTATTATTATTATTATTATTATTATTATTATTATTATTATTATTATTATTATTATTATTATTATTAAGAAATTACTGTCCAGCCTATTTGGAAACCTTTTGTTCTCTCAGGCTTCCTCTTCTATATCTGTCTGGAAATCCAGAGAGCAGTCTTTGCCCAATTGCATACCGTTACTTTTTGCTGAAGGTCTTTTCCTTGCCATTACATTTCGTCCTGCATCTTCTCACATTTTAGGAACATCCTTGGAAAGAACCAGTGGTGTAGTCCCTGACAAAAAGAGGCAACTCCTAATGCCATGGTCTCTAGACCCAGTCTATTATTGATTAAAATCAAATAGCACAACACGGACACAAGAGCTTTGGCCCTTATTAACCATTGCAGGTGCAAGTCCTCCTGCTGTCTTCAGTGGGAAGCAGAGTGGTGGTGACACTTCTATGGCACTGTAGGACCATCTTCGTGCTTGGTGCAAGCCGCCAACCCTCACTTCAGCATGCACAGTGGTGAAGGTCCCTATCCTCCCAGGTCCCTCCCTTTTCTTCTGCCTCCGCCCATTGGGGAGAAGGTAGGGATCTTCTCTCTATTGTCTCTGATCTCTCTCTCCCCTCTCCATCCCGATGTCCACAGAGGGCTATAGGGGATAACCTGGCTCCCTCCATTCTGACCCTTTGAAATGTTTCCCTACCCTCTGTTGAGTGTGTCCTTCCTTCTGATGAAACACACATAGAAAGAGATGTGAAGTGTGTGGTGGAGAGAATCAATAATACATATAATAATCAAAGCACCTGCTTAGTCTGGCAAGAAACAAATCCATGCTGGTTGTTTCATTTCACCGCACAACTACGAGCAGTTTAAAAATGTGGGCTTCATTGACACAGTTTAATCTCAAACATGCAACCAGACTCACAGTCTGATTGCGTCTGACAGGGGTCAATGTACAGTCGCTAACCAGGTCTCCAAGTCAATTGTCACCAGAGGACATCTAAAGCAGACAGACAATTACAGAAAGAAATGTGATATACTGTAATAAAAGTAGGAAAGGGCTGTTTAAAGAAAACAGAGAAAGCAGCTTTAGAACTGCAACACTGTTTTGCGATTTGCATTGTAATGTCCTCCACTTCTTTAGTGTCTACCCCTTACAATGATGCCTTTCCCATGGCATTCAATGGAAACTGTTATAAGCCTGTTAAGGACAAATCTATACCAGGTAAAATGTTCAAATACTGCCAATTCATTTTTCAACATGTTATACATTCTAATAGTCTTTTCATGAGTAAATGGTTATTATTTCAGCTGCTGGCACTCATAGGTTCATATATACAGTAAATACCAAGGGAAAATCTATTCACATCCTGTGGTAGAGATGGGCACAAAACAAAACAAAAATCGTTCCATTATTCATTATTTGTTCATTACGTAACAAAACGAATAATGAAAATTGTGATGAAATTGGAACGAACCGAACAGAACCATGAAAATTAGGTTCATTACGTTTTGTTTTCGTTAATGGTGACGTGCAATGAAATGAGCTGTTTTTAAATGTTAAAAAACGTCCTGAATATCCATAAAAACACAGCAATAATTATTTATTCTGCCTGATAACACATACCAAGGGGGTTGGGGTCCTTAAAACGTGAATTTATGTCTTTTCTCAGATTGCTGTATTTTTTTCCTTTAAGGGGAGTTAGGGGACATCGACCCAAAATGGCTCCCAGATGCCTAATATTGATTTCTTGGATATTAAAATGCACTGGACATCTGTAAAAACGCAGCGATAATTATTTGAAATTATTGCCTACCAGGGGGTTGGGGTCCTTAAAACGTTTGTTTTTGTATTTCTCCCATCACAATGTATTTATTATTTTCCCTTTAAGGATGACACAAAATGGATGCAAGCCACAAAATGGATGCAAGCCAGGTGATGGGATCATGTAAATTCTTGGACAGTTTCAACCAATAGCATGCCCAGGTTGCAGACTGGGTAGGTGTGGCAGCTACAGAGGGCATAAAAAGCGTTGGCAGCCCCTGTCCTCCTTGCAGTCTGCGATGGGAGTTAGGGTGGGATTGCTGTCTCTGTGACTCGTTATTTAGGCCAGCCAGGCAGATGTGTGTCTCTGTGTTCCTGCTGGCTGCAGCCTGGCTCTTAGGGGAGAGAAAGAAGAGATTTCTCTTGCAGCCTCCCTGTGTGCGTGCGTACCTCTCGGTGAGTATCCTCCCCTGCCCTGCAGTGCAGTCACTCTGTGGCTGCCTTACGTCCTGGGCAATGCCCGCCGCTGCCTTTGCAGCCTCCCTGCATACCTAGTCTATACTGTGTTTCTGCCAGCATCATTTTTTTAGTGATTTCCCTCTGGTCTGGGGCGTTGGGGGACGCCTGCGTGCGGAAGTGCTTTAAATCGCGCAAAAAGCGGGGGGGGGGGAGGAAAAAAATATTTTTTTTCAAAAAATTCACAAAAAAATGAAAACAAACCAAAATGGGACCCACAATGAAAAACAAAAAACCAAAACGTCATTTTTTTCACTTCATGCCCATCTCTAATCTGTGGTTTTGTTATACTCGTGCTTCATCCAGTGTGTGTGCAAACTCTCAGAAATTTCAACATTCTGAACAGTTCTGACTAAGGGACACTTTACAAATTAAAAATAAAAAAAATGAGTTTCTCTGTCTTGAGTATGATTTATGTTTGTGCATGACATCAAATGGCACATGTTCAGTCTGCAGAAAGCTTTATTCCTTTTCTTTTCTCCAAACAAGGACAGATATGGCATCCCAGCATCAGGAAAATACTAGGCTATTTTCCTGAAATAAGTGTTTGAGAGTGGTGAGTTTCTTCTGACAGGCTTAATTTGGACGAGGCTCCTTTCTGAATTAACAATTTAAGTTTCGCCCGGCCGTCCCTAAATTCTTCCATTCGGTAGCTGAAGAGCAGATTTTCTTTTCCTCAGAAAGCTGAGATATCTCAAAGCTGACAGACAAAATAAATAACACTGTGGGGCGGAAGGTGCTTAGAGAGCTGGGGATTCAAAATATCCAGGGATGTTTAATTAGGAAAGAGATTCCAGTACATTCTTGCTTTGAGGAGAGATTGCACAGAGCATCAGCAAGCCTGCCAGAAAAGGGAGACAGAGTACATGTAAGCCTAGAGAGAGAACGAAGTCCTGAGGGGACTGGCCTAAACTCTACATAACTATGACAAAATATTCCAAACCAGCAGAGGCAAGAAATTTGTATTGCTGTTGTTTCTTCACAAGGGCCACTGGAACTCTTCCTCAGAAGTGAAAGAAGCAGTCACAGTAACTCCATCAAAGGCACAGCAATGAGGTGTCTGCTGTAGGTATGCCCAAGATGGAATTCAAAAGTATTTCCTGTGAGGCATATTTGGAAGGGCATTGAGTGCAGTGGGCTGGATGGCTCAATAGTCTGGAGCACCTTGAGTCAAGAGTTTGATTCTCACTATGCCAAAGCATCCTCAGAAGAAAGGAGTGGTAAACCATATCTGAGTACTTTATAGCTAGAAAATTCTGAGCTTCCACAAATCAGACACTATCTGATAGCAAATAATTACCCAGTGCTATTTCTGACTTGTGACTCATGACATAATATTCTCACACACCATTCAGCTGTTTGGTCTGTAACGTATCTCTGACACAAGTTAGCATCCAGGGTAAGAAAACGTAATGTGATTTCTTCATCCAAAATTGTAAATATCATGTAATTCATAAAATGCATGAGGAATTATTATATTACTGCCACTTATTTTTATGAGACAGACATTATGCAGTACAGATCCCGGGCATATGTGAAGTAGGGTCCAAAGTTGCAAAAGAAGATACAGTGGACCCTCATATAACAAACAGTTTGTATAACATAAAATCTGTACAACATAAAAAAATTCCAGAAATAGGAGAAATCTGCTTCACAGAATTATCTATGGGGTGATTCCATACAACATAATAATGGTCGCGATTAAGGATTACTCTGTTTTCAATGCATTCCTATGGGAAATTTGTATAAAGGAAAATTTGCTTAACATAATTTCATTTGGAACAAATTAATTCCTTTATACAAGGTACCATTGTATATATTTGGGGACCACATAGCTCAAGTGGTGAATATGAGTCAGTAAATTTCCTTAGCATATTTATTTTGTTCAATTCACTAAATAAGGCAAGTTAAAAGACACTCACAGGTCTTTCACTGGTGTAAATCTAATCAGTGTTTCTCAAATTCCTGCGGTCTCACCTGGTTTTGATCCTGATATTCTGAAGGTCCGGCTTTTCCTCTTCATCCTGTCACATGATTTATTATGTTGGTCAGGAGTTCCCACGTACAAAGCTGGTTTTTATTATTTTAAAGTGCAGTTCAGCCCCCTTGGCTGGCAGGTGGTGCTAGCATTTGAAATAAATGGACCACTTGACTGGGGGAAATTAATCAAAGGACACACGAAGGAGCTTCCTTTTTCTCTGGAGTTGCAGGGGAATTTTAAAAAGCAGCACCGGTCAGCCGGTCGGTGCTCTGAGAAAAAGAAGAAGAAAGAAACCTGGATCATCTGCATGGTCCCACGACGTCTGCCTCAGTAAAAGGTGGAGTTTTAAGCGAGGCAGAAAATACCCTACCTCTCCGGTAAGTCAAAGAAACCTCGCTTAAAGGGGCATTACCGGGTTTTCTTTTCTTTCTTTTTTCCAAAAAGCCTGGTGGCCGTGGGGACGGCATTTTGGGGCACGATTTATTTAGGAATTTAAACTGCTTTTAAAGGGACGTGGGACCATGTCCAATAGGAGTTAACCTGAAATTCTGTGGAAACCAGTCAACTGTGGGTGAGATCAAGAAGGTAACAATGCAATAAAGTTTTGTTTCTCTGTATGCAGATGCAAAAGGACTGGTGGAAATAATGGTGTGGCATTTGATTAATTGGGATACAGATTTTATATGTGAAACATTAGATGATAGCTATTGAAAACATGGTTTTACAGAACGGCCTTCCCTGACTTCTTAAACACCTAGCAAGATGCTATCCTTCGTTTACTATGTGTCTTTAATTTTTGTTGTTGTTATTTGTGCAATTATTTGGTTATTTCTCTTTTTATTTTAGTTTATTGCTGTTGATTTATTATGTATTTATTATGTATTTATTATGTATTTATTTATTATTTGTTTCATTATGTTGTTGGTATTTTTGTTATTTAATGCTGTTGTTACTGTTATGTTGAGACTTTATGTTGTACACCACCCAGAGTAGCCCTAGGGCTAGATGGGTGGTATAAAAGCCATTTTACTGCCTGAGGCAAAGGACAAATAGGCTCCCCTTCCATTTAATGTACAAAAGCTGAGTGGATCAGTAGCTGAATTTTAGTACAGTAGTTACAGTAGTTACAATGAGGTAGCATTGCTAATTCCACTTGAGTACAGTGGGCTAATTTATCTGCCACTCTCTTCCACTACAAGAAAAAAAAATCCCTGGGGGACTCTATAGGAGCAGCTAAGGGACAGCAGTCTGAAGAGTGCCGCCACTTGGGCCAGCCTCTGTGAAGATAATGTCAGATAGCCTGATACATGTCACCTTAAGGTCTTCTGTGTGGGGAGCCTGGGTTTGCCAGAATCCAATTGCAATAGTGTAAACTGTGTAAGTGGCATGTGCAATCTTTCTGGCCATTTGTCACATGCATTCCCAGCTACACAAGGAGTAGCCAGAAAGCAGAAACAACAACAAAGAATTTGCCTTATGATTTTGACCAAATCCTTTCAAGAGTTTATAAAATAATTGTAAAGTGATTCCCCTATGGAAGCCTATTTCTGACAATTGTTGGGGGCATTGCCAATAAATAAATTGCCACATAAATTGCGAACAACATAAGTACTGCTTACAGTGTTTGCAAAAGGTTATTTCTTTGGACTACAAATCCAAAAATTTACTGGTTAGAAGATTCCAGGAGTTGAAGCCTCTCCCCTGGAAAAAACAAAACAAAGCAAAGCAAAATAAAAAAACCCCACAATTTTTCCAAACTAATAAAAAAACTATTTTTTCCCCAAACTTTATAATTCACATTGACATCATTAGATGCATGGGGTCTCTAGCTACCTTTCAAAGACATTGAAATACTCACATCTCCATTCCAACATTATGTTTGCAGACTGGATGTTTGGTCCCAACCCTGAAGATGACAGCAACAAAAGCGATATGAACTGTATCAGCAGTAACGTCAGCGAAATGGGCGAGATTCGAGAGATACACCATCACCGGGAAAGTCAATCTCAGGATGTGGTTATTTCCATCAGCGAAAGTTCCTGTCATCTACCCCAGACGACATGAATGGGCTAATCCCTAGTGGAGATGCATGGACCATTTGGGAGGTGATAGGGTAGAGGGCTCTTTTTTTAAAAAAAAGAAAAGTGTTGTGTGGTTGTTGTTTTTTAAGCTCAAGCAATGCTGCCATTTTTGACAAGGACTACTTGCTAGACTGCTGAGAACCCTGAAGGGTTCTCAGGGATAATCCAGACTGCAGTGGATCGGATGGAACACAATGCAGACATCTACTCTATGTGTGATCCCAGTTCACATGGCAAACTATGTAAAACCAAGATGTTCCCATCGTGAGGCACTCTCCACACAAATCATTACATGCATCCCATAGAACATAAAAGCAGGATCATACCAACAGGACATCACACGGATTTTGTGATTCCATAGCATCAGGTAAAGTTTTCTTGTTTCTGAGTGTGTGCCGTGCTCTCCCGATGGCGGAGGATCTATGGAGAATCAGAGGCATTGACGTATGCATTCTTTCTCACCACTGTAGCACAGAGGTGGGTGATCTTGCTTCATCAGTTGAAATTTTTTTGCCCTAATACTAACATTAAAGGCACCAGGATAGTGCTTGCACTAATGGGGTAGTATATAAGTCAAATAAATAAATAAAAGCCTGCTTTGAGTCTGGAATTGGTAGCCCTATATACAAGGAGACATGGAATAAAAGAAGCAGATTGCCTGAGTCGGCTGCTTGACAGAAAAGAAGCCACTGACTGGATTTCTGGGAAATGTTGCCAGTATCAAAAGAAGCATCACAAAAGGGCAGAGGGCAGAGTATGCACCACTCTCCAAAATTCTACTGTTAATTTACTTTCTGATTAGTTCTGATGTCCGTCCTCCTTTGAAGTAAAATAATGTTTGGATTCACTGAGAGAGAATTTTTCAGTGTATCACAACTCATTCCCATTGTTCCTATAGGTTTCCAGTCTCTTCTTTTTCTTTCTTTCTTTCTTTCTTTCTTTCTTTCTTTCTTTCTTTCTTTCTTTCTTTCAACAGGGGAAAAACAAGATTTTTTTTAAACAAAAAAAGAACCTGGTCTCAGGGATCATTTCTTTTTTTTTTTTTTGTATCTTTGCTTATTTTCCAAGATTTGAAGTCCTCCAACCTCTGTCACTAACTCTTCACTATGATCTTAAATACTGTTCCTATGATAAGTAAATGGTTGCAAGCGCTCCCTACTGTACTGCAAAGGATGGTTTGATCTTGAATGAGCAATTCAGTGCCATTAATATTATGAAAGATCTCATTTGTGGATACAGACTATTCATCATCATCATCATCATCATCATCATCATCATGTGCCACCAATTCTGACATATTATATGATGCTTTTTAGAGTTTAACAGGCATAGAAAACTCTGAGGTGGGTTACCATTCTCTACTTCTGGGGGTGCCCTGGGTCTTTGCAGCTTGCCCTTGGTTACAGAGGCTGGCTTTTCTCCCACGTGACACAGTGGGGAAATCAAACTACCAGCCACTGGCTCGGCAGCCATATATCTAAACCACTGAGCTATTCAGCAAGCTATAGACTCTTCAGTCGCCTGCATTTCAGATTCCCTGGTGGGAGCCTATGTTTGCATCCTCATGACTTTCATGGAGCCTCCCTCTCCGCACTCCCATGGGCTTGATGCAGTTAAACAAAACTAAGCATCTTCAGCTTCTGAATAGCATTTTGGTTTTGGTTTTTTCCCCTGGAGACCACATTTCCCTGCCATTAGCCTTCCAACCCCCAAATCAACAAGGAAACAGATATCCAGTCAGTTCCTGATGGTGGCTGTAATTTTTCAGCACTTCTGGGCCTGGGTCTCTTTTCTTAATGCATTAAAAAATGAAAACATTCACCATTCTTATATTCTGAATTGAAATGCTTCTGGAATAGCAAAATTCCTCAAGCATCATACTGTTTTTCATCTTTCTTTTTTTAAAACAACACACACATTTAAAAAAAAACTCCAGGCCTTTCTCATATTTTATTCACTATTCAAAAATCAATGGCACTTCTTTTATCTCAAAAGGGAGTTTAGAAGCTCGCCCTCTTCTAGTCCGGCTACTGGATCAGCCCTTGTTAGCATAAAAATGGGATCCTGCCATTGTCACTCGAGCATCTGTAATTATACAAATGACAGCAATCCTATTCCCTGTCTTTTTTTAATCAGTTTTGACAAATGAATAGGCAAGGGATGCATAGCATGAGTTCAATAATGCTTTAGGAGATGTGGAAGACACTATTCTCAAAAATGCAGTGCTGTGACAGTTACAATGATACTCATAGCCATGATTTTATGTTTTTAAAAAATCATTTAGGACAAAATCAGACAAAAGCAATACAGTACAGTACGTCTAAAATATTCTTGAGCTATTCAGATCTGCATAACTTAGTCAGAGGTGCCATTTTTCCAAGCAAAATATCCCTTATGTGTCTGGATGAGAAGCATGCCTGAAATGGGGAATACGGTATGCCCTTGTACTAGATACATCCTTCCAACTTGCTTCCACCCAAATGTGTACTACTATAAGTCCCACCAATCCACAGTTAGGACAGGCATGGGGACTGAGAATGATGGGAACTATAAGCTAACAAAAATACTGAATCAGAGAAAGGTGTAATAGACTTTCAGCATCCATACATCAGTCACCAATGCAAAAGGATA
>JAHTLZ010000129.1:48527407-48564278 GCA_023846285.1 Phrynocephalus versicolor
AAGGATGGAAGGCTGAGGGAACCTTGAGCCTGCTAACTGGAACTGAACCCCAGGTCGTGAGCACAGTTATGGCTGCAGTACAGCAGTGGAGCTATTGAGTTCAGGCTAATCCCAAACTTTTCTTGTATCAGAATAACTTAGCCAAAAACATCTGAGATAAGCAGAGATCCAAATCACCATTCATTTATCCAGCTGGATAAAGGAAGGGGGTGCGACGTTTCTCCCTGCAGCAGAAGAAAAAATACTAAAAAAGGCAGGGTACACATGTAAGTACAGAAAGCATGAGATGTCCCTCCCCAATCAACAACATTCTTTAGGCAAGCTATAACTCTTTGTTAGAGCCAGCCTATCCCAGTGATGGTGAACCTTTTAGAGACCGAGTGCCCAAACTGCAATTCAAAACATACTAATTTTTTTTTTTTACAAAGTGCCAATACAGTAATTTAACCTGTATACAGGTGGCTATTAAGGGGCGATGCTGGATGCCCACAGAAAGGGCTCCGAGTGCCACCTTTGGCACCCATGCCATAGTTTCGCCATCACTGGGCCCTATCCCATTTTCCTTGCCCCCTCCCCCCACTGATGTTCTTGAACATATAACACAGGCTCTTCTACTGTCTCTCTTGCCAAGGCACACATTCCAGTAAAGTTGAGACCGTTTCAGATAGCTTACAAAGCACAATAAAGTACAGATAGAAGAATCAACATGGCATCACTTTGGTTCACTTGAATCTGTTAGTTTTTATTAATTCCTCGTCTCAAAAGAACCATTGCGCCACCACCTCACTCCATACCACCATACAGCAAATGAGACACAGGATGCAACGCCGCACGGAAGTTCTACGCCAGTGTGACACGTGTTGTGTTATGTGGGACTTGGAAAGGTGTGCAGGAACCCCTCATCTCCGTCTGTCCTGAGCCGGCGACCGGGCTTAGCAGTTATGTGATGGCACACCACCATCCGCGGGTCTGCGCGCAAACCTCGCCTTCTGCAGTACAAAATCGACTCCAAGCAAGCAGCCCTCCCTTCCGCACCGAGGGAGGGGGGCTTGTTTCCCCATCTCGTCGTGGAGCCGCCGTCCCCACCCCCTTACCCCCTCCGTTCGCGCACCTTCCCTTGGCCCCGTCCTCAAAGGGCAGCCGCGCACCAAGGCGAGAAGGCAATCCAAAGCGGACCCCCACCCCGGGCAAGCAGGTGGCTCCGAACCGCTTTCCCCTCCTCCGGGAGGAGGGGGCTGGGTCCTTAACTGACAGCCAGAACAGCCAATCCCACTGGGCGACATGCTCTCCCCTGGGCCAACAAAACGAGAGGCCTCTCTTCCCGGTTCCTCCTCGGGCGCAGCTCCGCCCTGCCCGCGCTTCTCCTCCGGACCCGGCGGGTCGCCGTGCCGGGAGCCGTCGCCTTTAAGAGGCGGCTGCGAGCTGTGTACATCCCGCGCCGGAAGCAGGAGGGCACGTCAATTCCAAGGAAGGACCCCGGTTCCTGGCCAGGAAAAGGAGAGGGATTGGCGGCTCTTGCTTAGTGCCCCCCTTTTTTATTTTCCAGTCGCAGGAACCGCCGGAGTTGCGCGCGGCTTCCTGGCCATGGAGGAGGCGGCGATCTCCACCCGCTTTAAAGGCAGTAAGTAGGAGACCTGTGCCGGTGCATGTGGCCAGAATCTGCAAGAGACCTCCCTTTGGAAACGGGGGGTTGGAATCCCAATTTTGGAGCGGCTGTGATCCATTTCACAGCATCCCAACCCACCCCCTTCCCTGTGTTTGTTTTGTTTTGGGAAGCGGCGAGCGACTGAGCGAGCTATCGGGCCACCCCTTACTAACTCGTCCTGCTTCCCTAATAGGAAGGAATAGGCAGGCTTCCCACGTTAAACTGCATGAGATCTATTTTAAGTCCCCCGACGTCCAGCCTGTTCCTTGTTGCCTTCCCGCCCCTCACGTTACGCATTGCATTTCGCTCGGTGAAGCTCGCTTTCCCTGGAGGGGCTTGTTGGAAATAGGTTGGTGGTGAGTGTGAGAACCTCCTTGGGTTTGATGCTGTGGATCACCTATATAGCCACGTTGCCTCTGCTACGTTTTCTTAGTTGGCTTTTGGTGATGCAAGTCGCAGCTTCCACTTGCCTTCGGATCTTGTTTACTTGGAAGTAGGGCTTATTGTTTTATAAAAGGACTTAGTTCCAAGTAAATGGGCTTAAGAGCGGTAGCTAGGTACAAGGATTATTTTCTTCTCCCAGCTCAGTTCCTGCAGTGCTAAGGAGGGGAGGGGGGCTCTCCCATTGTTAAGGCAGACAAATCCTTTCTGACATATGGCGACCCTGCGAGTTAATTAGCTCCAGTAGATGATAGCATTCACAACCATACAGAGGTCTTCTTTCCCTATTGCCTTCACCTTTTTCAGTGAGCCTGCTTGTCTCCTCTGTCTAAAGTTTGATGGCTCAGTTTGGTCTTTTCAGCTTCAAGTTTATTTATTTATTTATTTATTTATTTATTTATTTATTTATTTATTTATTTTAGAGTATTTTTACCCCGCCTTTCTCCTTGGAAAAGGACCCAAGGCAGCTTACAGTAATGAGGGATAATACACAGTCCAGTACAATTAAGACATGATCAAGTATTTGAGAAAAAGGAATTGAAGGACATCTTACTTACAGCATTAACAGACAACATTACATTAAAGCAACACGGTTATAAGTAGTCATAAACATGAAGTCTATGTGAACTCATAGATTCCTATAAAATACACATGATAGTCCATCATTCAGGGAAAGTTAAGATTCAGCCTCAATCTAATATAGAAGCCATTTATAGGTTTCTGCCATTTACTTCTAGCGGTCCATGGTACCTATCCTGCAACCCCATTTTGAATTAATCAGTTTTTAAGCACATGCAATCAGCTTACATGCTGGCAGACACAAGATACCTAGGTGTCCTGGCTCCGAGCAGCCATTTTCAGGGAGGCCCAGAAAACGGTCGACCAAAACCGGGCCTTCTCCGTGGCTGCGCCTACCTTATGGAATAAACTTTATGTGGTGTGCCATCACATAAACTAGCAAGATACACCTGGCACAGTCCTTGCCTGCCTTTAAGAGAGCACTTAAGACCTTGCTCTTCAAAGAGGCATATGGCAGCCACTAATGTGTGTTTTGTCTATTCTATTTACTTTGTTTTTCCTGTTCCTGGGGATTGTCTATACTGTAAGTTGCTCTTGCCGGTTAGCCTTTAGTTTTTTAGTTTGTTTATTTTAATATTTAATACTTTATATTTTACTCCTTCTGGAAGACTGGCAATAAATAAATAAATAAATAAATAAATAAATAAATAAATAAATAAATAAATAAATAAATAAATCTTCCCATGAGAAAGTGCTGTCCTGTTGCCCTGTCAGATAGTAGACTCGGATGAGTGGATTTAGACAGAGGTCTTTCCTAGTTCAACCTGGAAATGTGATAGCCTGAATCTAAGGCTTTTTATATGTAAACCAAGGGTCCTGCTGTTGAGGTGGACATCGTTCCTTATATATCAGTGATGGTGAACCTTTTAGAGACCGCGTACCCAAACTGCAATTCAAAACCCACTTTTTTTTTTACAAAGTGCCAATACAGTAATTTAACCTGTATACAGGTGGCTATGAAGGGGCGATGCCGGGTGCCCAAAGAAAGGGCTCCGAGTGCCACCTTTGGCACCCGTGCCATAGGTTCGCCATCACTGTTATATATCGTATTGTGAAGTCATGGAATGGAATGGGTACAATTTGACCAATCTGAGATTATGAAAAGTCCATCACAGTTTTTGCATATGTGAGTAATCCTCTGGTCCTTTAGTGACAGGTGGCACTCACACAGGGATTTTCTTGTTTATTAGAAGTGTTGAGAGGATGATTCAGCTTGAGAAATTGAGTACTGACTTAATCAGGTCACTTTAAAGGGCCAGCTACATGAATTCTCTGAGCAGGTCTACCGTGTTTCCCCGAAAATAAAACAGTGTCTTATATTAATTTTTACTCCCAAAGATATCCTAGGTCTTATTTTCAGGGGAGGTCTTATTTTTCCATGAAGAAGAATATGGTACACATTTATTGTTATCATTATCAGGAAGGCCTTATTTTTGGGGGGATGCCTTATATTTCAGCGAGAGGCAAAACTGTAAGTAGGCCTTATTTTTAGGGAAACAGGTTATTATTTTTGTGCATTGGTTCCCAGTCCTGAGTAGCTCAGCTATTCTTGGGCTGTAACTCCCAGAAACTCTGGCCAGCACAGCTAATGGTGAAAGCTTCTGAGAGTTGCAGTCCAAGAACACCAGGGTTGCCCAAGGTTGGGAACCACTGTTCTAGTGTGTAGTGGGGACTGGGCTAGGTTTTGTTCTTTTTAAAACAATCCCAGTCTTTTCATTTTCTGTAGTACTGTCCACGTCTCTTAACATTTGCAAAAAATCTTCTGTATCTCTGAAGATCTTCACATCTTTCTGCATTGTCTTGTGGGAAACCCAACTGGTGGCCATCAACAAAACAAGCCTTGAATTGCAGATGAGGGCTTTGTTCTTCTTCTTGGCTGCCTACTTTCCCATGGTCCATCATTTCCTCTTGTCTCATCCTCTCTGGCAAACTATCCCCTGCCTTGCCTCCTTCTAGCCTATTCCTTGCCAAGGTATTCCATTTTGCTAATATCTAAGTGCTGTTAACAGAATTAATTATGTAAATTAAACATTTGTGCACACTTGGGTTTCTTTTTAAAGCCTGTGTAGTTTTTGAGCTGCCTTGACATAGGGACTTTGGGCTTCTAGAACAGAAGACCTCTTTGCCTTTTGGACCTTCCATGTACTATACTTTCTGTGTCTGACCAGGTTATGTGCAACTGGATCGGTAACATGCAGCTGGAAGAGAGCATACCCTGAGAGTAATTTTATGCAGCCATCTGCTTCTGTCTGTTTTCCATTTCTGTGATGGATGAGTGGAAACCCAATGTGCCAGCCAAGCCATGGAAGAAACGCAGCTGGTACCTGGCCTGGAAGTACAAACTGATGAACCAGAGAGCCCTAAGGAGACTGTGTCAGGTAAGGGCATTCCTTTCTTTTCTGTTGATCTGGTTACCGGGGTGATGCTGGATATGATAGCTAGTTGGGATCAGAGGAGATCCTTTATTTCAAATGCTTTTACTATGGAGTCCGCATATTCAAAGGGTTGAAAACATCAGCCGTTGAAATGAAAGGGAAGTGAAGATGAAGTCATGATTTATTTGGTAGAAGAACACACCACACAAATAGGTAGATTATGCCTCAGGATTAGCAAAGTTACAGTTTGGACTACAGCACCCAGAATCCCTGGTCAGCATGCCAGGCTCTTTGGCATGCAGTCCACCAATTTTATTTTGCAATTCCTATGGTAGTCTGCAGATACAGTGGAACCTTGACTTACGTCATTAATCCGTTCCGGAGGTCTAGACATAAGTCAAACATGACTTAAGTCAAACAAACTTTTCCCATAGAAAGCAATGGGAAAGTGGATTAATCCGTTCCAGATGATGAAAAAGACCCCCGAAAACAGCAATTTAACACAAATTTGACTGGGATGGGAGATTCCTTCCAGGGATGTAAATGAAATGTCTCTTCAAAGAGAGGAGGAGGCAGTGGAATTATAGTCCACAAGTTATACGCCTCCACTTTTTAATGTTCATAGAAACAATGTTTAACATTTAAGTTTTACTGATTTTAACCTGACGTTCCAAGTTCTGAACAACTCTATGCTTACCATTAGAGTCCCACAACTGTACAGCTCCCCAACTAAAATGCTTCCATTGTGGACCAGACTTCTGCAACCAGATTTTTTTACAAGACTGAGCTGACTGTCTAACCAGCGAGGCCAGCCCCGAGCTCCCGGCCCTTCTTCTCCTCTGGTGGCAGTGGCGGCTTCGGTGAGGCTGAGGACCAGCTCCAGGTACTCGGAGCTGACCTCACTGAAGCCACCACTGCCGGAAGAAGGCAGGAGCAGTTTGGAGATGGCAACCGCGATGCTGGGTCGTGGCTGCCGCCAGATTTTGGTGCCTTATGCCGGGGCTCCACGCTGTAAGTCAAAGCCTGAGACTCAAGTCAAACAGGCCCCTTTTTGCTGCAAGTCAAATATGCTGTAAGTCAAGCAGCATGTAAGTCAAGGTTCCACTGTAATGTGGTTTATTTGCAGAATGAAGACTTCTCACAAGGGGCTTAAGCCTCTGAAAATGTGAGGTATGCCAAGTATGGGTTTGCAGAGTAACATGGGATTTTTTTTTATCTCAAACAAGTGAATTTGCTGTTGTGAAATGGTGCCAGTAATAAGTGTCCTTGATCTTTTGTTCAAGCCAATTATGTGCATTTTGGAAGAAATGTTTTATAACATAATCACTTCTCACTGCTGGCTTGTCATAATCACACAAGGTTTTACTTATTTCATCTCAGTTGTTTGTGTATTTTGGAAACAGTGACTGGAATGGAATGGTGCAGTTCTGTCCATTTGCTTTTGAAAGCAAACCTTGTTGCGTTCCATGAAGTCTCAGGGATTGAACCAAGGCTGCCCGGAATTGCAAATAAAATGGGATTTCAGCCCATGTTTCCCAGTTCCAAACTCAGCGGTCCCATAGGCAGCTGTGATCCCAAATGTTTTAAATGGGGTAACTAAAGAGCACAATCTCCTGTGTGAGTGCATGATGAAAGTTCTTTATATGCGGCCTGGAACCAGCCCAGAATCTCCTTTTAGTCCAGTGCTCTTTATCTTCATTGGGGCTGACTCTCCTGTCCCTAACAGAAGCCTATTCCACCACAGATTGAATCTGCTATAGTTAGAACCAAGGACATTCAGCATACAGAGTGTATGCTCAGTCTAGCATTAGGCTGTGGCTCTTTAAGCAAGAAAACCGCAATACAACCTGCAATTCCAAATATCTTTTAGAAGAACTCCTGTAAACCTGCCCCCTCAACGACTGCATCGATTTGTAGTAGTGAATCATAGAACATAACATTTCTTTTCTTTTGCCCATGGCATAGAATGGATTTCATTAAAGAACTGGAGCAAGGACACTGTAGCCGCTAGAAGCAGATTCACATGCTGGCTTGTTGCTCTTTGCAATGCTTCTATTTAATTATTTTCCCCCATATATTTTTAGATGCACTAATTGGTGCTCTTTCCCCTGTAGCACGGCTCAGACAGGATCTTTTTATATGATAGAACGTTGCTTCAGAAATGCAAACAAATAGAAGCCTTTGAAGATTTGCAAAGCAAGATTGCAGTTTTTCTGTCCAGTTCATTTTCTTACAGGTTGGGATGCAGATTCTAAAATGAGAAGCTTTGCATGGAGTAACAAAAAGAATCAGATAATTAATCTCTAGAGTAATGCTGGGACTAGGTCTTTGTATTGAAGGTGGAAGAGGGCAGGAAGTTAGTGATGCTGTAGTTGTTCAAGTGTTAGACAGGCATGCATAAAGTCCCAGCTGATGTATTCAGGGAGCCATGAAACTTCCTGTGGGTGACCTTGGCCCAGCTACCCTCTCTCAACCAAGCCTAACATACAGGGTTGTTGTAAGGATATAAGAAGAAGGAGGGAAGGCATGGAAACAACGATGGGTTCATTGACAAAGGGTAGGAGATATTTGTGTTTAATAAATAAAATACCCTCCATAATATTGCTGTTTGGGCAGAACAGGAGTAAGCACCAGGTCTGCATGCTGCCCGAGCTTATTGTGGGACAAGATGTCCACTTGATTCATGATGCTTGTTTATTTGTCAGTTAATTAGTTGAGTGAATGATCTGTCCTTTACCTTATTATCCCACATTGCCATTAGTTGGTTCATCTTTATCACACCTGTCCATTCAAAGACAGAAGTCCACTTGTTGCTCCCTATCAGACTTGTTGACCCAATGCAACTAAGTGTTACCATTGAATCAGTGGGTCTACTCTAGTTGGGACTAAACTTAGCGTCGGGCCAGTGTTTGCAGACCTGCTAAGTAAACCTATGCTAAGGAAAGGAAAGAAAAAACAGATTATCTCTGAAAGTGAAATGGATTTCTAGCCCTTTCAGGATCATATGGAAGTATCTCTGCAACTGCTGGGATTGTTTTGATCACAGAATCTGGTAAATACTCCAGCAACCCTTCACCTAGCCTTGATGTAATTCTGGATGGATTTCAAGCTTTTTAGCATCTCCACATGCCGCCCACTTGAATTCTTCTTGGGTGCCAAAAGAGAACCTTAATTGAGTGATGAGTTTATTAGGGAAAGTACCCTCTTCTTGCATACCACATATGTCTTTCTAACCAAATCCCTTAAATTCCTGCCATAAATGTATGTCCCCTTGCATTTCCTGTGACCAAAGTAATAATAATAATGTTCTAAGAAAGCATGGACTGGACAATGGTATTCTCAAAGAAACCACAGACTCATCAGTTCAGTTTTGTTTGTGAAGTACATGAGTACCTCAGAGAAGAGGTGTGAATTTACGGTCTTCAAAACCAGATGTACAAATATAGGATGGGTGAAAAATGGCTCAGAAGGAGTACATTTGAAAAGGATCTAGGGGGCCTTAGTAGGTCACAAACTAAATGTCTGTGGATATTCCCAGACATCCAGATGAGGTTATCTGAGAGTTGAGTCATGGCAACTGGAGTTCTTTTCTTATGGGATCAAAACGTTTTGCTGCTCATCAAAATAGCTTCTTCAACTTGGATGAGTGGTGAAATGTTTTGCCAAGAATATCATTCAGAGATAGACATGAACCTGGTTTGGTGGTTTGTGCCGGTTCGTCCTTTGGGCAAATAGATGTTCAGCTGCTTCCAGCCCTATCTCGTCTTCAGGAAGGCTGCCACTCAAAAACAGTTCCCTGGCTTCCCTGAGCCGCCACCTCTGTGTGCTGCCAGAGGAGACAGGATTGGGAAGCCTGGAATAATACATGTTTATCCAAAGGACACACAGACAAACTACCAAGCCATCTCTTGAACCATACTGTGTACTGTTCTGGATATTGCAGTTAAAGATAACTGCTCAGAAGCTGTCCAGAGGAAGGCAAGCAGAATAAAAGGAGGTTTGCAAAACAAGCTCTCTGAGGAAAGGTTGAGAGAACTTGACACGTTTAGCCTGGAAAAGAGAAGGCTGGTAGGCAATATGGTAGCCATCTTCAAATGTTTGACGGGCACACAAAAATAAGCCCACTCCATGGAAGATGGAGTAGACTTACATTTTGTGGCTCGGTAGATTCAGAAATAATGGATAAGAGTTAAAAGGAAAGGAGATTTTGACTAAACATTAGAACCTTTCTAACAGGGAGAGCCTTTTGACAACATAATTGATTACTTCAGAGAGTGGCGGGTTCTGCTTCATTGTAGATTTTCAAGCAGAACTTGGATTGTGCCAACCTATCAAGGAAAATTTAACTGTGGGTTTCTGTACCAGGTGTGAACGGGGGTGGACTTGATTACCTTTGGGATCCCATTCAGCTCCACAGTTCTGTGATGGATACTAAAAAGGAAGGAATCCATCAGTATCTCTTTAAAAAGAAAACACACACACAGGGAGAAAGAAAAAAATTACAAGAAGGAGAGAAGAATGACAAAAGATTTCAGTATCTTGTCTGGATCCCATGTCTCAGAATAGCAAGTTTAATACAAAGCTGTCAATGTTGTGGGGAAAGCTGACACCTTAATTGAACACAGACAGGGCTCTTGAAGTTCAGGTTCCCATAGAAACCCACATTGCCCGGTATTCTTGCATCATCAGAGGGCTGAGCATTATAGCACCTTGGTATGTGTTATGACAATATAACATCCACTGCAAAGCACAGATCCATGCTAATGTAATAAAAGTATTGGTATGGATGCGATTGCTTCAGCTAAGATGAATCTGAACTCTAAAAGGCATGTTTTGGCTCTTGGACAATCAGAATGTCAGTACAAAGCATTGCTCATGTGTTGTGAGAGAATTAAATAGTGCTGTAGCCACTGGGGAACTGCCTCAGGTAACTGAAACATGGGTTCTGTGGATTCTGGAATGCTTTCCCCACAGAGAGCTGAGAAAGTTGTCTTTTTATTTTTATTTTTGAAAGAGCACAGAGAAGTAGAATCTAGCTGAGAAGCAGACTGCAACTCTTTGAAATGTAAACGAAATAAAACGTGCTATCTTCAAGGTGTACAAGGTTGTTGTCTTGTTCTTGTTGCAACAAGTTAATATAATTGCTCTTTTGAAAATACTAGTATTGCGCACAGTTCTGTTGAATATGCATTCATTTGAACACTTTAAAGGGACTGAGATGATGTCCAGACCGGCATAATATGTCAAGTAATGGAAGCATGCAAATTTTAAGCAATGCCTGTATGTAAAAACAGCCAAGGTGCAGGAAATTCTGCATAACTGCAACCATTTCTAACCAAACAGTTTTTCTACCTTTTCATACCCTGTTATTGCTCTCCCACCACCTCCCGGTCCTTGTCTTAGCAAGCAGTATCCCTAGCCCAATTGATTGGAGGCAGTTTTAGCATTTGATAGTTTTACTTCACCCTTGCTAAGGAGATATATAAGGCTATCAATGGGTGCTAGTTATATTCCCTGCAATACAACAGGCATTATGTCTTCATGCATCTGTTCCAGGGAAGTATATCTGTAGGTGATGTTGTGCCTGGATTATGCTCATATGTTTTCCAAAGGCATGAGTTTATTTATTGCAGGAACAGAATGCTAAATAGGCCATTGATCAGGGGCAAGAAAAATCAGTTGGGAGTCAAGGAAAGATAGGACCTCTGCATTTTGCCCACTTTTCTTCTAATCTTGACAATTCCCACTTTTGATAATGCCATTTCAAGCTTAAGCCTTATGGCCTAAAAATTGCTTTAGGGCATGATGAGCATCCTCAAGTTTGTGGGTGTGTATGCCAGAAATGAAGGGCTGTACACTTGTTGTCAACGTGCAAAAGTCTTCAAATTATGTATAGAGCTCAAAAAAGAATTTGAGTACTGTACCCTGTTTGCATTTTTTGTCCAATATGTTTACATGGTGGTTGCTGCCCACGTTAAGTCAGGCCACATCCCAGCAGGGGATCTTAAAGACCCATAGTCCAGCCCTAGGGCAGTGATGGCGAACCTATGGCATGGGTGCCAAAGGTGGCACTCGGAGCCCTTTCTGTGGGCACCCGACATTGCCCCTTCACAGCCACCTGAAATTATTGTATTGGCACTTTGCAAAAAAAAATTAGTGGGTTTTGAATTGCAGTTTGGGCACTCGGTCTCTAAAAGGTTCGCCATCACTGCCCTAGGGCTACTGACACAGCCCCAGGAAGCTCACTTTTGAGGGAGAGCGAGCACACTCCTTATGAAGACAAGATTTTCAATAGTGCAGATAAAGTTTCATGAGTTCACTTGGGGCTTTGTTTCTAAGGAGTAAAAAAAAGAAGACATAAATATTAGCAATTTCAGAAACTATATTGAATGATATTTCACGGACAGGGTACAGTGTTGGGTTGCTGGAAATAACCATATTTAGGTTTATTTTATTTATTTATTTTAGAGTATTTTTACACCACCTTATGCAAACATACTGTATTTTTCCATCTACCAGATGACCCCCATGTATAAGATGACCCCCAATTTTCCAGCCCAAAATAAGTTTCTGTACTGTGTGGTTACTTCCATGTATAAAAGGGCCCTAAATGTTTAATCTAACAGTTTTAGTAAAAAATATAGTCTCATACATGGAAAAATACAGTAATGACTCCATATCCTTACCCAGCTACTGATTTGTACAGGTCTGGAATCAGCTTGTCATTTATGATGAGCTAAAGTCGCATCATCAGCAGATCGATTTTGTATTGCAAAAGTGTCTGCCGTTAAGTACAGATCCATATAGTACAGTACGTCACTGCCCCATCTTGTCCTGGAATGCTCTGTGGTAAGCTGCCTGCTGTAAGTGCAGCTATATAAATAGTTCCCTACCCTAATTTAAGAGGTGCCAACTGTGCGGAGGTTCTCGAGGGGTTCTTGAGATTTCAATACACATTAGCATTTGCTATTGTTACCTGAGGTACTTTAGCATGCCTATCCAGTGCTGAAGACAACATGGGCTGGAGATTATTAGTAGGAACAGCTGCTTTTCCTCTTCTACTGGAGCAAAGAGATCTGGAATTATGGAACAAGCAGTTGTTTGGAGGCTAGCTGCCAGAGATATTGGAGTCTCTAAATGTCAAAAACAGGCTTTGTGTTCTGTCTCTTTCAAAGCAAATGTTCAGAATCCTGCTTATGGCAGGCAACTAGACGTTTGTGAATGAGGTCCATTGAAATAATTGTGTGTCCCTTGACAGTATTGCCATTATCACATGCTGAAAGCCATGCCGTGTTTGTGTCATACAGCCCTGACTCAGAACTCATTTCTAACGTCAAATGCCTCCAATTTAGTTCTGACCAAATTTTTCTGGGGGTGGTGATATTAGGAATACTTAAAAAAATAACATGGATTTCCAGAATCTCTCATCTATTATGGGCATGAGGAAGTGTGGTCCCAAAAAAGTAGTATCTCAGTTTTCCCCAGCAAAAGAAAAGGTACAACAAAACCGTATCTGTTTACCCAGCACTGCATCTTGGAATCTGTGTTCTACAGAGTATCCATGTTGGAGTAATATGTAATTTTGGGGACCTCTCGCAGCATATTTGTAAACAAAGATGTGAACCATCATCTATCCAACATTTTGGGGGTTTTTGTTTTGCTTTGCCTTGTATTTTGTTTGTTTTGGTCTGATATGGAGGCTTCTGCCTTGCAGATGGGAGCTGTTCTCTTCTTGCTGGTGACTGTCATAGTCAACATAAAGCTGATCTTGGACACTAGAAGAGCAGCCAGTGAAGAGGAAGAGTCTGCTCAAGATTATGGTGAGTGTTATGTCCAGTGATGATAGTAAAAAGTCCTTTACATCTGTCAAGAACATATTTCTCAAATCGGTGGATATGTGGTCCTCTAGACCTGACTACATAACCAATGGTGAAGGACCACAGGAGTCCTACAACAACCAGTGGGTATGTGCTTTGCCCAGGGATCCTGTAAAACAAACTACGGTCCTCTGGAAATTACTGTCCAGTGCAGTGCTCTCCAGATGTTTTGAGCTACATTTTACATGTGGACTCAGCTAGGTTGGGAAAGGCTGCCCCAGCTAACAATCCCATGCAGCATCTCTAGCTGCAAGCACATTGTACAGAATCTGCTATTCCTGCTGGCTATTCCTGGGTCCCAAGTGGTCAATTTATTTGGAAGGAGAGGGGAAAAATTGCCCTGTGAATTTTAGTGAAAGACTGTGTGTTCAAGCAAACACTTAATGATACTTTCCAAATCTTCTGAACTGTCAAAGAGACACCCAGGAACCTTCAGTTCAGGGTTAAAATGGGCTTCTTTACTATATTCTTAAATGTTTCTGTTTATGTTAGGAAACTTCTAAGGTGGGGAAAATGTTAGGTCTCTCAAAGGGAAGCTAACATACCTCTTCTCACACAGTAGGGATATTTTGATCTGAACTGATATTTTTTACTGTGACCAAAGCTTTAGTTGATATATAAAAGTATTTTTAAATGAATATGTATATTATTGACAAGTGCCCTGAATGTAGTATTCTGAACTAAGTGATCAAAACATTCTATCCAATAAACCAAATAAAACTCGATGGTTAAAACCAAGACGACTGAAAGCCTTCAGGTTCTTTCTTGGGTTGTTGAAAACCCGGGAGATGAATGCTCAGTGATGTATCTGATCTAACCTTCCTTTGGAGGGAGTTTCATAGTCAAGGGCCTACCACAACATCCTTTGTTCCAGCCAAACAGATCTGTTTTTGTTGGCAGTACCTATAGTATATTTCAAAACATGATTGTGATCTACAGGCTTCATATGGGAGGACTTTTTAAGATGTTTGACGTAGGTGGTGGTCTCTCTGTTCCCTTAGATGAAGGCTTGCAGAACCTGGAAATCCCAAGACGACCTATCCATAGTAGGAAGGTTCTGGACATTGAAGTTTATTCCAGCCGCTCCAAGGTCTATGTGGCAGTGGATGGGACAACGGTGAGGGCTTTTGCTACAGCTAGAAAGGAGTTGGAATAAGCAGCCAAACAGCAAATTCTCATATGTTTTGCTTTAAGGCAAAATATTATTTGCACGCTGAAAGGTTGTTTCTGTCCATTCCTATTTGTATTTACTTGGATGTTAAGTTGTACAAAATCTAATTTTACTCCCAAATAGAGTTGACTCATAGATATAAGTGAAACTCACTTTGCTTTTTGACTCTTTGTTGCAGTGGCTCTATTTTAACTAGGACTGAAAGCGGTTTTAATTAGTTATGTTTTCTGCTTAGTAATTATGCCTAGAACCCCATCCTTAGAACGCTGGGTTTATGATTATGTTTTGTCAGCTTCTTCTATTTTATGGGTGTCTTTAAAACAAAACAAATAACTATTATCTGATGGTGTCCTTACATCTCTGCTACCAAGTTATTGGTGCCAAAACTTACAATTGGCTGCCTTGTAGATTGGTGCATTCAACAAGGAGAGCAGGTTAAAAACCCAGTTCCTATGGCAATCTTTGCATTTGGTGCCTGCCAAGAGAAGTTGCTACGACAAATCTTCTGCATGTTGGAGGTGCAGGTGGCCCAAAAGATGGAGCTTTAATGCATTGGCTATCATCATTGCACAGGTTTTGGAAGATGAAGCCCGGGAACAAGGTAGAGGCATCCACGTGATTGTGTTAAACCAGGCTACGGTAAGTGACTGGGGCTGGAAAACAACCTATGTATTGACACAAGGAAGGAGTGCATACTGTGTTCCCTCACCCCCAAAAAAGCTAGACATAGAACAATTTATTTGCAGTGGTGAGAAGTAGTAAATGTGGCCCACCAGAAGTGGATGTTGAAGTGTCTTTTTAAAGATATATTGGGTTTTCTTTTTGGGTGGTGGTGATGGAAAGTGTGCTCTTTAGGAAACTAGGGGCTTCCAAAATGTGCCTTGAAGAATACATCTGATGCACCAGGGGAAGATGTCCTCCTGCTATATGGTCATGGTCTAATGCCCTTGTTCTCTGTGTATATGAATGCTTAATAGGGGCATGTGATGGCAAAGCGGGTTTTTGACACCTATTCTCCACATGAAGATGAAGCCATGGTCCTTTTCCTCAACATGGTAGCCAAAGGACGTATCCTTATCTTCACAATTAAGGTAAGGTGGCAGTTGGAATTGTGGCCTGTCCCTATGAAAATAGAAAAGACACTGTGGCCTTTCTTTTTTCCTTTTAAGGGGAATGTGAATTGTAAACACTGCTCTCTGCTTTCCATAATTCAGTGTTCTACTCCTCCATGCCATCCATCTCTTTCTCATCTCCCCCCCCCCCCCAATTTCCTTAAACTTAGACTAAGGACTCTGTGCCTCCTCTGTATGTCTGCACAAAGTCTGACATGCTTTGATATCTGTAATATGTTCCAAAACTCTCAAATATTATCAAATGTATCTTTCTGAACTTGCAAATCAAACCTAGTTTGGCATTTTCAGTGGTGTCTTTGTGAGTGAGTGAGTGAGTTAGTTAGTTATTGTTATACCGCCCGCCTTCCCAAAGGAACTCCAGGGTGTGTGTGTTAAACAACAATAGTAAATAAAAGCAGATCTCAAGCACACAATACTACAAATAGCGGAGAAAAGAAAAAGAAAAATGCCCAGCAAAAAAAAAAATCTGAATTGGCCTCAAATGATCTTGTTACTGAAAAATAATACTGTAAATAGTATTTCAAAAACTGGAGAAAATATCCTGTCTTGATGGCTGTATTTTTTTGTTGTTGTTCTTTTTCAGGATGAAGGCTCTTTCCACCTTAAAGACACAGCAAAGAGTCTCCTAAAGAGTTTAGGGAGCCAGGTTGCAGCTTCCCTTGGCTGGAGAGACATGTGGGCATTCGTGGGGAAGAAAGGAGGTCAGAATCAGGTTTTGACACAAATCTCAAGGGAGGGGCAGAAGGGGGGGGCTGATGGGTCAGAGACTGTCATTTCTGAAAAAGGCTGGTTAGGCACCGATTTATACTTGTTACTTGTATTAGATATTAGATGCTTATTTGTGATACCAAAATTATTTCTGCACATTCAAGGGGAACAGGGGGAAACACACCATGGAGTGTATTCTCGAAGGGTTTCGGGCTGTTTGGCCGTCTTCTGGAGGTTTTTCAGAACACGGCGAAACAGCCTGAAAAACTCACAACAGCTATCAGACCATGGAGTTCCTGTGTTGCCTAATGACGCAGTACATCAAAAGAACACTTTGGTGGCTGGAAGAGCTTTTGTCGTCCATGCTGTTGGAAGAAAGTCCTGCCTACAACCCCCCCCCTTTTCTATGCACCATTCAGAGGCAGAGGTGCCCTCATTGCCTGTGTCATCTGCTCACACTACCTCTGCCTCCTAACAGAAGGCTAAAGGTGTCCACAACAAATCCAGACTTGGTTACTTTGCTGAGCATGGTTGATCCTAAGAGGATTCATATCAAGCTAGCAGTGGTTAGACAGGAAACGTGAGTGGTCATCCGCTGTCGATTGCTGCTGATGTGTTTTCTTCTCTGCAGGTGAGGTCTATGGTGAAAAACATGCTAAATCCCCAGCACTTTCCTCATGGGGAGAGCCAGTCTTGCTGAAAACTGAAGTTCAGCTGACCTCTGTAGAAGGTAGGCTGTGGCATTTGTGGTTGTGAAGCAAAGTCGCAGAAAGGAAAGGTAGTGCCCTTTTTAGAATTAAGAGATTGGCAATTGAGGAGTATAGTGATGAGTCAGTACCTTAGGACATAATAGCTCAGTGAAGAGTGAGGGGAAAAACATTGTTTCAGAGTTTTGTGGTATCCAAGCCATAAACCTCATGCCGTAGACTTGAGATAAGAGAGAAGAACAACACATCACTCTACATTCTTCTATGGCAGTGAAATGATTTGTTTTCACTTCAGTGTTACACGGCAGTACTAGGCCTGTAGTAGGGATATACAGTATTTGATAGGAGGTTTTGACGGTAGATTTCCTTAGTCATCCATTTCAGTGCCTTGAAACAACTTTTTCTGTCTCACCTTGAGGGAAGGCTAGCAATAGGAGAGAGGTAGACCACCTATTGTATTCCATGGGACCTTAGATTGCTGTATTCTTCCATGATGCAAATCTGGCACAAAAAGAGCTGTTTGTTTCAGAACCCCTTGAGCTAATCTTTCCTTTTTTTATATTGGTAGATGCAGAATGCCACTGGACAGATACAGAGTTGAACCGACGCCGGAAGCGCTTCTGTAGTAAGGTGGAAGGCTATGGAAGTGTGTGCAGCTGTAAGGACCCCACACCTATAGAGTTCAACCCTGACCCAGTGAGTAAACCTCTAGGATAGACCCCACTCAACCTCTTCCAAAATGTGGGTGCCCCCAAAGTGTTATGATCAACTGAGAAATCAGCTGTAAACAACCAGAAGCAGGTGTGACCTGTGGCTTAAAGAATATTTTTAAGTCGGACAGACCATATCTAAAATTTGTAAGGCAGCAGTTAAAATGCCAACAGTTTTCCGCTCTTAAGTCGAATTGCTCTTAAGTTGAGCTGCTCTTAAGTCGGGGTACCACTGTACACAACAGTGCCTCCTTTCCCCCCCTTATAAAGGCAGAAGGTGTTTGGATTGGTGTTTATTCCAGTGGCCTAAGATTCTTGCTTATGGTTGTCCTTCCTCTTCTAGCTCAAAGACAACAAAGTTTTTAATGTGCCTGTTGCTGTCATCGCAGGGAACAGACCCAACTACTTGTACAGGTAAGTGCAGGAATGAGCTTCACTCAGTTGGCCTGGTAGAAGGCTGTGGCTTCCTGTACTAGATTTCAAGTTTGTTTATTTATTTATTCATTCATTCATTCATTCATTCATTTTTATACAAGGGGTTCTTGAAAAGCCTTTAATTTAGTTGAGCAAGATGGAGAACCCTTAATATTTGCATAGCTTCTTCATCGTGTAGTCGTAAGTGTATTAGGGAGTAGTGTGATGGGAGCAGAGCACAGATCACTTTGCAGGATGATAGTTTTTAGCTGTGGCATCTTGAGAACCCTGGCTTCTGTTTTAATTCATCCCTTTTGTTCAAATCAGAGCTTTGAAACAGAGCTCCTTGCTGTTAAGAAGAATCACTATAATGATATGTCAAGGCTATCTGTAGCTGAAGTCATTCATATTCCTCCAGACACTTTCAAGTGTTTTTAAAGCATGCTTATCAGCTCCAGAGGTTTTGAGAACTGCTTTTAGTTTATATTGGTCAAGATAGTTCTTGCCTACAGACTTATGGTCTGAGAACCCATACTGAAAAAGGGAGGGGGAGAAGGATGGGAAGGAGGAGAACTTCCTTGATCTGCTTTGGTGCACTCAATACCAGTGTTGAATTATTAGTTAGACCTGGATGGTCCCACCACCGTAAGCAGGAGAGCATCTCATGTTGCCAAATGGAGGGGAACCCTTCCCTATCACGCATTCATAGCACTGGCTACCTTTCCAACTGAAAATAATTTCTTTCCTTTCTAAAACTGTGGCCTTGAGTCTGTGAAGGTTCTCAGTCATCCAGGTGAGGTTATCTGGAAGTTGAATCATGGCAACTGGACCTCTTTTTGTGAGAGACTGAAACGTTTCGCTGCTCATCCAAGCAGCTTCATCAGTCTGGGAAAAGTTAGTAGTCAAGCCTCCAGTTTATAGCTCTCCTTGATTTCACATCATCCTGGTTTGAATAGGCTCATTAGGTGGACAGTGGCCTGAGTTAGTTTTGGCTACCCTATCCTGACACTGATCCACTCACATGATAAATATTAATCCACAAGCCCTTTCATTGGTCAAACACTACATTTCATGACAAATATAAAAAAATACTTTGGTTTGTTTGCTTGTTTGTTTTGTCTCTGACTATGTTGAGTACTTTTAGGAAGTACTCTCTGTCTAGGATGAGTACTTGTTCCAAAGGATATAGAGAAAGTCTTGAGTTTGGAGTGTGCACTTCTTTCTCTCTTTGTTATTTTCTCTTGTGATTTGAGTCCGTCCAATTATTCAATCTCAAATTATTATTATTTTTACGTATTAGTGGATTTTCTGGTAGTGCATTCATTGAACAACATTCCATTGTGCTCCATGCCCACGTACAACCAGGATGTTATATCAGTGTGTTTCTGAATTATTTCCCTCCCACTCTCCACAAAGGCACACTATTTAACACTGGAGAAAAGATGTCAGAATGTTATTCTCATTATGCCAACTTTGTATGAGAGAAACTGGGAGATATTCAAACATCCCCTCCCCATCTACATACTTTTCCAGTTAGTGATTCTTGTTTTTTAAGGACAAGTAGCCATTTCCCTCCTAATTTACAAAATGGTGAAAATATTTAGCAGATAAGAAATCTTGTTGCATTTGACACTAAAAATGAAGCAGGATTAGAGATGGGCATGACTCAAAAAAATGGTGTTTTGTTTGCCGTTTGGTCGTTTAGGGGGCCGTTTCGGTTCGTTTCCGTTTTCGTGAGGTTTTTTGCAAAAAAAAATTTGTTTTCGTTTCGTTACGTAACAAAACGAAAAAACGAAAATGAAAAATTGTTGTTTCGTTACCATTTAGCACAATTCAATGTATTTGCCGTAACGAAAACGAAGCGGTCGACAAAATTTTTCGTGTTTCGGGTCGTTTCGTTTCATTTTGGAGTCAAAATTCATTTTTCGTTTCGTTACGTAACGAAATAAAAAAACGAAAACAAAAAATTGCTCGTTTCGTGCCCATCTCTAAGCAGGATGTTATTAATGCTTATATAGTCAAAATTACATTAGTGTTCAGTGAGAGGCATCATATCTGTGGGCTTTCTTTCTCTTGTAGAATGCTGCGGTCCCTGCTTTCGGCACAGGGAGTCAACCCTCAAATGATAACCGTCTTCATTGATGGATATTATGAGGTAAAATTTGATTGAACCCTACCTCCTCAATGAGCTTCCATGCTGTTGGTATAACACAAAGTAGAAATATAATGCATGTGTCACGCATTCAGAAAAGGATTTTGTTCTGAGTGTAATGACCAAGCTTTAAGGAACGAAGTTAGGTGCATGCGCTGTGGTGTATCTTAAAGAATCTAAAATAGACTTATCAGCTTACAAAGTGGGTGAGAGGCAAGAAATTAACTATCTTTTAAACAGCCACCTGTGCACCATGCAAACGCTTGAGATGACTAAGTCATTAAACTGCTTTTCATTTCACTGAATGCGATGCATGCCTCTTTTGTATTGGTGTGTGTGTGTGCGTGCGTGCATGCATGCACGGAACCAACTTGTAGCAATCCTAATAGGGCTTTCAAGGTAAGAGATATTTAAGGAGAGATTTTACCAGTTCCACTGTCCCAGTGGCTGAGTGGAGATTTGAACCCTGTTCTCCAGAATCCAAATCCATCACTCTACCCACTGTACCACACTGTGTTATTTAGGTCTAACCCATACCCGCAGAGAGTGGTGGCGAACCTTTGGCACTCCAGATGTTTTGGACCACAACTCCCACAGTCCTTTGTCACTGGCAACACAGGCTTGGAATTCTGGGAGTTGTGGTCCAAAACATCTAGAGTGCTGAATGTTTGCCACCACTGTCCGCAGATAATACCAAATCTTATATATGGAATAATCTCTGGTTCCCTCTAGTAACCAGTTCTAATCATTACATCATAAAAATATGGAGGCCGTCTGGACCCTTGACTGCTGCATGGCTGCGGTTCTGGAATGGACCAGGACTAAGAGGCTCAGGCTCAATTCTGAGAAGACGGGGGTTCTGTTCTTTGGGGGTGCCCTGGATGGGTACAGTGACCCTCTCCCCAATCTGGATGGGACTGTCCTCCAACTGGCAGAAAGAGTGAGGAGTCTGGGCATTGTCCTGGATCCAGAGCTGTCCATAGAGTCCCAGGTGGCTGCCGTGTCCAGGTCTGCCTTTTACCATCTTAGGCTTATCACCCGTAACTTGATGGGAACTCCTTGATTTTGGTTGTGCAGGCGCTGGTCATGTCAAGGATAGATTATTGTAACATTATTGTAAGCCGTCTTGGGTCTTTTTCCAAGGAGAAAAGGGGGGTAAAAATATTCAAAATAAATAATAATGAAATAAATTTGTCTCTTCTTTTTGCATTAGTGTTTTGATTTTGATAGTTGGTTTATTTACATGTGTTGTTCTATGTAAACTGCCCTGAGTTCCCATAGGGAAAATCGGTTGCAGTATACAAATATAAAAATAAATAAATAAATGTAATATTGGCCAATCACCTGCTTTAATCCACCACCATTTTTTTCACTTCAGGGTTGTTTCTCTGTTATCTTTGTGATAATGCTCCTCTGAAGTGCATTGCTAGGACTTTTCTCTGGTGACAACTTTTTTTAAAAGTGCTGAATCTTAAATGACGTCTTTCTTTTTCAGGAACCAATGGATGTAGTTGAGTTATTTGGCCTGAAAGGAATTCAGCACACGCCCATCAGTATTAAGAATGCCAGAGTCTCACAGGTGAGGGACTCTTTTTCTCTTTCCCAATGTATTGTGACAGCCACCATGTTTGGTTTCCAGTTTCTCTAAACTATGGCCCCATTAAAAATGGGGGGTTTATGATGGCTACCCTGAAGAACTGTGCTGAAGGGCTGCAACCTCTGGCTCAGACATAAAAGTCTGCTTCAAGGAGTCTTGGTGTGCATTGGCAACAGTGGTGGAGATTTGAGATACTGAGGCCAGAATCCTGTTACCTTGTGCAATGAGGTAATTGCACAAAACCAACATTGCCTGTTTTGTAGGCCACTCATCATGTTCTTGGTCATCTAGTTATTCAGTCAATTGCTGGTCAGCCTGCAAAAGGGGAAACCATTTGTGAAATTGCCCTTGTACACACAATATTCCTTTAAATAGGAATTTGGCCGTAAATCTCTAATGCTGTACCTCTGGAATAGAGGTAACCTACAGTATTTGCAAGTTCACATGTTGGGACAGACAAGCACCACAGATGTGTTCTGTGAAGAAGTCATTAACTTGACACTACTACATGTTCCATTCCTATTGGAAGTTGGTTGTCACCGTGACAATACTCACTTTGTTCTGCGCGATGCTGTTGCACTATAAAAAAGCCAAATTCTTCAAGCATGACATTATTTTTTCATCTTTCACTACTTTTCCCATTTATGTTCTCTTAAGTGACCTGCTATGACCATCTGTACTTGCTGTTTCTGGTTAAGTGATGAACATGTACTGTCTTTCTGCATGCCTTAAATTTTATAGCTGTATGTTTAGCTTGATTTGTGTTAGTTCTTCTTTATTGGCATTCATCTTGATCCAAGAACCTATTAGCATCCTGTCCTTTGTTGTTCATTACCAACTCTTGATCCCTTATCTGCTGGGAAAAGAAGGGTAACAGATAGTATTTTCTCCCTCTACAGCACTATAAGGCCAGTTTGACTGCAACATTTAATTTGCATCCGGTATGTAGTCCACCCCCTGTTCGTCTTCTATATGTCTTTGCCCACTCTGAGTGTAGTCTGCTCATTCCTATTTGCAGAGTATTTGCTTACATTAAGCACTTTTGTTGTGGAATATGTTCTGTGAATGGGAAGAAAAATGCTAATTAATAAACATATGATGGAACCCAAGTTGGTAAAGGCTCTTATTTTGGTTATTATAGTTACAATATTATGCCTATTATAATAGTAAAGTAATATGCACAAAAACATACTGTTTCTTTTAAAAGCCATTTAGTAGCACACTGAAATGCTGGAAATAATCACAGTTTTTATATGGTAATTTTAAAAACCTGCATGGTGTGATCAAGTTAAACAGAGTTCTGAATTGAAATGCAGCTGTCACTCTTATTACTCCCCCCCCCCCACATTACTGACATGAGAACCACAGGTGTACGGATTCCCTAGAGGCATTCCCCATAACTACCTCTGAAATATAGGGAGTTCTGACCCCCAAAGCACAGATCCTGCACCTCTAATCAGACCACTGCCTTTGTCCATTGGTTCTCACTTGCCTCACTCATTTCCTCTCTTGCTCTCCTTCTTGTAGGAAGCCACACTTGCTGTGGTACTAGAAGAAGACCTGGACATCTCCATTGACTTCTTTAGGTATTTGTTGAGTCCACATTCCAAGTCCAGTCTCTCCACTTTGTCTGTCCAACAAAGATCCCCTCCATTGAGTTATCCTGTCTCTGTTCAGTCTGAGTTCCTGCCACACTGCAGTTGTTTATGTAAAATCAGTAGCAGTACAGGAGAAGAACACACTCTCAGGATGCTGAGAAAAATGGTTTATTAAAAGAGCCCAACGCGTTTTGGCCAAAAAGTGGCCTTCTGTGCATTTGATATGAAATGTTTTTGTATTGTGTATGTTGTTTACGTATTGATTACTCTGACTACATGTCTTTTAAATGTTATGTTTTTCTATAGTGAAACGTCCCTGAAGAAGGCCACTTTTGGCCGAAACGCGTTGGGCTCTTTTAATAAACCATTTTTTCTCAGCATCCTGAGAGTGCGTTCTTCTCCTGTACTGCCACTGTTTGTGGATGCTCCAGTCTTTTTACCTTGGCTATGTAAAATCAGTACCTCTGGGAAGAGAAGTATTGCCAAGTTGAGAAGTAACACCAGCAATCTTGGTGTGACCCGAAAGCTGCTCTTATATGTCTAGATTAGGATGGTGTCAGCAACATTTCCTCCAACAGATCTTTTCCTCCCTTTAGCTTCTTAAGTCAGTCTGTCCATTTGCTGGAAGAAGATGAAAGCCTGTATTGCATCTCTGCCTGGAATGATCAGGTTAGTCAGTCTGTCTGTGTCTTACATTCTTTCTTATTTTGTCCTACTCCTTCATCATTCTCTTATTTTGTGCTCAGCAAAACTCCCCTTTCTCACCAAACTTGGGAAAGAGGGTTCCTACAATTCTCAGAGACCCCCAAACCAGCATAGCCAGTAGTCAAGGTGGGTTGTGGATTCTGAGATTTGTAGTCGAGAAAGGATAATGTCTGAGCTGGGTGGTGAAGACATGCCTCCTGCTGGGGAAGGTGCCTTAAAGGCTTCTCTTTGGGGCCACCAGGGTTATGAGCACACGGCTGAAGACCCGTCACTCTTGTATCGCGTGGAGACCATGCCAGGCCTCGGCTGGGTGTTGAGGAAATCTCTCTACAAGGATGAGTTGGAGCCAAAATGGCCAACACCAGAGAAGGTCAGTGTCCCTCTGTTTTACCTTTCCTTCTGAAATAAAGCCAGGAGTTCTTATAGGCGAATGTAAGTAGGAAGGCAGTGGGTGTGAGTGCCACCCCCAGGGTATGGGATCATGTTATGCATCATAAAGACTATGGATATCTTCTAACAGGAATGATGGAAGGAAAAGTTGGGGTGGGAGAATCCTTGACCTCACATCCATCATGTCTTACATGGAGCTGGAAGTGCCTGCTCTTCTAGTGCAGTCAATCTCAGTAACCCCACTAAAATGGGTTAAAGCAAAAGCAAAGCAAAGTGTTCTGCTTATATACCGCCCCATACCACTTCAAGTACAGTGGTACCTTGTATAAAGGAATTAATCCATTCCAAATGAAATTATGTTAAGCAAATTTTCCTTTATACAAATTTCCCATAGGAATGCATTGAAAATGGAGTAATCCCTAATTACGACCATTTTTATGTTGTATGGATTTGTCCCATAGGCGATTCTGTTAAGCAAATTCCCCCTTTCTCTGGAATGTTTTATGTTGTGCAGATTTTATGTTATACAAAACGTTTGTTGTACAAGGGTCCACTGCAATCTCTGGGTGGTTTACAGTTTTTAATTACAGTATTCAGGCTACACATTGCCCCCCCCCCCAGCAAGCTGGGTACTCGGAAAGATGGAAGTCTGAGTCAACCATGAGCCGGCTACTGGGGATTGAACCCCAGGTCATGAGCACAGTTTTACCTGCAGTACAGGCATTTAACCACTGCGCCACGGGGCTCCTTAGACACAGATAAGTGGTTCATGCTGTTCTTTGCTTCCCCCCCCCCCCTCAGCTCTGGGACTGGGATATGTGGATGCGAATGCCAGAGCAGCGGAAAGGCCGTGAATGCCTCATCCCTGATGTGTCACGTTCCTACCACTTCGGCATCGTTGGCCTCAACATGAATGGCTACTTCCATGTGAGTGGCACCCATAGGCATGGCTGCAGAAGACCGGGATGCACTGGTCTTTCTGCCTAGCCACCACTGTCTTCTTCCTTTTGCTTCTGGATTCCTGTTGGTTGAGGCATAAAATTTTAGCTTTTCCCTTGGAGGTCATTGTGTGTGTGTGTGTGTGTGTCTGTGTCTGTGTCTGTGTGTCTTTGTGTATGTGTATGTGTGTGTGAGAGAGAGGTCATCGTGTGTGTGTGTGTCTGTGTGTCTGTGTGTCTGTGTGTGTGTGTAATAGGGAGTGTAACAGAATGAGATGCCTTGTCAGATGATTACTGTTGCTCTGCTTTCCAGAAGAAGCTAAGGCAGGTTAGGCTGCATGTGTTTAATCGTATGTGCACATTAACCTACTGTATGTTATTAGTCAGCCTTCCATAGTTCGAAAATAAAGTAAACATGTACTTTCTCTGTGCAGATGGCATATTCATCTTTACCAGTAAATCATGTTTTATGAAGAGTAGATGATCTTGGTTTCTCCCTTTAAGAAGCAATGTGTGGGGATAGATCAATTTTGGTATGACCCAGCTACACACTGGATATGTTATTAGGCTGGTTTGTTCACTTAATTCCTATTTATTATGGCCTATCTAGTTTTGGGGACACTAAGACACCTAATAGCAGTTCCCTAAGAATAAGTGAAAAATTAAATTAGACGGACGTGAATGAGGATTCCTAAATTTGTTTTTGCTTTTCTTTCTAGGAAGCCTATTTTAAAAAGCACAAGTTTAACACAGTCCCCAATGTACAACTTAAAAATGTGGAGAGGTGAGTGCTGTGTTTTTCTACTCAGTAAAAGTGACAAGACACCATGTGCTTGATATTCTACGGCCAATGTCTAAAAGATAAGCAGACAGACATTAAATAGAACAGAATATTAGTAAAATATTGAGGTGTTACTTTCAGCTTCCTGTCCATGTATCTTGTAATCTGGTGCTAATTTATGGTTTCCCCTTCTATTAATCTTGAGCATTGGACTATCAGACACTCAGGGCCCATGAATTCCTGCTGCATTCCCAGTGTTCTGTTCTTTTGCACAGCTAGTTCTGGTGAGCAGTCCTAGAGCAAATACATGACAGGTACTTGTGAGTCCCACCTGCACGAGCACCACCCCCTCCCAGGAGCCCAGAGGCCGATGAGACCCCCTGCAAAAATTCCACTAGTTTGGTCGCTCGTGGCAGCTTTTGTTAAGGCCCCTTCCCCTGCATTCTCAAGGGGGTGAGTTTCCGGCATGAACCCCCTTGGGCTAGCTAGGGCCCGAGTCGACCTCACTAACGTTCCTGAAAGTCCAGCTGCACTTTCCAGGACTTGCCAATAAATCATAAGAGGTTTCCCTTTTAGGGAGGGCTGGTGGAGGGACTGGTCTCGCTGGCACTGCTCTTCCCAGACCCTCCTTTGCTTTGCTTGGTGTGGCTTGTGCTCCAGCACCAAATCTGGGGATGAGGAGTGTAGGCTGTGTGAGTCCCTAGGGGAAGCAACAGTGCCAAGACCGGGGTAACCCTGGGTCAACGGGGGGGGGGGGGGGTGTTGCCTGTGTCTCCAGTCCCCTTCTGCAGCCAAAGAAGCTGGTCAGGAGGAGGTAGCTCTCCAGATCCTCTGTCCCTGTTTGCACCTCTGTGGATGTGCAGAAGTGCTCAACTGCCTCCTCTCGCACCTCCCCTTCATCTGATGTGTTTGCCAATGGCCCCGACCCTCTTATTTCTGCCATCATGCACTTCTCCCATTGCCTTGCATCAGGTGTTCCTCCAACTGTGGCAGTGCCCCCTTTCTGGCTAGAGGCCTGGGAAAGTCGCTGTCTCCCAACCCACCCACCCCCATCCCCTGGGCTTGTGGGACAGGGACAGGTGACTTGCTGGGGGCACCAGAGGCAATCCTCTCACAATACATCTACGGTTTCAGCCTGGACTTGAATCTGGTATGATAACTTTAGGATCAGCTTCCAACCTGTCTTATAGTCCTACTCCCTCTAATACCCCAGATGGTGGAGAGCAGAGATCATGAGTGTAGATAAGTGTTGGAGTCTCCTTCTTTGGAGGTTTTTAAGCAGAGGCTGGATGGCCATCTGTCGGAAATATTGTGATGGGGGTTCCTGCATGGCAGGGGTTGGACTGGATGGCCCTTGAGGTCTCTTCCAACTCTATGATTCTATGAGTCTACGTTGTACAGATTATTCTCTTCCTACATGGCTAATGCTTTAACTGTGTTCCTTAATGCTAGTCAGTCTCCCTCTCCAGTGGTCTCCCTCACAAGACAGAAACGCATGTTCACAAACACAGCTGGCACTCTTTGAGGGGGACAACTAGAGTGGGCAACTTGTAGCCTACCAGATGTTGCCTGATGGTGGTACCCATTAGTCCTAGCCAGCATAGCCCAGGATGAGGGATAATGAGAGTCGTTGCCCACTTCTGGTATGAAGCAATCCCCCCCTCTCTCTCTCTTCCATGCAGCTTAAGGAAAGATGCCTACGAGACTGAAATCCATCGGCTGCTCAGGTAATTGTGTGTTGGAACTCTAGGACTCCCTGGTGATGAGGGTTAACATTTTGCAAAAGCTAGCCATGGCAGAGAAGAAACTGTTCTGGACTGCAGCAAAAACAGACGTTTCTAAAGAAAACTGAACAGTAGCAAGCCCCTGTATTTACTGCCACTGTCTGCATACAACCATCTTTTGTAGCACATGTTGCTTGCGAAGAAGGCATTCAGTGTCACCATTTGTAACAAGTATGGAAATGTGAGCATATGTGGCAGCTCGCCCATGTAAGAAGAGATGGTTGGAAATGTTTACAGTTTTGCATGGCAGAAAAGATAAGGGATCTTTGGAACTGGTGGGTGGGTAAGCTCTTCTCCAGATGTCATGAATGCCTGCACAAAATCCTGTTGCTAAAATTGTCATGTGCTAGAAATTTCTCATTAAGGTTCTGCAGGATGTGCAAGATGGCAATGCTGTACACAGATTTAACCTGGCTTAACTAATACAGAACAGTAGGGTATTTATTTATTTGCATTGAGTATCACATGTGGGTCCTTGATTTCTGCTCTTTCTCCTTCCACCCTCAATACTCTGGACTGATTTTTCACTCCTGCTAGTGAAGCAGAGGTTTTGGATCACAGCAAGAACCCCTGCGAGGATTCCTTTGTTCCAGACACTGAAGGGGAGATCTATGTGATGTACATCAAGATGGAACAGGAAGCAGATTTCACCACCTGGACTCAGCTTGCCAAGGTACTATCCAGGTACTATCCAGCCTGCTTCATGTGCTCCAGTCATGGACTGCTGTAATGCTGAGTTAACTCCAGTGCAGAGCTTATATGGATGCGAAGCCAGCCAAGGGCTTGGCTTTTTGTTTTTGCATCAATACACCACTTTCCCACTTAAAGATGGTGCTTGCAAAAGGAGGCTTAGAAATGCCATAAAAGAATAAAAAAAAGATGAAGTCCTAATTAGCTATAAATCATAAAGCATAAAGCCAAGCTTTCTGTAAACTACTAGTTTCAAACAAATGTATTACAAACCATGTAACATGACCCCTTTGTACATCCCACTATTTTCAGTGCCTCCATATCTGGGATCTAGACGTGCGTGGGAACCACAAAGGACTGTGGCGGCTTTTCCGTAAGAAGAATCATTTCCTGGTGGTCGGAGTCCCTGCCTCTCCTTATTCGTAAGTGGCTTTAGTGGGGGAAGTATACCGTATGGGGCTGGATAAGTCTTGTTGCTTTCCATCTGACACTGTGACTGCCAAGCTGTTTAGATGTAGCACCAGATGTTATATTTTGGCACGTAGCTGTCAAATCAGAGCAGTGTGATTTGATCTGGAGGGAGAATGTGCCAGGTCTGAATTAGTTGAATGTCAGGGTATCGACAGGTTGTCTCAACAACTCCATGCTGCCCCCTTGCTAGCTTTGCTCCTCCTTAATAAAATAGCAGAGTATTTTGCTAAAGACTTTCTCTGGGTGGGTAGGACAGTGGGGATCTATTTCTCCATGATGATTGTGTAGCAGAGCTGCTCTGCCATCTAGTTGCTGATGGTGCATATTGAGATCTTGGTGTGTGGAGGCAGGGAAGAGGAGATGTAATGTAATGTACCATGAGAGCTGTACTGAAGAACATAGTGGAGTTTGGTTTTTAAAAAGAGAAGAGATGGGAGACAAGGCTGTGAACCAGGCAGTTGATTGGTCCATATTTCAGGTGGAGAGGTCTGCTATGGCTGCCCCTGAAACAGCTATGGTGGTCCTCTCAAGGTGGTCAAATGGCACTAAAGGAGGGGGCCGTGGCTCAGCTTTGGAATGCGTGTTTTGCACAGAGATGGAATCAAATTTTATCCATGGTATCTTTGTGCAAGATATCTAGCCGTAAGACCCTTGAAAGACCTCTAGGAATCTGCCTTCTGAAAGACAACATCTGACTAGATCAGTGGCAAGCAGTCTGTGGGTTTTAGCTGCTCCCTTCACCAATAGGTATGCTATGTTATGTCCATGTATGGTACAAAATAAAGTTCCTAGAGAAGCAGCCAGGAGATATAGTTACATTGCCACAAGTTTTCAGCAGGCAGCCAAGACTGTAGTGTTGCATACTGGGGTGGGGAATATATATAACACTGGTTTTAAACTGGCTTCCACAGTGTATGTGCTTTGTGTGTGTGTGTGTGTGTGTGTGTGTGTGTGTGTTACTAGAAAGTATTTTTTTTTCAAATATATTTTTATCTTCTCATATTGTGCATCACTTTGGCTGACCCTCATGAACTGAGAAGGAATAAATAAATACTTTCAGTAAACACATTCTAGCTGGGACTGAGGTAAATTTCAGTCAAAGGGCAGCTGAGCAAGGGAGGTTGTCTACACCTTTTGCAGAGGAACAGCATGAGTAACCAAAGGTGAGGCAGGGTCCTATGTCTTGATACAGCGTCGATAGAGCTGGTGGTGGTCTGGCATCTTGAGATCTCCTCAGCCCAAACCTGTAGCTGAGGCCGTAGCTCAACCCATCTTCTCTTGTTCTCCCCCTAGGTCTAAGAAACCTTCATCCATCACCCCAATCTACATGGAACCCCAAGCAAAGGAGGAGGCTGTGGGCGCCGTAGCAGCAGCAGCAGCAGCAGCAGAGCAAACGTGACAAAAGGGGTGAAGCGCTGTCCGTTTTGCCTTCAAAGCCTGCTGGGAAAAAAGGGGCCCCAGTGAGCCACAGAGTTCTGTGCACTCTGTCAGATGTTGACTCTGAAGGACTGGAGAAGCAGGAGCAGGAGAAAAGGTGGGGGGGCCCTCTTTGTGTGACCTGATGTGGCTGCTGCTGAGCATCGTTAGATTTCCCTGGGGAGTCAGTAGCAGACGCCTTTAATTTTTATTTTTTTCTAAGCTGCTGCAGCAAATTGATTGTCTCATTTTAACACTAACGCTTTACTAATTGTGGCCATCCTTTCCTCAAATTGAGGGTCAGGCCAATTTGAGCTATTTGCAAGGGATCAGTTCCCTTTAGAAGCTCTTTCCCCATCTTTCATTATTATTTATTAACTCTGTGGGCTGGCAATCACATGTCAGAAAGGCTGTTGTCCAGCTGTATGATCTGGTGGATGTTGAAGTAGGGGTAACAATGGAGGCATGACTGAATGTTGGTCGTAAAGGATTCCCTGGACGTGTGGCTGGACATTCTTCAAACAGAGGAACGGGGCCTATCGGGGCCTAGCTAGTGACTGCAGTATGGACCATTCACTGGCACACCACAGATGATTTTGTGTCAGGATTGGTTTCACCTTGGCTTGTGTCACTAAGGTAAAGGATGCAAATGCCTGCACTGTGGACACCCACCCCTGGATGCTGGAGCTCCGAATGTCCCTTTCTCCTAGTCCCATTAAATGAACTTGTCTTGCAGGATTGTAAAATCCAGATTTCTGGACTGTCTGTACCCAGTTATTTTCCTGGTTTCAGCTGATTTAACCGCCCCATCTTGATGAAACTCTTGTCAAGATCCCTACCGGGATCAACATGCCTGGGATGCCAGGCTTGGCCGTGGTGATCTTCTACATCTTGTGAAGGAGCCAAAGGGCGGTGACGTTGACCAAGGTGAGAAGATGCCTTGAGCAAGGGAGCTCTGGTCTAGGAAACCTTGGATGTTGACTGCACCTTCATTCTGCCTGCTTTTTTTGGAACAAAATTAAGAAAACTCCAACCTAAGGACATGGTTGTTCCAAGGAGACCATCTGCAGACAGCTGTTTCATCTGCTAACCCTACGTGCTCCCTTCTTGGGAACCTCCCGCCCATTCTTCCGCCTGTGGAACCTGAAAGGACATGAACTCTCTTCTGCCGAACTGAACTCAGTGCTGGCTCTTTAGAGGCACACGTGGCTGAAGACTTTCGGCAGGAACGGGGATGAGGCTGAGCAGGTTTTCCTGGATTCCAGAGAGGCTGAATGGAGAGGGCGATGTGTGGATGAAAGGGTGGCAAATTCAGGGACAAGGAGGAGATCACGGTTTCCTCTTTCACATCCTGTGCCTTACAAAATAAGGGAAGCACTTGGGTCTGGAATGTAGATTTCCACAGAAGGAGCTGGTGAACAACTACTAGAGCAAGGATGAGGGCCATTGCAGCCCTTTGGATGTTCCTGACCTGCACCACTGACTACACTAGCTGTGGCTGCTGGGAATGATGGGCTAAAAATGCCCCCGAGCTAAAAGAAGGTAATACTCCCCACTAGAGGGCAGTTGGATTCTAGTTTGGTACAATCTTCTACCACTGTTTTGATGGTTCAATAAGGTTTTGTTGCTGCTGCTGCTGTTGTGTGGCTTTTTGTTTTCTCTCCCCCCCCATCCTCCCTGTCCTACCCTCTTCCTCCAAGATGACAGGTGTTACCTTGAAATATTAAGAAGGCAAAGGAGAAAGGGATAGGATGGCTAGGTAAGGTCTCATCAGTGTGCAATGCAGATGGGACATAGCTGCAGGCTTTGTAAATAAGAAACACAACTGGCCAACTCTCGTGTCTGAGCTTGTGAGTGTCTTTGTTTTATAACAGGTGCCTTGCACATTAAAAACAAACTCCTCCAGCTTCTATCCCGCCCAGGATTTTTGTTTTGAGACCATGGGATAGTATAGCTTCTGATTTTAATGCAGACCCATGAATGGGTTGATATTTATAGAGGTTTATCCAGCAGGTGTCACTGTGTACAGTCAACAGCAGTCTCCCACCATCTGGCAATTCTCAAGCTAGGGTAGATCCCACCCTCCCAGTACCTGCAGCCGTGCTTAATAGGGATGGTAGGGTTTGAAATCCAATAGAGCTGGGGAGGAAGCAGCGTCAGAGGGAATTGATCCACTCCAGCCCACATGAAATGAAGTCAGACAGCATATGCAGGTACTTTTGCCCTCTATGTTCTCAGCTCTTCAGTTGCCTCTTGTAAATGAGCTCCAGCTGCAGAAAGGCTGTGACCATGAGTTGGAGAGTATAACCAGCTGTCCTTAACTAAGAGGGAAGAATCAACACTCATGCTGTTGCTCCCCATGACTGTTTAGTCCAGATGTTCTCGACTGCAGGTCCCCTATCACACACACTGACTGATATTTTCCATGGTACAAATGGAGCTAAACTTCAGAAAGACTTGAAATGTTTTGCAAATGACCATTCATTTGTTTGAGCAACATGCACTATTGTTTTCTATAGAAATGTCTTCTTGTTGCAAGCGTAACACACACAACTGGAGGATATTATGTTTCATACACCTAGGTACATGCATTTGGTGTGGATTCTGAAGCAGTAGTTCTTGACCTGTGGCCATCCCTACACTTTAGATGTCAACTTCCAGAATCTCTGACCTTGCTGGTTGCAGCTTCTGGAAGCTGAGGTCCTAAGCCCCTGGAGAAACAAAAGACAAAGAACCACAGCTGTTTGAGATTTTCCAAGACCTTTGATTCATTCAGTGTTTCAGTGCAATGAACTGTAACTTCTTTACAGCAACCCCAGAGGCCCTACATTCTTTTTTCTATAGTAACCAAATCATTCTGGTAACCCTGAATTAAATGATGAATCTCAGGTTCATTTCAAACCAATCCTAAACACTCAAAAACCCTTGATGGGGCAGCGAGAAGGAGACACATGTTATAGCCTTGGTAGAGAAGACTTAGAGAGTCCTAGGCCTCTGAGCAGTGAGAAAGCTTGTGTTAGGTTCTTCCTGGATAGAGTTGAAAAGACCCTTGTCTTCTAATGTGTCATCAGTGAAGAACAGGTCACTTTCATCTTTGCATTTGGACATGGGGTGCAATGTGTTTTTCATGGCATGGAAATTCTTCCCTCTTTACACTTAACAGGTACATCATTTCAGCTGGTTCTTTTATTAAGTGGAGGATCAGATGAGAAACCTCCCTTACATTTTCATGCTGTTTTAACTAACCTCACTGGCTCAAATCCCACTGGCAGTCTGAACTGATGGAAGGCAAATCATGCACGTCCTGATGGCAAATGGCTGCTTTTGAACAAGAGGCTGGTTGCATTCCCGAGCGTGCCGATGGGAACTCAACCAGTACTTTGTTAATCAGTAGCAATTTGCCACCAAGACTTACATAGTTCCTTTATGCAAGAGTAAATTGTAGGATTCTCACCATCATAAAGCCTCGTAGAAAGATCTTCTGAAAGGGCTAGTGTTTTCCTATACTGATAGTATAGGAAAATTTCCACATTCTGCATCGCAGAACTAAATGCAAACCAGCTTGTGATGATAACATCAGAGATACCACAGAAAAGGAACCTTGTTTATGGATAATTATATCTATGCAGCCTTTGTAATTTATCTTTGAGGTTGATGTTCAGTTGGTACAGAGGTAGAAGCAATGGCTGTCTAACCCTTCCTAGGCTCCTCCCCACCTCCCTCCCTGGCATGCCAAAATAATTACAGAAAACTTAGACTCTCTTCCCTGTAATAATATGTCAGTGAACACTTTGGATGAAGTGGTCTGGGAAGCAACTGGATTTTTAAAATTGGTTTGTCCCTGCCAGGTAATTTGTCCCAAGGAAAAGAGTAGGGAAAGACCTAAATTTACTCATTTAAGATTGCTTCCTTTGCATGATACTTCTGAACTACGATTTGGGGAAAAATTAAATCACAACCATTTCAGTAATAAACATGTAATGTACCTTCAATGGGGATTTTTAATATCATGGAACGGAATGTTGCACTGGGCAATGGCACTTCAGCAATGTACAAAAGAACTCCAGGAACCCAAAAGCATTTCTCGAGGTTGCCCCCAGTTATCCTACACCTGCTCATTCTCACAAGTCTCATTGTCTTCAGTAGGAAGGCACTAAGGAGTGGATGTGGTTGAGAACGGGCTTCAGTTAATACTCAAATGGATATAATTGGTGGACCCAGGTCAGCTCAAAATTCAGATTTTAAAAACCTGTGTTGGCGTCTCCTTGACTGAGATGTTACTTCATCATCACATTTCACAAATATATCCAGGGATCACAAACTCGGTGACAAAAATTGCCGTCTGGCATATAAAATGGCCATTCCTTTGTTGCTCCTATTTGCCCAAATTCTTTCCACTTGCCACTACTTAGACACCGAACGTCTGAGATCTATTTTCTCTCAGTCATATTTTGTCACAATATGGGGACTTTTTGTGTGGGAGGGAGAGCCTGTGAACAACTCATCTTTGAAGGGCTGCCACTTCCATATGTTACTTTTGGGTCTAGAAGTAGAACTTGAAAATTTTGATGTTGTGGTTTTCAGGGGAAGGAATTATTATGCCTAGAATGCCACCCCACCCCCCACCCCAAAGGTGGACTAGACATTATGGGAGTTGTAGAGAAAACTATAACATTCCTAAATTCCCATAAGAGTAGAGGATCATCTGATAACATTGCAGTACACAGTATGGGGATATGAAATAGTTCAAGCCCGTCATTCTGGCACCATACTGTATGTTAGAGTCGGTAATGCCAGGTGGTTTGAATGGATATAACCCTGCTTGTCAGCTGCCTTGATGCCCTAAGCACATCCCATCTCGCCTGATTTGGGAAGCTAAGCAGGGTCAGCCCTGGTTAGTACTTGGATGGGAGACCACCAGGGAATACCAGGTGCTGTAGGTGCCTGGAGTAGGATCTGGCAAGCCACTCTAGTATTCCTGCCAAGAAAACTCCATGGACATGGGGTCACAAAGAGTCGGTCAGGGCTGTAATGACACAACACACACACACAACCCTGCTTGTCAAAGATGCCATCTGGCACCAGTTTAAAAGCTCTTGCTAGCTTCTGATTTCTCCCCCCCCCTCCCAATTCATTTCCTATACTCCTGTTTGTAACATCAGGAAAGAAGAACCTCATTTCACAGGCTGAGCATGTGTGAGTCTTTGGCAGGAGTCTCTCCTTGCATGCAGCTGGGGAGGGAGCAGGAGCTGCATGCAGTGGAGCCGGCAGCTTTTTACAATCCCATTGTGTACACGTGTTCTTTTTCTACAAATAAAGGTGTTGGACTTGGTTGCATATCCTTTCTCTTGTGTGTCTCTATGCACACTACATTTAGTCTTGCACCATGAATAAAAGACTTCGTCTTTAATACCTGTGAAACAAGTGTGACTTCCTCCCCCTAAAATATGTTGTCAAGTCGTGCAGCCTAGCAAATGTGCTGCCTTATCTACCTCCAAGTATTCATTCTTTCCTTCAGGTGAATGCATTTTCTGGACTGGTCATCTTGAAGCTTCATTCAGGAGTGTGCCCAGGTGTATCTTTGTCCACAAATGTGCTGATAAGCATATGAGGTTAGGAAAATTCAAGTCTCCCTCTACCTTCCTATAAGTGTGAGTGTTGTTTTCCATCATGGTATGCATGTGAGATAGCCGTATAATTTGACTGCATAAAAGGAACTTTGGTCTTGAAACCAGGAAGTTCAATTTATGTCCTCATGCCACCATGGATGTGGTCTCAAATTGATGCAAGCTGCAGCAGAGGACAAAGATATATATTGCAATGTCCTTTGAACATGTTGGCCGGAGAAGGATCCAGGCTGGATGAATTAACTCTAAAATCCTGAAACCAGAAGATTGTGGCCACAATGTTCAACTGACCCTGTACTTATATCTTTAATAGGTACATAATGTGTTTATTTAGTATGCAAAGGTATTCTTGGGTCAGGGAGAAAGCTCAGGAACCTAAAATCAATCTGTTTAATTTTGTGATGAGGTTCCTGTTAAGAAAACGGAAGACCAGGACCAAGGAAAAAAATATGGTAAGTTATGACAGCCACCTCACGAGGAAGGAAGTAGGGAGGCTGAATAGTATTGAGATCCACTGTACCATGTAAGATTTAATTAGCCCAAGTCCTAATAAAACAAATGAGGTATTAATGAACCACAGGCCCATTAAAATGAATGGGATCTCAGTCCTTTTAATGCAGGTGCCATCAGGAAGATGGCAGGGCTGGATCACACCGTTTGAAATCAGCAGGCAGGGGAGAAGATTCAAAATATGTTGCGTGTCTTTTATTCCAAAAATTAAAAAAAAAATCCAGCCTCTAGTTTTCACACACACACAAATGATTCAAACCGGGAATAAAAGCTCTAAACCTTCTCTTTCACAAAACCAGGCTACTGTGGTCCTCAGGTTTTCATAAGGCCCAGAAAATGGAACTTACACAAAGCCTCTTTGGTGCACACAGGGGAAGATGTCGCTTTTTAATGCCTAGTACATTTTATTACCCAGGAAGCATAATTAAATCAAACCACGGTCAAAGGTTTAT
>JAHTLZ010000129.1:48568389-48646129 GCA_023846285.1 Phrynocephalus versicolor
TAATAATAATAATAATAATAATAATAATAATAATAATAATAATAATAGAAAATGCGATGAAGAACTGGAAAACAGAATTGTTTGTCAGGGATGAGACTACAGATTGGTTAGCATTAAACAAGGGAGTTTTCAAGGTGACTCTTTGTCACCTCTGCTATTTAATTTATCTATATACAATAGATGAGAAATTTTCCCTGAAGTTTTAGCAGTTTGGTACCCTAAATTTGTCTTCTGCTAAATTATTGAGAAGGGAATCAGGGCAATGGTAAATAGCTTTGCATGTTCCAATGACATCCAGACACTTAATAATCCAACTATTTATTATTATTATTATTATTATTATTATTATTATTATTATTATTATTATTATTATTATTATTATTATTATTATTATTATTATTATTATTATTATTATTTACACTTGATGGTGGTTTGGACACAATGGTTAAAGCTCAGATCCTTCTGATTGGATTATTGTAATGTGCAGTATATGAGGCTGTTATTTGCAAAGACCTGGAAGGCTTAGCTAGTACAGAATATGAGATGTAGAGCTGGTACGTACAAGCTAAGAAGGGTCATATTACACCAAAATGCAATTTTAATTTTAATTATGTTTCTTGACATTATATATTACATGTTTATATGCCTATACAGTTTACAGCTGCAACCATTAATAATTCATGAGAGCCTGCACGACTGTTCTCAGGGAGGACTCATCGAGATACTGGAAGATGTGGGCGATCCTGCGGAGATGGATAAAAGTGGCCCTGGAGACTGCCGTCACCTGGGCTTCCAGGGAGAGGGCTGAATCCAGGACCACGCCCAGATTCCTGGCCCTGTCCGTAGGCTGGAGGGAACCCCCCCAGTCTAGGGAGGGGGCCATTGTACCCAGATGAGGGTGCCCCGAAGAACAGAACCTCCATCTTCTCCGGGTTCAGCTTGAGCCAGTTAGTCCTGGTCCATTCCAAAACCGCCTCCAGGCACAGGTCGAGGGAGCGTACTGCCTCCTCTGCAGAAGAAGAAAAGGAGAGATAGAGTTGTGTGTCATCATTGTACTGATGGCAGCAAACTCCAAATCTCCTGATGACCTCCCCCAGCGGCCTCATATAAACATTGAACAGCATGGGTTCAATGATAAGAGGGCATCATGATTTGCCATCCCATACCCATAACCCAACTGGATTCCTAGTTGGGCCATCATCTTTCCCTGCACCTTCAATAACACATGACACAACTTTGGTCTCCTTTCATCAGCTGTTCTTCCACAGCATCTCCCACTCAGAGGCTGCCATGGTGTTCAGCCTAATGTTATTACCAGGCCATCAACTGTCTGCCAACATCTCCTATGACATGCCCCTGGATGTCATATTAAAAAAATGAAGAAGACAAAGATATTATGGCCGACTGCTATATTTTAATGTGAGCTTTTGTGGACAAGTCCACTTCCTCAGAGTGGGACTATAAGGCAAATATTTAAACATTTCTGCATAGCCCCAAAAGAGATATTGTATTTGGGCACAGGCTGTTGACCTTTAATATGAAAATCCAATTTCTTTAACTAAAACATAGTGTACCCCTTCACCCAACCAATCTACTTTGAGTTTTTCAATTAATATTCCAAGGCTCTCATTCCTTTTAAAATTGCAGTCTTTCTTGTGAAGGAACATATATGTTCCCTTTTATTAATACAAATTCTATAAATTACCTTGGGGCAATCCTAATACATAGACAGAGCTTATTTCTAAGATCTGAGAACACTAACAAAAAAGACCTGTGATGCAATGAAGGAAGACAATGTACACAAAGCAGGCTAAGAAAAGTTAAAGCTTGAATCAGAGGACAAAAACTGCAATAAACTTGAAACAAGGAGTTTCTGTAGTTGACACAGTGATATCTTTTTTTATTATTTTAAATACTTTTATTGCATGAGGAACAAGCATACATTTTCAGTCCTTACAACTATTCCAAAAACATTACACCATCCTATGTTCCCTTCCTCATTAACGCTCCCCCCTCAGCAAGCACAAATTTCACTACCCTTTCATATTAAACATTATTAAGGCATGATGGAATAGTCTAGCTAGCCCATTTCTCGTTCTCAGGCTTTCCTTTTACCCAAATTATATACTTCTCCCACTCCTTTAAAATTCTGTTTTTCCCTTCTGTCTTTCCTTCTTGCTTAATTTGTATCCATTCATTTGGGGGGGGGGATGATGTATATATTCTTTCCATTGATCATATTTCCATTTTTCTTCCTCCTTCCATCCAGACGTTAATACTAGAGATGGGCACAAAACGAACAATTTTTCGTTTCCGTTTCCGTTTTTTCGTTTCATTACGTAACGAAATGACAAGCAAATTTTGTCTCTAAAATGAAACAAAACGAACAGAAACACCGGAAATGTTGTCGTGCGTTTCGTTTCCGTTACTGCAATATGATTGCTTAAAATCCTAAAAAAAATCACAAAAAAAGAAATAAATGGTAATGAAATGGTAACGAAACAAACGAAATAAAAATGAATTTTTTGCAAAAATTCACAAAAAATGGAAACGAACCAAAACGGACTCTCCAAATGACAAACGACAAACGAAATGCCAATTTTTTGATTCCTGCCCATCTCTAGTTAATACCATTATAGCTGCTGCTATCCTGTAATACACAATCTTTCTTATACCTCTCCATTTTTTTCTCTATCTAACCCTAGGAAGATATTATCTATTTTTACCTCAATCCTTTTCTTTGTAATTTCTGGTAAAGGAAATTACATTCAGAAATCAGAAAATGATACAGTGATGTCATAATAACGATGTCACATGCAGCATTTTGGGGACAGTGAAAATAGAGAAGAACCCGTAAGAGGAATTTATATGGTGCAGTCCTGTTCTTAAGCCATCCATGGCAATGTTCCCTGCTAAGGTTCAAGGTGTTTACCTTGCTGAGAGGGAAGGGGAGAAATGTGTTGAAGTAGAAGGTGACATTTGTGAGTTAGCCTTCAGTACTCCAGGAAAGAATGTGTCTGCAGTAACTTTATGTTCACACCTTTGGAAACCCGTTTTCTATTTTTAGAGGATATTGTCTAACACCTTTTAAAAGCCAAATAACTTTTTTTCTCCAAGAACCACCCTTAGCAAGCATTTCAAGTTTCAATTGCCTGTACTTTCCAATCTATGGCTCTGAGTATGTGACAGATACAAAGCGTATCTTTTATTAAGACACCGCTGAAGAGGCACGTATCAATTTGATCATGCTGGGGGAGGGGAAATGATGTTTAATTCTTTTCTGATAGCATTGGTTCTACCAATTATAAGTCATAACTGCACCACCCAAGCATATGTTTGGCCAACAAGGGCAAAATGTAGGTCCCCTATATCAGTGCTGGCGATTGGCGAACCTTCAGCACTCCAGATGTTTTGGACCACAACTCCCACAGTCCTTTGTCACTGGCAAGCTAGGTTCGGAATTCTGGGAGTTGTGGTCCAAAACATCTAGAGTGCTGAAGGTTCACCACCACTGCCCTATATCAGTTGCAGACGTCCTGTGTAATATGTGATCTGGCCCCAACCTTCTTTGTTTTAGGGATTTAATGGTGAAAACAGAACTCTAATGTCCATCAAGTCTTCTCTATCTTAAGCAGGCACCTTACCCTTAGCTATATAAACACTACTAGGCTGCAGGGCATGTTACAGAGCATAAGAGAATGGCTGGGAATTCCCTGTTCCAAGAAGCTTACAATTTAACCTTCAACTCAGCACAAACAGAGGAAGATATAAAGAACTTATAGAACCTGTAAGATACATACAAAGCAAGGACAATGACCATGTGACTAGAGATGGGCACGACTTAGCGGTATTTTCGTTTTCGTTTTCATTTTTTCGTTTTCGTTACGTAACGAAACGAAAACGAAAAACGGTTCAAAAATGGACCGAAAACGGAAACGAAACGACTAATTTTGAGCCAATTTTTGTTTTTCGTTACTGGAAAAACACATAATGGAGCTAAATGGGGAGAAATGAAAAATTTTTCGTTTTCGTTTTCATTTTTTCGTTTTCATTACGTAACGAAACGAAAATGAAAAATTTTGAAATTAGCTCACGAAAACGGAAACAAAACGAAACGGGCCCTAGCTGAAAACGAAAACGAAAACGAAATTTTTTTTCTGAGTCGTGCCCATCTCTACATGTGACTCATCAGACATTGATGGACTGCAACCCTGATATTTGTCACCATGAACTCTTGGATGACTCAGTGGCTTAAAGTATCTGGCCATGGAGCCAGAGGCTGGGTGTTCAACTCCCCACTGTGTCTCCTTGACATGGGCTAGACTTGATAATCCATGGAGTCCCTTCTAACTCTATGGTTAAAACATTAGCAGCAGCAGCAGTGTATGCTGTTCAAGGATAGTGGGTGTTGACATGTTTCCCACTCCAGAGAAGAAGAAGCTTCAAAGACCGTGAAGTTTTGTGCTAGCAAAAAGGAGAGTCAGCCTTACATGAACTCATAAGAGTAACAGAGAAGCAGACAAAACTGACGAGGTTTGGATTATAGTACTCTCATTAATTTATGAGTAAGATTCAAGTTATGGAAAAAACTGAGTAGGTGGACAATAGGGAGAATACTCATCTGCCAAAGTATACTTTATCTACCATAGACATATCTTTGTCTTCAAAGAACGTTATGAAACTGCTGCTCGGGCTATCTCCATCTGATGACTTAAATTGTATTTTGTATCTTTTTTTTCCTGCATTTTTTCTTTCTTGGTAAATAAATGAAATGAATGAAAAAATCTCCTCCTGCCAACCAACAGTAGAATAATCCATGGTCAATCAATTGCTGGGTGGAACAGCACGTTATGGTTCATTTCAACACAGAGAGCAGCATGAGGCTCCTATCATAGGTTTGCATTTTCTGATTTCAGTTAGTTGAAAGGAGAAGACAATCAGCAACCATAAAAAACTATGTGGTGAGTCAGCCAAGAATGGGACTGTGTATCCCCAGAGAGGGCTCCTTTGTCTTTATTTCACTTGTACAGAGGAACTTTTATTTAGAAGCAGAAATCCTATTATAGGTCACTCTGCAGCAAGACCTTTGAATCAGTCGAGATTATGTGAGTCCATTGAGTCAAACTGATTTACCCCAGTTGTAACATAATAAGTAGCAACCCAAGTAGACCCATTTGAATCAATGGAACTTACAGAGCAGTTGACTCACCAAATTCCCATTGATTGACTCTGGTATGACTTACATGCTAAGCAACAGGATTTAAGCCAGATATTTTTTTAAAAGAACTTGAAAGACTTCTGCGTATTTAGATCCAATTCCATAGACTAGCTCATAAAGCCAGGTACCATCTTGATCTCCATCTGGCTGTACTGGCATAGCCAGGGCTTGCAGCCGAAGTTAGGCAGCAAAAGAACAAATTAAAAACTAAGCTGGAGGGCGTAGTTGACCTTCTCGTTTCTTTCTTTCAGGTCTGTTAATAAGTAGCTCTAAGAGGAGGTCCACATTTCATTTAGCCAAGTTCATACCTGGCTTATGATGTTGATCCAAACCCTAATGGTGGATTTACAGCCCTTGTCTCTGTGTCTGACCCAGGGAAAGTAAGTCAAGCCTGTGCAATCAATTTAAGCTTCTTAGTCACAACTTGCTTGTTCCACAGATTTTAATGGACCCAGAGCAAAACCAGATGATATTTTTGAAGGCATATACTGCACCAATGTGGTAGGGTGTTGCTGTTGATTTCTGGTCCCAGAGAAACTGATTTTGATTATTTATCTAGTGTGTTGATATTATTTTACCTCATTTTTGTCTTATTTTCTTGTGCCGATAGGATCATGTATTGTATTTTGTCAATTTGTGTTATCTTTGTAATTTCTGTATTTGGTAACCTGTTGTAAACTGCCCAGGATGGCCATGGCTGCCAGATGGGAAGTATAAAAGTCAAATATAAATAAATAAATGAATGAATGAATGAATGAATGAATGAATAAATAAATGAATAAATAAATAAATAAATAGGACCCACATTCCTTCAGCTCTGCACACACACCCCTAAAAAACAGTACAGTAGTCTTAAGGGCCAGTTGGTGCTTATCGTGGTAGGTATGGCAGAAAGCAAAGCACAGATGGGTAAAGCCAGGCGTGACAGTCAGCGCCAGGTGCAAAGGCTCACAGAAGCAGGCAACGGACAAGCAAACATTTACACATGCACAAATTGAGAGAGAAATTTAGGTGGGGCTTTGCCATTCATTCTATGGTAAGGAGGTAGGCAGGACTGAGCTGGCTGAGGGATGGTCTGAGGCGGGGCAGTCCCCCCATTTGTCCTAATGAGCAACCCCACAAACACAGACAAGCTTTGCCTCCGCAGTGACAGCTGAGGCTTCCAGATGACTCTGCAGTCACAGGCCCAGCTTCACTCCCTCTCTTACTTCCCCTGTGACACAAAGAGTCCTGCACATTCAGTAGATGTTTCAAGAGCTGGCTGAGTGGCTATGCTCCTTACTTACCTTGCATCCAGTTGGTGGAGTGGGGGAGGAGAAAGAGCATCCCTTGGACAAAAGAGATGAGCACCTCAGCAATTCCAGGGGCTACACATGCCCATCCCTGGACCTTGAAGGGCTACCACTGTTCCTGCAACCCCTGTCCCCAAACCTTTTCTTACCTTTTGTTTGTATGCACATTTGTCAGCAAAAAACATTTGTGATGAAACCGCTTTCAGTGTGCTTGACCCATTTCCCCAAAGACAGTGCATATCCTTGTGTTACAAAAAAAGCCTTTGTCCATATAGATTATAAAGAGCTGTGGATTGTTCAGAAATATAGATATGCCACAATATTTCCTTGATCCAATGTGTAATACAATATAGAGAAATCCAGAATGATTAGAAAATATAAAAATAGAAAGAATATAATGAAGTCAAACTGGGGCCTGAGATCAAGAATCAGAAGGCAGCTAAAAAGGGACTGAAAAAGTTCCTCTACATGTTGCTATGTGTTTTAGAGGAACTACGAGGCAGAGCTTGACAGCCATTTGTTTATGTTAAAAATCTTATTATTACTTGCATCCTGGTGGATCAGGTACATTTCCTTTTTTGGCATATAGAAAATAGCAGTCTCATCACTGGTGGTAAAGCATTGTTTTCTAGACTTTCTTCCTTACACTTAGTACACCCAAGCAAAAGAAAATGTTTCACTGCCTGGCTCTCATATGCTGTGTAAAACTGGAACTCGAGGGACATTGGGGTGGTCTGTACATGTATTACTTTTATTATCCATCTGATCACTCAAAGTGGTATTCATATGACCCAAGTTGTGCACAGTACTTTCTATGACTGTGATGCTGTCAGAGGATCAGGAAGAGTACAGTTTTGACTATGGACACTGGCTGTTAATTCTCCGTGGATCTATTGCTTGACTCATATGAACAGCTGTCCAAACAGTAGAATATTTAAATGTGCTGAATACCAATGTGTGTGGCACAGGAGGTGAAAACCCATTAGAGCTTATCCTTAATGCAGGTTCATTTGCAGCTGTACAGCCTAATCCTCAGTGTGCATCTACAGTACTAAAAAAGCCAACTCTACTGATTTAACTTAGATCTCAGGTTTACAGAATCTGTTGATTTTTGTAGTTGATAAGATTCTCCAGTTATGCTGGAGAAAGACCTTACTTTCCATTGATTTCATTTCATTTCTGTCTTTTACCCTGTAGATGGGCCCAAGGCAGCTTATAAATGGTTTTAAAAATAAATATTAAATATGCTATAAATACAATCAATTATAATATTAAAAGAATTACATATTAATTAGCAAAAGCTACCACACAAAATCTCTTTGAAGTATTTTAAAAACATTTTAAACATTTTTCAAAGACACTGTACTATGTGGGCTGGACTTCTGTGTAAGTACAAATAAAAGTGTACTATACATTACTTATCATTTACATTTATTTTATTTTCTTTAGAGTATTTTTGCTGTTTAGTACAGTATGTCTATTTTTCTTATGTCTGATTATGTTTTTAATATTGACTGGTTTTAATATTCTTCACTTTTATTTTTGTTGTTGTTGGTTTTATAATTTATAGTTTTTCAGCTTGCCGTGAACCACTCAGAATTTTCCTAGGGCTAGATGGCATGGTATGTTTGTAGATAGATAGATAGATAGATAGATAGGTGTGTGTGTGTGTGTGTGTGTGTGTGTGTGTCTGTGTCTGTGTCTGTGTGTCCCAAACAGTAAGAAATTGATGCTTGTCAAGTCAGCTCTTTGAATCAAGACAAAAAAATTCCCTTCTGCACAATGAAAAAAGTTTCTCATTCCTCTTGACCAAATCAAATCAATAGGGCAGACCTTTTAAAAATAAAATTTGTAAATCTGTAGTTTAAAAGGGAGTGGATGCAGGGGGCACTGTGGGTTAAACTGCTGAGCTGCTGGGCTGAAAGGCTGAGCAGTGTGAATCCACGTGACAGGGTAAGTTCCCATCACCTGTCCCAGCTCCTGCCAACCTGGTAGTCTGAAAGCACACAAAAATGTGAGTAGATAAATAGGTACCACTTTGGTGGGAAGATGAAACAGTTCCATGGACTCATGAATTTAGTCATGCCAACCACATGACCACAAAAAGATGTCTATGGACAAACACTGACTCTTCAGAGATGAGCATTAGCTTCTAGAGGTGGAAATGGCTGGACTTACCGTAACTGTCCGGGGAAACCCTTTGCTTTTTCCTTTACTTAAAGAAACACTTTTGCAATTAAAGGTCATAACAATTCAAGTTTATTTCAACTTGCTGCTCCAAGGCTAATAAGGAAGTATGACAAATGCTAAATTAGTGTACAGCCAAATAACTTCCTTTATGAGGTTAGGGGGAAAGACTGCCCTTCTTTACCAAGTTGCTTCACCCATTTCGTCTCTATATTCCAGGTGTCCTTTTTCTGTTCACAAAGCATGAAATAGGATACCATCCGTGTGGCATTTACCTCTTCTATAAGCTATAATTGCAGTACACGAACTAATAGCAACCATGGTAATAATTACAAATAAACCTCACCAGTTTCCTTTCCATGGAAAAGCAATTGTACCACTTCCGTATTGGAAAGGTCACAAGCCAGGTACCATTCAGACCAAACTGATATACACTATGTCAAATCTTGGGAGACCTCCAAACCCCTGTAAAGGTCACCCACAGGATTGGAGTAACGTGATGGCACATAGCAACCATGTCGCATCACGTCCCATCGTGTATACACAGAATTTCAAGCATAATAGACTATTGTGCTATTTTGTACTTGTTTCTTTGTTGGCCCCTTATGACTGGGAGCCCTGAAGTGCTTAACCTTGTACATAAACCCACTCTTTGAGTGTCATCCATATAACAGCATAAAAATGGTGTTGAGGGAGAAAGCTTGTCCATCCTGTCCAACTTCTGGCTCAAGTCACACACACTGAATGAAATATTGGATGTGATGCATGCAAGCATTTACCTTCCCCATAGTTGCTAGCCAAGAGGATGTTTAAGGGAAAGCACATGCCAGAGGTTTTGCATCAGTCATATGCCTTGAAAAAACCCACTGGCTCTGTGATTTCCTTGACAAACTGCAAGAAGAAGAGGGCCTGTGGAGCCATAGCAACGTTAAAAGTAGTCCATGACTGGCAGAAGGAAAGCTTTAACTGAGCTGAGGATAAGTATTACAGCATGAGCTGCTCTTTTGCTGCTGTTATATGCTATCTGATTGCCTCCAACTTATGGTGAGTTGGTGACCCTATGAATGAGTGACCTTCCACGGAGCTTCTCTTTCACCTTCACAGTTACATAGACTAACTTGGTGACTGGTCTTCAGGATTTAAGCACAGGATTCCTTTGAAATCTAATTTCATAATCCCCTTAACTCTGTAAGACTGCTTCAGTTGCTTGTCCACATCAATAATGACTAGGGGCAGTTTCTAACATCTGTTCCTGGACTGAGAGGTAAAAGCAGCACCTCTGTTGAGGTGATTCATGTCCTGAAGTAACTTCACTGAGAGAATGAATATTAACTCTGTGAAACCTTTGGGTAGTGGACGGCATACAAGCTATATAAATAAATAAATAAATAAAATAAACAATGGTCCAAAGACCATTTTCTACTTCTGTGAAGTAAGGGCCACCATCCAACTTCCAGTGACTTTACTAGGGTTAGGGTTACTGTGAGATATTTAAGGAGTCATTGATTTATCCATCCCATGGCCTGTGAATGTACATGACCAAGTGAGGATTTGAATCTAGGTTTCCTGAGTGTTCATTCATCACACTATCCATCGAATCACACTGGTTGTAGACCACTTTCTTTATCATAGCTTCTTTCATGTATTACTTACCATTTCTGTTAGTTTACATAGTGCTGTCCATGTACAATATTTTACAAAACAGACAGACAGACTCCATTCCCCACATAGCTTGTAGCATAAGCTAAGATAAGGCCAGATTGTTGCAGTAATCTATTCTCGAGATCACCAACGCTTGCACAACCGTTCTCAGGAAGTCCCTGTTGAGACATGGACAAATCTGGGCAATTTGTCGAAGATGGAAAAAAGTGGTCCTGGACACGGAGGCCACCTGGGCCTCCATAGTGAGAGCAGAGTCCAGGACCATGCCCAGATTCCAGACACTGTCCGCCAGCTGGATGGAAACGCACTCCAAGCTGGGGAGAGGGCCTCCATATCCAGAAGGGGAAGCCCCAAAGAACATAACCCCGGTCTTCTCGGGGTTGAGTTTGAGCCTGTTGGCCTTGGTCCATGCCATGACTGCATCCAGCCACTGGTCAAGGGTCTGGACAGCCTCAACTGCAGAGGTGGAAAAGGAGAGATAGAGCTGTGTGTCATCAGCGTACTGATGACAGCAGACTCCAAATCTCCTTATGACCTCTGCCAGTGGCCTCACATAGCTGTTGAACAGCATGGGAGAGAGGGACGACCCCTGCGGAACCCCACAAGGGAGTATCCACGGGGCAGACAACTCCCCCCCATGCTGCACACGCAGGGGATGGTCCTCCAAGAAAGATCGAAACCACCTGAGAACAGTGCCCCCGATACCTATCTCGGAGAGCCGGTCCAGCAGGATACTGTGGTCGGCGGTATCAAAGGCCGCTAACAAATCCAGAAGGACCAACAAGGTAGAGCAACCCCTGTCGGCCCCCCGGAGGAGGTCATCTTGCAGTGCGACCAAGACTGTCTCAGTCCCCCGACCTGGCCTGAACCCAGACTAGAATGGGTCAAGAACCCGTTCATCCTCCAGGAACGTTTGGAGCTGGACAGCAGCCACCGTCTCAATGACCATGAAGGGAACATTGGCGATCGGATGGTAGTTCGCCAATTCATCCAAGGCCAAGCCATTTTTTTTCAGAATCGGCTTCACCACTGTCTCCTTCAGGCGAGAGGGAAAAATCCCTTCCCTGAAGGAGGCAGTGGAAATAATTGAAGCCCATTCAGGCATGCTCCTTCCAGCAGTTTTTATAAGCCAAGATGGGCAAGGATCGAAGGGGGAGGATGCAGGCCGGCAATGGGCCAGGGCCCTGGAGGCCTCAAGCGAGGAGACAGGCCCAAACTCAAGCAATCAAGGAGCTCGAGGGAGTGCAGCATCAAGAGATGCCGAGGATGGATATACTTGTATTACTGGTAATTTATATTTACAGTAATATACATTTACAAATTGATTACATATACTGAGTTCTTCCTATGGCTTACTTTGCAAAGACATAAGCACACAGTAGATGCCAGTAATTTTTCAGAACCCCAAACCCTTATGTAGATGTGATACTTAGAAACCTCTCCCCCACCCCCAACACACACACTCCACGTAATTTTGTATGACCCAAAGAGATATCACAAATAGCAAGAATATATTTTTCTTTATTTCTGTTGTAATGTATTGTTAGAGGAAGTAAAGAGGTAAATAAAGTGGTACATAACGAGTACATTCATTCTCTGCATTTAATACACAATTGGTAATGAGTCTGGAACCAGTTCTCATTTGATGATTTACTAGCAAAGAACGTTTCATCATGTACAGAACCTTCAGGGACAATAAATCTGTTTGTTATTAAAGGCAACATGAGATTTTTAATCTTACTCTTGATCAACCGATGTTCTGAATTGTGTGCGTTGAGATTATGTATGGAAGGGTAGGACAGAAGGTAAATAAGCCCGTTCACAGAAACAATTTGCTCAGCTCCTTTCATGCTTAAACCAGAACCACATTTGTCTGAATCAGAGGCTGCTTGCTTTCAAAAGAAGGGATAAACCACCACCCAGGTGGGCTATCCAGTCAATCAAAGGCATTGTTCACAATAGCAAGCAAAGGAAAGATAATGCCAAACATCAGGGTATCTAAACATTCTGCTTCAGCAGACATGTTCTACAAACAACACTAGTTACTTGAATAATTGTTGTTAAACAATTGAAACAGGGATTAGTGCTACTATTTTTAAAAGTATTTCCAATCCTAATATGTTACATATAACCATAGCAGAATGATAGGAGTCATAATTCTGGGAGAACCAAATCATTAACACATCATGTTGCAAAATAATGTTGGAATATGTGGCCAGTCTGTTCAACACTGGCTTACAAGGTGCTTTGCAGGACATAGAAAGACACAGACATTCTGTATAACATCAAAGTAATCCTTCTGATGGATCAGACCAAGGACTACCTTTGCCAAGGTCCCCATTTTGAGCAGTCCAAAGTTCTCCCCTACATTCATCACAGAAGCAGCAAGGAAGAGACAGCCTTTTCTTGTTCATTCCTGGGACTTTGGACTCAACAAAAACAAGAACATTTGCCTGAACTTAGAAAAGTTCTATTTGGACTTCACCATTCAATTCCAGAGAGCAGGACTTTAAAGTGGTGGTTCCAAATTACACTAAACACTAAGAAGAACACTGATATACTACACCTCACATACAGTGTTGTCTTGACAGATAGCATGTCATTATTTATTATTTTATTTTATTTATTTTAGAGTATTTAGAAAGAGGACTTGTACTGAAGGATATACAATTGTCACAGAAGGACCTTTTACATCCCATGTAGATCAAGTGTAGCCCAAGCTATTTTACCATCTGAGACACAGAATTATTAATGCAGCTCAGCAGCATTAATAAAACTCTTGACACACCACATTCAACAGTATCACGGAAAGCATGTTCCCTGGACAGGAATGGATTCTGTTAAGTCAACAATACTTCTCCACAATTGCTCTCTCTCTCTCTCTCTCTTTCTGTCTGTCTGTCTCTCTCTTTCTCGTGTGTGTGTGTGTGTGTGTGTGTGTGTGTGTGTGTGTGTGTGTGTGTGTGTGTGTGTGTGTGTGTGTGTACACATACATTTATTGCCATAAAGTATATCTGCAGCCATAAATATATACACAAGGTTCCTTGGAAATTTCAGAAGCCACCCCTCCAGAGAAGGAAACACTGATAATCTTTTAAGGTAATGAACCACAAACAGAACCATCCCCCCATCCCCCAGAGAGAGAGAGAGAGAGAGAGAGAGAAGGAAGGAAGGAAGGAACAGATACCATGTCCTTGACATGAGTTCCATATCACCCCACTGGAATCACCTGGCACTGCTTGTTGTGAAAATAGCCTTCTGTTTGATTAGGAAGGAGAATGCCTTTCATATGTACACATAGAATAGGCATCTCAAAAGGGAAATTCTCAGGTAGCCAGACGTCTTTGGTGAAATTTAACCTATGACGCAGTAACACCCTTTCATTGTCAAGATTTCAATACTGTGGTCTCATAGTCACCCACCTGTCAGTTCAGTGGAGAATCTCACCTTCTCTTTGATAAATTATTTAATTACATGCAGAGCTGGGGAGTGTTACTCTTTTGGACTACAGATCCCAGAATATCGTCACTGGCTTTATTTGTTGGCTGGAAGATTATTGGAGTGTAGTCCAAAAAACTAACTTCCCCATGGCCCAGCTTTATAGTCTTATTGTAAACCCAGTGTTCCCCAAGGAGAGGCATGCAGGGAAAACCCTCCATTTACTGTGGTCAGCTGGACTACTGTAACATGCTTGGGTTGCCCCAGGAAAACTTCAGTGGGTCCAAAACATGGCAGCCAGATTGTTAACTGAGGCCGGTCACCAGGATCACATACCTCCCACCCATTACAGCACCTTCACTGCTGTTGATCCATTTCCAGGCAAATCCAAAGTGCTGGTTCTAACCTATAAAGCCCTAAACAGCATGGGTCCAAGCTATCTCAAGAAGTGCTTCTCCCTTTATGAGCCAGCTTAGGTGTTAGGATCACCAGAAGAAACCTTTTTCTTGCTCCCACCACCATCACACATGCATTTGATGAGTACACAGGAGAGCAACTACTCTATTGCTCTTCCCACACTTTGGAACTCTCGTCCAAAGGAAGTCAGGCTGGCCCCACCCTTGGTGTCTTTTTGCAACCAGGCCAAGACCTTTCTCTTTGGTCAACCTTTCCATCTAGTGACTGACTGAATGAGTAGGGTTTTCTAAATGGATTGTTGTGTCTTACTAATCTGAATGTGTTTCTAGTGTTGTTTCTGCTTACTGCGCTGTGGTGTGGTATATATCTGACCCTTTCCAGTGAGGTCTTACTGTTTTTAGAATAAAAGGGGGATTTATATGTTTTTAAATAAATAATATTAGGAAAAGGTTTCAATCAGCAAGTGTTGGGGAAAGGAATATGAGACTGTTGCCATTGTCCCAACTACCAAGCTACTCCACTAAATGTGTTTTGAAGATTTTGCACATACATTCCAACATACATTCCAATACTTGCACTTCCAGCCAGCAGTCTGAAATGGTACAACCCCCACAAAAGTTTACTGGCACCATTTTGCTTTTTAGGCCATGGTCTACAGGAGCGCTTGTAACCACAACAGCTGGAGAAAGTATTGCCTAAAAACAGCTGGGTATATTCAAACTAGGAAGCATAACATTACAATTGTATATCAATCCCCATCATTGAGTATCAAAGTTTTAGCCCACCAGCTCAGCTATATTTAAGTAATAGGAGAAAACACAAGCAATCACAAAGGGGCATAAAATCAGAAGCTTCCTAGACCACCTGGCACTTCCCTTTGTTCCCCTTGATAAAGATGTTCCAATATATTCTCCAGTAAGGAGGGAACATTGTTATTCCAAGTACATAGCTTCATTCTCAAGCTAGCTGTGTTTCTGCCGATGCACTAAATGGTATTTTTCAGTCTCTTCTATGCCCCAAGACATTCTTGGCAATAAGACTTCATTAAAAAGTTGATTTTATTGCAACCGTCTGTGTGCAAACAATGCAATTTTTATAGATTATAAGTTAAATGATACCCACAAAGCGTAAAATATATAAAAAAATAGTAAACAGCTATGCCAATGTACAATAGGATTCATTACAAAGTGGGGTTTCATTCAGGCAGAACCAGCTCAACCAGACTCCCACCACAGGCTTTGGCAGGTACCAACAAGCATGCCAATGGGACGTTAAGGAGCAGAAGGGCATGGGCAGTTTCACACCCATTGAACTGCAGAGAAGGGTTAGTGATTTGCTATGCAACCACTTTGTGCCCAATAGTAAACCATATACAGTACTTGATAGTCTCCTGTGGTGTGCTGGTATTTAAGGTAGGGAGGGAAGCCACTGTTCATCCCCTTTTATACCACTTGGAGACTGAATTCTATTGTTTGCATAAGAAAGGATCTAAAGCCTTTTGATACCATTTGCAGCTTTCTGGACCGTTTAGTCTCTTGGAGAGAATTCACATCACCTCTGAGGATGACAGGTATCATAGCCAGCAGGAAAATCTCTAAATGTTACTATGGCACAGACACACACGCACGCACGCACCCACCCCTCCCCCGCCTTTTAGACAGCAGATATATTGCTAAGGTTTCTTTTTTCGATCATTTGAGTCAGTTATTTTTGACTTTCAACGCTAGAGCCCTTGACATTACAAAAATTTCCTACCAAACCACTTTTCATTACTTCATTTATGTACACACTACAGATTCCAGCTCGGTAGAGTCAGTTAATCACAGGACACGCTTCAGGCCAAAGAAATGTTTGATTTGTTGTGGACACAGGTCAAGAAAAGGTCACTATGTGCCCTATTCCCTTGCCTCCCCGCCGGGCAACCCTCCGAGCTTTCTAGCCCAGTCATTTCTCATCCAGACGGCAGTAGAGGTACATCGCCACAGCCATTGCTGCAATCTGTGGAGGGAGGAAAAGAGGGTGTAAGAAACTGAATATCCACTCCTTTACATCAGATTCATAAAACTTGAAGGGCAAGGAGACATATATTCTCAACCACGCTTGGGTCTTTTTTGACATCAGAGAGGGTGAGGGAAATAGCCTGTTTTCAGTCAGAAGTGGGTAATCCTCAATTCTCTAAGATATTTTGGATGATAACTCCCATAACTGTCACCATTAGCTACACTGGCTAGGGTTTCTGGTAGGTCATATCAAAAACATCTGGAGAGCCAGATGATGACAAATATGGAAAATCTTTATTATGAAAAAAAACAAACCTCCAATTCTAGAGCATTTAATACAAGTCAGGTGAACCTCCATATTAGTGTAATTACATGCTGAATGACCTTCATTTAAAAAAAAATCAACCCCCCCCATCCCCCAATTCTTGGCTTCTTTCTTCTGGCCAGAAAGAGCCACCATTATGTCAAGGTGTTCCATCCAACAGCAGGAACCACTGGTGGGTGGAAGACATTCATTATTATTTTTCCAGCCTTGGAATGGCTACCTCTGTGGGATACCCTACCTCTGTCAAAAACCCTACAATGCCCTATAGCCCTTGCTGTTTCATTTTAGTCAACTAAAGCCATGACAATGGTTAAAATTATAATTATTGGATGTTTAAGGACTCATAAAAATATACAGGACTGGTTACCAAGTCCTTCATCTGTTAAAATAACTGGTGCCTCACATTATGGATTGATTTCAAACTTTTCGCTATGCTAGTTTGTGCAAACTTTTCAACAACAACAAGAACAAAAAGCAAAGCCAAAAAAAGACATCATGGCATCTTCAAGACTGACTGCCACATCTGAATGTAATTTATCATGGAATATGTCCATCATACAGGAGAGTCAAAATGCTGAGACTCCATGGTAAATCATGCATGCAAGGCTCTAAAATAAACATGGGTGTTTGGTTACATTTCACACCCAGCAGTGATTTAAGACCCACTATTTGGTATTCAGTTCTTTTAAAGCTTGATTCTGTAAACATCAGCAACCATAAAGGGATAAAACCGGAGGAATTACAGAGTTTATCTTTGAGCTTTGTTCTGAGAAGGTGGATCTGGTTATTTGAGATGGAAAATAACAATAGATTGCAAGATGATTATTACATTTGGTAATGGTGTAAGAAACATTGGCTAATATTTAACCCACTGAAAACAGATGAGATAAAATATATACATGCCGGAAACCGATCTCAATGGATTAAATATTAGTCAATGGATTAAATATTAGACATTACCAAATGTAATAATTATGTTGTTATGTACTGTTATTTTCTTTCCCAGCTTGCATTAATGTATCACCATGTAGTCTCTGTATTTTTGACTCTTCTGTTTGGAAAAGTGAACATATTCCATGAAAGTTTACATTTTTGCTCTCAATACTGAATACAAGTCAGTTTTAATAAAAAAAGTGGACTCTCGCTTTCATAATCATTAGGCCTCAGCAGTAAAACAGAAGCGGAATAGTAGAGTTTTCAAGAGCTTCAGAAAGCTTCATCAACATACCTCTAATGCACAAACCCCAGCTGCTACTCCACCCACTACACCAGCATTCCTCCGTATTTCAGACAGTAGTTGAGGAAAGCAACCCTAGGATGTTTTGTAAGGAGAAAAAAAAAGCAAGTCATTTACATTACAACACAATCTCCAAATGAAGAAGAAATGGACAGCAGAAATAGGTAATAGTCCTTCGTTAAATTATGTCATGCTGCTGGTGACCCAATCTGGTCTCTACAAATTAAAGCAGAAATCTAGCCATCTGGCAAAACTCACTAGGAATGTTAAGCATTTAAAAAAATGACATGCAAAACTGTGGACATTTTAGGTGCCAGCAAGAGCCAGTGGCATCTCTAGCACATATTGACAGCAGACGATGGCAGAGCAAGGTAAACAGGACCATTATCTGCAAAACCAGCTAAATGGCATCTTGTTCTGGCACGGCATAGGGGAAACAGGAACAATCTAGTCTGCCCTATATGAGAATAGGTCCTGGTTGCTTTCACAAATCTGAAATACCAGTCAGTTATAAGAATTGTCACTGAATGAATTAGGCAGGCAGCCTCCACCGAGGACATCAACCCAGGAAGATGCCAAGAGGCAGAAGCCTATTATTACTTATTTCAAACATTTTTATCCCATGCTTGTTCAAAGTCCTCAGGACAAGAAACCTTAGTCCTTTCTGGACCAGTGGTACAGTTTCTTTATCAGAGCTGCTACCATGTCTATAAGGTTGAGAGAACTGTTAGTTGTCCCCCTGCTCTTAATCTTATTTCAATATAACCAGATCAGAGCTTCAAATCTCCTGCCACGTTTTAGTTGGACTGGAAACTCCCAGTGGCTCTCTCTAGAAGCTAAAGAAAAAAGCCCAAGGATTCAGCTGGATTGTTTCAAATGCACATATATCTAGCTTTCTTCTACCAAGAACAGCCAAACCCTCTTCCTTTCTGCTCCAGAATTTAGAGGTACAACAGAGTTTGTGGTGCTGCAGGGCTGGCTCTTTTTTCTTGCCAATCACCTGACCTATCCTTCCCCACCTTCCCCATTTGCCAGGCCCTCACTTTCCCTCAAATATCATATCTTTGATTTCCCCCCACCTCTCCTTCGCTCCTCTGTTCATCCATGCAGGCGTGTGATTTCAAACTATAAATAGAACCACAGATCTGAAGGTGTGCATACAAATTTGGGGGTGGGGGTGAGGGGAAGGCATTCCCATCAGGTGACACTGTGACCAGCTCCCAATATACCCAGTAGCAACAATGCGCACATCCATCCACAATGGATTAAAGAAAGAAAAAAGTGCTGCAAGTTGAGCACATATTACAAAATGATCTCATATCTGTTTATAGGTAAACTACACCAAATAGCTTTTGTCATTGGCAATCTAGGCTCGGAATTCTGGGAGTTGTGGTCCAAAACAACTGGAGAGCTGGCAGTTGACCACTCCTGAGCTAGGTAGGTTATTCCTCAGAACTTTTTCACAAACAGTAAGAGGGGCATTCCTTTATCTTCTTACCGGCACATCGCTGTTTTCGGCGGTAGTTGCATTGCAGGGATTACTACTCTTGCAGCAGAATGGCGGATACAGGCCTGAGTGATGTTTCGTGTAGTAGGAATCATTGAAGTCTGTGTAATTTGATAGACCACAGCATTTCAGCTGAAGAAGAAAATATTAAGAATAAAGGAGATGCATTTTTTTCACCATAGGGTTTCATTTTGGCTGCTGATCAGTTTCCAGATACAGCACAATTCAAAGTGCTAGTTTTAACATATAAATCCCTAAACAGCTATCTCAAGGAACTTGTCTCACATTATGAGCCAGCTTGGGTGTTGAGATCATTACAAGAAGCCTTTCTCACCACCTTCACAGATGCATTTAATGAGGACAAAGGACAGGACCTTCTCTGTAGCTGCTCCCAGATTTTGGAACTCCCTCCCACTGGAAGCCAAGCTAGCCCCATCTTTTCTGTCCTTCCACAAGCAGGAAAAGAACTTTCTCTTCAAGCAAGCTTTTCCTCACTGACTGGCTACATGTGTGTGTGACTTTCTGATGGATTGTTTTTTGCATTATTTTTCTGACTGAGTCTTTAGTATTACTTCTGTTTACCATCTCCCAGAGTGGTATTTGTTTGTTCCTTTTATCATTTGTATACTTGTTTCAGCTCTAATTTTGTCCTTTAATTATGTAAGCTGCCTCTTTTAACTCGTTGGTCTTGCTTTAAATATTGTCTTTGATTATGTAATGCACCTTTTCGGCTTTAAGTATTGCCTTTTAATGATGTAAGCTGCCTTGAGTCCTTTTTTAAAGATAAAGGCAGGGTAAAATATTTTAAATTAGTATTCCAATAGACTATCATGGATTTTTTTTTCTGTAGGGAAGATCAGTTACTCAGTGGTTTACAGAAAATTCCATGCTAGATTACTGTAGCTTGTTTGGAGAGCAAATGCTTTGGATTCAGAACCTCTCAGGTTCATTCCCTAATATTTCCCTTTAGGGGTAGAAAGCCTCATGCCCCAAACCCTGGGAAACCCCTCCATCAATGTTGTCCCTTGTAAATCCAGAACCCAAACTTTCCCAAACATTGCTGGGCTTGTACAAGAGGGTCAGGGAAGTCTTTCCTGAAATTTTGTTTTCTCTAGATGCCTTGGAGGCCATGTTATAGAATGTGAAATGCAAAAATGAAATGATGAATTGTTTCTTCAGTTTGTCAGAAAAAAATGTAAACTTTTTTGTGATTTGTTATTCTTGATGAATCATGAATTGAAATGAACCACCAGTTTTCTGATTTGCCCCCAACTCTAATTACAACCATTGCTTTATTATGCTACATCCCTAAACTGTTCTACTGGCCAACTTACATTGGTCATTGTGGTATCCCATACGGTAGTAATGTCAGAAGTCTTGTTATACTCATTTTTCAACAGCTGTACCACAGTTCCTTGCAAAATGGTCTCTGCCTAGAAGGAAAGAGCATGAGGAGTTATTGGAACCAACTGGGAAGCTCATTGATAACTGAATATTCAATACTTTATTACTATTTCACCACCTCCATTCTGTTGGAATCTTTTTCTTTTCTTTCATTCCATCCTCTGAATGTTCTACCAGTAGACACCATCAGGAGGTTTGGTAGCTTCACAGTTCTGTTTGCATTACAGTCATGCTTAGAAACATAATAGCCTTCCACTCACACATGTGGTCCTTTTGATAAATGAGATCCAGCCATGATGGCACAAGAAATAACAAAAATGGAACAGGGAAATGATAAAAAAAATAGTTGTCTTGTAACATTTCAGTTGGCCTTCAGGCTCAGGGTTTAAACACACACACACACACACACAGAGAGAGAGAGAGAGAGAGAGAGAGAGAGAGAGAGAGAGAGAGAGAGAGTACATACAAAAAAATTGTAATTTCAAAAACAAAGCTCTACTACAGCAACGAATCCCTTGTCCTCTCACAAGTAGCCACTCCCTTTCTCAAGGACACACAGTGACTGCAACGTGGCATTTGCTGCAACAATCAGGAAGTTAGAAAGGCCACCTTTATGGTGACAAATGAGGCTGAGGAACAAACATGAAAAAAGTGCCATTGTTCTTTGTCCCCATCTAATAAACTCTTTGCTTAGGTCACAGCTGCAGCGGAGGTGTCATGGCTGTGCCAGAGGGACATTTACCCTGCACAGAGGTTATATACAACTCTTTGAGAATGTATGATCAGCCCCATCATGCAAATGGAAGCACACCCTATACTTCACAGCAAAGAGGGATTAAGTGTCACAGATGCACAGTGCACTGTTATCCACCTTCACAGTGAATTCAGTGAAAAACTCCCCTGTTATAATTCTGCAGATGTTCACATCTCAAATACATTTCGCACAAACCAGCTTATTTCGAATAGTCCGCCAGGGTGGAAGAATATATGTTAGAACGAACACCAGCGGAAAGAAGGGATTATTGAGCTGTTAGCTAGAGTACCCCACCCTCCAGATTATACATAAATATGGCCATGAAATCATATCTATTTTGGCCTTTAGGCATGGGCAGGAACCAGGCACATGGCAAAGCCAAAACATTTATTTCCAAAAATGGAGTACTTGAGGTAGAATTTTAGACTACCACCTTCTGATTGATAACTATTTCTTTTGCCAGAGATGCATAGATGTTGCGTTTACTGGAGAAATTAGGAAGGGAGTTGAGCACTATTGATTTAGACAAGGAAGAAAGATGGAATAACAAATATTCAATCAGGAGCAGGAGGTCTTTAGACTTCTGGATGTTTTTGCCTCCAATGCCCATCTTAACATAACTAGCAGAGACAGACTCTAGGAGATGGACTCCAAAATATTGTCAACAACCAATGATTCCTCCTCCAGCCACCCATGAAGTAGTGAAAAGTAAAGCTGGAGTTTCCCTTTGTGGTAACTTATGGACAAAGTCAACATTTTAAATGGTTTCAAAACAAATTACTCCCAAGTTAAGCAGGGCCACTCCTCAACATATCTTGCTCTCAATAGGGAAAGAATCCTCTGATCTTTTTCTCTATATTTTTATTATTTGGACTATGGGCTACATTTGCCAACAACCGAAGAGTCCTCCGGCCATTTTACTGCCATTTTACTGCCATTTTACTGCCATTTTACACTTGCCTGATGCTTTTGCAGACTGCATCCCCAAAGCATCAGCCAAGTACCATAAATCTGCTCAGTTTTAAAAGTCAGAAGACTGTAATTTCTGCAGCAACAGGTCTGAAATCTCCCAATAAACAAACAACTAAATAAATGCACAACCTTATCACACAAGCTGTCTGCGCTCTGACCTAAAAATTCCCAACCCAGTCCACACACTAAATCACTACTATTTGAGCAAGAGTTTGTTTGACCTACTCAAATAATGTAATATTTTTAACATTTTTAACATTTTAACATTTCCTGCTAAAGACAGCTATTTTAAGGATGCTTATAGATCAAGATCCCCTTGTGCAACCAATCAAAGCACATTTTGTCTCCTTACTTTTTTTTCTAATAATAAGAGGAACAATGTATTCACTGATGATGAGATATGGGAGGGTCTCAATTCATGTAACATTCCATGAATGAAATTGGGTGATTGCACAACAGAGGTTCCCCTTGGGAGCAACTTAGGCCACCCACCCCAAACTCATCCCTTCTGTTCCATGTTACTTACAAGTGATGTGTAGACTAAAGCTACCACAGCAGCAGCCACTTCTATGATGAAAATGATCAGGACAATTGAGAAGAACTAGGAAGGGAGAAAGAGGACAGATTACTCACTTGGCAAAGCATCAATGCAAAGTGAAGGCAAATGCTACTTGGTTATACCTGGGTTAAGTCAAGTGTGATCTGCAATAACTCTTCCAACTTTGTCAGAAAAGCTGGTTGGAAGACTATCTTAATCAAGTTACAAGTGGGAAGAAAGGGGAAGGTCAACACCATATGCTAGCAGTGATTTTTCATAAGTCCACCAGTCAAGAGTTTCCTTGTCTTGTGGATCATGGCACAGCCCGGACTGTTTCACAGGAAAGAATCAAGCTTTTTCTTCAGCTCTACTTTCCATGCCCTCTGGTTCATGCCTCAATGACTAGATCATTCACCACACCACAAAGACATTTTCAGGCCAGGTACAGAGCTGGGTTTTTTCCCCAGTCTATTTTACACCATGTACATCGATAAATAAGGGCCACATCCTCATTTATCTGTGGATTAACATAAATCTGTTTCCTCTTGGCAGGTAGAAGCAGGAAGGGTGATGGAGAGAAAGGGCCGCAACCCCTGATAACCACACTGAAATCAAACCTGTTTACAAGCTTCTAGGATGGGTGGGGGAGGGGAGAGAGGCGAGAAACAGCCGTAGTTGTGGCCATACATTTTTAAAGCAAGCAGGAAACTTGCTTACAAGTCATCCCAATAGGAAACAAGACTAGCATCTATGCTTGCAAGCCTTTTTTATTTCACTGCTTCATTAGACCGGGTCTAGGATGCTAGATGCCCGGCCTAAGCACATCCGATCTCGCCTGATTTCGGAAGCTAAGCAGAGTTGGCCCTGGTTAGTACTTGGATGGGAGACCACCAGGGAATACCAGGTGCTATAGGCGCCTGGAGCAGGAACTGGCAAGCCACTCTAGTATTCCTGCCAAGAAAACTCAATGGACGTGCAGTCACGAAGAGTCGGTCACGACTGTAATGATAACACACACACACACACACACACACACACACACACACACAGAGAGAGAGAGAGAGAGAGAGAGAGAGAGAGAGGATGAAGAATGTAGTGATATGTATATAGGAAATTATTTGCTAGAGTTATTTGCTGAGTTATTTCCTGAACAATGGGAGAGAGTTCTAAGCACACAACAAATCCCAGATTATTCCAAAGGATGGGATAATGGTGGTTCTAATTAGCCAGCTATAACAGCAGTACTAATGTACAAGTTTTACCATGATCAGAAGGCACTTGCTCTCTTTCTGAGCTCCACAGCATCCAAGGAAGCCCAACACGAACAGGACAGCTCCAATGGCAATAAGAAGGTAGCCCACGTTGACAAACTGAAAGACGCTGGAGGACAAAGGGCCAAATATGTGCAGGAAGGAGCCACTGTCCACAGAGACCCAGATCCCAATGCCTAGTAATACCCCTCCACCAATCTAGAAGAGAACAGAGAACAATTGTTTGTAAGTCCAGATACTGGGAACAAAGTATAAAAATCCATACTAAGTATTAAGATCCATACTCAGGCTTGCCTAAGATGTAAATGAACCAGTATAAACCACATTTTGCTTGGCAGGCTTATTTATTTATTATTATTATTATTTATTTATTAATCTTGTATCCCGCCCATCTTCCCACTGGGAACTCTGGGCGGCTTACAACAATAAAACAGGTAATAAAAACACAAACAGAAAGGCGAGACCAGGCATAGTTAATGCAGGGGGGCAAGATGGTGGCAAGACCCATGCATAGTAAAGCAAGGGAAAGGGGGGGGGGAAAGAACCTAACTAACTGAAAAGGTCGCCAAACGCCTCCCTGAAGAGGTGGGTCTTCAAGGCCTTCTTGAAGGCAGGCAGGGACTCTGACAGGCACAGCTCACTGTGGAGATGATTCCAAAGCATGGGGCCCACCACAGAGAAGGCGCGGTCTCGCGTACACGATTTCCACACCTCTCTGGGTGTGGCCACCCTCAGTGAGCGCGCCTGCGCCAGTCTTGTCGGTCTGGACCCGGTTGACCTTTGAGAGATACTCTATGCCAGGTACTCTGGTCCCAGGCTGTGGAGGGCTTTGAAAATCAAAACCAGGACCTTGAACCTGATCCGGAGGACAACGGAAAGCCAATGCAAGCGAGCCAGGACTGGGGTGATGTGCTCGTATCTACGGGCACCCACCACCAGCCTGGCCACCGCATTTTGCACCTGCTCTAACCTCCGTACCAGGGTCAAGGGCAACCCCACATAGAGGGCATTGCAGTAGTCGATCCTCAAGATCACCAGGGCCTGCTCTACTGTCCTCAGGGAGGACTCATCGAGGTACTAGCAGATCTGGGCGATCCTGCGGAGGTGGATAAAAGCGGCCCTGGAAGCAGCCATCACCTGGGCTTCCAGGGAGAGCATTGAGTCCAGGACCACTCCCAGATTCCTGGCTCTGTCCATAAGCTGGAGGGAAACACCCCCCAGCTTAGGGAGGGGGCCATTGTACCCAGACGAGAGCGCCCCAAAGAACAGAAGCTCCGTCTTCTCCGGATTCAGCTTGAGCCGGTTATCTCTGGTCCATTCCAGAATGGCCTCCAGACACAGATCAAGGGAGCAAACTGCCTCCACTGCAGATGACGAAAAGGAGAGATAGAGCTGCGTGTCATCAGCGTACTCATGGCAGCGAACTCCAAATCTCCTGATTACCTCCCCCAGCGGCCTCATGTAAACATTGAACAGCATGGGTGAGATTGCCAACCCCTGGGGCACCCCACAAGGGAGAGTCCAAGGAGCCGACAAATCACCACCCAGCTGAACCCGCTGAGTCCAGCCATCAAGGAAGGAACAGAGCCAGGCCAAGGCCTGACCACCAATCCCCGCCTCCGCAAGCCGGACCAGTAGGTTACCGTGGTCGACGGTATCAAAGGCAGCTGACAGATCAAGGAGAACCAACAATAGCCATTCACCAGAGCAAATTTCTCTGAATAGAATTGGATTATTTTAAAGTAGATGTTGTGGATTTCTAAGCAGCTATTCAGAAAACTGAGTTTCAGCAAATACAGGTTCTCATATGTACACAAGTAGTACTTTACCAAACATTCCTCTACTTCACAATTATTGAGAGGCACAGGAACAGCATCTTCTTTTGTCTCATGCCATCCTAATTTATGATTTCCATTATCTGATAATAATTATACAATCTCCTAAAGTTCAATAAGCTGAGACATAGAGCCCATACGTACAATGGTGAGGTTGCTGCTTATTACATGGCCTTCCTATGTTTTTCTCCATCTTAACTCTGCCCAGTTCACCTACTCCCCTCATTTTACCCATCCATCATCTGTCCATATCACACTGCTCCTGTATCTTTCTATCTATTTAGTTCACTACATCACAATAATACTATTTTGATATTTTCATTTTCATTCTTCTGTTTCTGAGAACGTTGGCTGATTGGTTTGTGACTTTGTTTGCAAACAACACATCATTACTATTGCCACCTGGTGCTGATTCTACATGGGTGGTGGTATGATACATTGGGCCTGTCCACTTTGTGTTTGCCTAAGACAGCTGTTGTTGGACTATAACTCACAGAAGCCTTCACCATTACTTGTGCTGACCTGCATTTCTGGGAGTTGTAGTCCCAAGGGGGAATACAGGGGACCCAAGGTTGGGGAGCACTGGCTTAAGGCAGTGATTTTCACATCTTGAATTAAGCTTCCCTTCTTCTGTTGCCAACAAAGGTGCCTTGCTCTCCTAAGCTCACTTGGAAGTCATGACTTGGAGTGAGAAGTGTTGTTGCTTCTGGCTACCATTTCCTGTGTGGAAATGGAAGAGGAAAGAAGGAACCAGGAGGATTGTTGTCTGAAAGCAAAGCATGTGGGAGAGGCACTGAGCTGCAAGGTGTGGAGCAGTGTCCACTGTAATCATACTCATAGGAAAAGGTCACCCCAAAAGACACAACCTCAAACAGCACAAAACAAAACCGTACAAGGGCTGATTGTGCACCAGTGAAAACTGAAGCAATGCAATTAGAGGCATAACTTTATTACTTTATGACTCAGCTTCAGCCCTGCATCATGTAGGCATCAGGGTGTAGTACCAGTATCATGGATGCAAGGGAAGTAAAAGAAATGACCAGCATTGATGGGTTCATGGGGGAAAGTATCAGTATCATGGGTTCAAAGACAAGTTGATACAGTGAGGTTCACAGAAAAATCCTAACTGTTCAAAAATGTCCCAGAAGCTGTTTCGGCTTTCTTTTTAGAACATGAACAATGCTCTTGGTATCACGCAGAAAACATTCCTAACAGGGTCAGAGCAATTATCCTTGACCACAGGTGCCAGCTTTGTTTGCCTTCAAATAAAACCACCAGGCAGGCACGGCCTCAGTACACATTTAAGTACAGGTGCCAAGCTGGAGGCATGGGCACATGTGGGGGAGGGAGGAGAAACATGAGCCGTATTCTCATCTTTCTTTCTTTAGACTTCTTTTTTTTTTATAAAGCCCTTGAAGTACTTAAACTCCGGGGCCATTTCTTTTTTGAAAACTTAGCCCATCTCTACTAGGGTGTTTTTAGACAATGCAGGATATCATGGCAACAATGTGCACACCCATTGTCTAGAGAAAGAATTTGTAGGTTCATTTGAAAGCCTACCTGCCAGAACATGGGACAGTCACAAAACAGGTTGTTCTTCCTGATTGAAAAGATGCTTTTGGCCCATATAAAACTATTCAGAAAGCCAGGTTTATAATAGGGATGTAATTTTAGGCAAATTTGTTCCTTACTGTTCTAACAGAAAGGAATAGCAGAGACAAGGATTTTTCTAATTCTACTCACTAATTTGGCATCATTTTATAAATATGTGTTCTCATCCTAAGTTTTATAAATGTCTTAAATATCACCTTGATGGTGGATATAGATCAAATCCATCACCATTATACCCATACTGCCGGAGCTTGGGCTGTGGTTGAACAAGCTATTGCCCTGATCTTCCAAACTATAGTTTGATGTCTATTTTGTTGGTGGGGTTAGCACATGGCAAACCCCACCGTGCAGTGTTGTTACCTGTTCTCAGGGCACTGCATGTCTTTTTTTTAAAAAAATCCATGTGGAATAAAGTCTCCACAGTTGCCTCCAGAAATATGGGTTTATGATGGTGGTGGTGGTGGTGGGTAGTCATTAAGGTTGCAGGTGAAAAGACAGTATCCAGCAAGCAGGTTTATGCCCTGAGAAACAACACAGTGGAATGTGTCTCCAAGCTATAAAGCATGCCCAGGAACAGAAGGGAAACATGCAGGCAAGTGGCAACAACGGACACAAGGCAAGCAAAACTGAGCAGTGCAGAAGTTTCTTTTACTCATCTTACTTTCTAAAATTCCTGGAGAGGGAATTGACAAGAGTGTGTCCACAGGCAAAGCAAAGATCAAAGTTATTGTACTCCCATAGCTTCCCACTCCTCTTCCCTGAACAGACTGCCCAATACTGTAGTCTGCTGCATATTAAGACATGGCTTCCTCTCCTCCCCCAGCCACCATTTTAGAATATGACTCTGTAAAGAGCCAGTGTGGTATAAATGTAAGGATATAGAACTAGGGAGACCTAGGTTCTACTCCCTCCCTACCTGCTGAAATATTGATTTTGTACTACTGTATCACAGCCTGGCTTACCTTTTAGGATTGTTGTCAGAATGAGACAGGGAAGAACAAAATCACCACTGAGAACAGAGTTCTAACCTTCAAGTGTTCACTTTTTCATTGTGTATGGGGCGTACGTGCACTCGCACATGTGTGTGAATATCTTTATTAGGGTGAACCACAAGCAACCCCAAGGCCCACCCCCAAGTGGGCCTTTGGGCTATATGAGAGGTATACAAATCAAATCATATCAAATCAAATCAATGAAGGCTCCTGTAGTGGTCATTTCCCATAGGTCCGCTCCAACCCTATATACCCAGGCAAAAGAAAAAGGAACTAATTTTTGCATAATTTGCACATTATATTTTTAGTTATTGGCTTTACTGTACTATATTTGTTCATTTGTCATCTCCTTTGGAGTTTTGGGACCTTGGAGCCTCCAAAGTTACCCAGATTTCATCTAAAGAGAGCCTCTATACACTCAGCAGTAGATGGATGGACAATGATCAGGATAACTTACAGAGCTTATGAGTGAGATGCAGATGCTCTGTCCCAGCAGGTAATAAACCCATAGCCAGTGATATACAGAGTAATATCATGCAATCTGAATACAGGGTGCATTAATTTTTTAGCATTGATCTCTTCCAAGTACTCTATCTACCAAGAACCCTAAAAGAGAAAAGATGAAACATTTTCTCCTCTGCTATCAAGACGTGGCATCAGAAAAAAAAACTATTTATTTATTTATTTTATTTTATTTTATTTATATACTGCACATCCGTCTCCCAAGGCCACTCGGGGTGATTTACAACTTCATGAATTGCTTTCCTTTCTTGTGGTGTCTTTCCAAGAATCAGCAGCTTTGCTCAGATCCTATTGAAAGGAACCATTTGAGGGCACCGGTTAAAGGCAGTTCAGATGTGGATACAGGGGCATTTACACTCCTGTGCATGAGAAACATACAGGGGAGACCATGTATACTTACTCTAGGAGGACACAGTTATTATAAGTATATATTCTTTTCATGCAGCAAAACAGACAAGTGTGCCATCCTTGCGAGGATGTACCAGAGTCACTATGCCTGGTTGCAACCTGTCCTTCAGGAGCTCATAGCCAAATCTGTTCTTCACTCCCTCACTTCGTAAGGTACTAAAAAAGACTTCCTAAAGATGCTCTATTATTAGCTCGCAATTATATCACTTTTCTTTTACTTTTCCTGTCTTCGGTGAATAATCTTCCTCCAGGAAACTGAAGTCCATTTTTAAAGAATTAGAAATCCCTAGGCTTAGGAATATGGACTATGAGCCATAGGAACATATAGGGCAAGTTTCCATATCTACCCCAATGCATGTTTGCATGTGTTAAGTGTATTTTACATTAAGGCTTCTAGGAAGAGCTTTCCCCATATGTTTTAAATGGAACAGACAGGTTAACAGACAGGAGGGAGAAATATCCAGAGGCAGTCAGTTGGGGAAGAAAGTTATAGATCAGCACCAGCTTCCTTGACAGTGTTGTGACTTTGTTCAGTGTACATTCACTAGCCGTACCAGACACTTACTTCAACTGGAAAGCTTTAACAAATGATGATTGTACATCATAGATGAGCTTCCCCACTTTCAAGCTGTATTTTTTTCAAAAACAGTTCACTCAGGCTCTTATACAAAACGTCCTTGAATGAGCTAACATGGAGGAATCAACACATTAGGTAGCTGTCCTGTTTGTCGAAACACTAATTGATCATGCAGGAAACCAAATGCAACACCACAGAAACCAAAAAACCCACTCAACCAGTCCAAGAGGAACATAAATACATTCTAATGAGTAGTTTGCTTGCATCACAACTGTTTACAATTTAAACAGTGCCATTTGATGAGCTTGGCCTGCCTTTGCCAGAAGGCACACCCAGAAACATGCTTTATAAATTTAACAGAACCTCGTGACAATCCTATTTGTCCCATAGCCGTGCCAGCTCCAGAAAGCCACAAAATCACAGAAGAAATCTCTATAGGGTCAACTTTAAAATTAAGTGATGGCTTGAAGTTACTAAGGTTAATCAATGAGTCAATGCAGTAATAACTAGCACAGGTGGACAATCTTCAGCTTGGTTTACTGTGCTCTGCAAAAATGCTATGTAAGATGCCAGCAATCACAAAATATACATTCCAAGAGAGAGTGAACGGAAGAGAAGCACAAGCCATCAAATGTAGCCACTGAAAACATTTGTCATGAAATGAAGGGCACATCTAAATGAGTTGGTAGCAAGTTCAGGAATAGGTCTCTGTGCTGTTGTTTGTTTGTCAATGGCAACTGCAGCCACTATGAAGGGAAAATTATGTGGAAACACAGCTTTCATGTCAAAGCTTTAGTGTTCTCTTAATCTACACTCTTTGCCCAATTATTCCACCCACCCACCCCACCTCCAAGTTGCTATTTGCCCTGTAGGAGAAAAAATGCTGCTAAGAAATATCTGATAATCTCACATTATCTTATCTGTTTGTGCTAAACTCTCCACAAATTAACATAATGGACAAAATTCTATTACACAACTATGTACATACAATTTGATATTGTGTATCGAGTAATTGCACTACTGCCAAGGTGGAAATGCTACCCCCCAAAGCTTTGCAACTGGTGCACTGCACAATTGGTCGTGTTGGGAACACCCAACTGCTTATACAATTCAATAGCACACTTTTTCGTTGTCGGGTGTAACACATAGCACACTTACACTGATGTAATTTTGACATTACACCGGCGCAAACAGAATACTGGCCGCTGTGCTTTCCAATAAAGATATTAATCTCTCATAGACACATAAAGTTTCTCTTTTTGTAATCCTCTGATAGTGTTAAAAGTGTGTAAGAATTCAGTCAGACAAATTCATTGCAGCACAAAGTGAGTTGCTAAATAAATACTGTACATATCTTATCATAAATATGTATTCCGTTAATATGCTGTATGCAGTTAACACAGCGTTAAGGTGCATACTCAACATTTTTTAATTTAAAAGAGCCATTCAACTTGTCCTTGAATTTGGACAATCTTAGGTATGTTTACCTATAAAGAAGTATGCATAGCATTGCGGCCTACATTCAATTCTGTCTCATGTTCATAGAACATACTGTACACATCCAAGATCCCTAGCAGAATTATACTATGTTAAAAAAAAAAACTCCAACAGCAGAGGGACATGGCTTGTGCCGTACATTCAGAGGGACAGCATTTACCTCATTTGCTCATCAGCACAGAAACAAGGTAAGTACTTACCACTATGGCCAAGTTAAACAAGATCATCATAACCTTCAAAAATGTGAAACAACTCATCTTGGTATCTGTAAATAATGTAGAAATAATGTTTTTAAAAGGCCACTCACGATGCTTTAGACAGCTCCATATATAATTCATATTCTAGACTTCGGGCAACGGGTTAACATCCTGATCTTAGTGATGATAACTAGTAAGAATTATTATGAAATGGCATAGCTTACTTCCCAGTTGTGATGTGCATAGGAGAGAGGCTGCCTTCAACCAAGTATTTTTTTTCCTGATTGATGTTTTAAGGAAAACTCAACTACATTGTAAAGGGCATTAGAAAGACATTTTACTTTTTAAAGAGAAAAAGCAAAAAAGGGAAGACTTCATCCACCTCTGTGTCTTCTGTTCCCCAGTAGGGTCCAGTAGTCATGGCCCCAACAGTTTCAAGGCCAAGGAACAACTAGGTAATATCTTCTCAGTGCTACCGCTAGCGATAGCTTTCATGACAGTGAAAGACCCTCATCTCCATTTGATAGTCGTCAACATCATCATCATCAACAACAACGGTACTTGGTTTTCCTTGGTATTCAAGTGAATTCTGAGAGGGTAGCCGTGTTAGTCTTTTCAAGAATTTCAGGCAAAAATCAAAGAAAAACAAAACAAAACAAAAGACACAAAACGTGGCACCTAAAAAACTAACTTTCATAATTTAATGTAGTGTTTCGTGGACTACACGTCCACTTCTTCAGACATATAGCAGCAGTGAATTCTGATGAATGATGAGGCTTCTCAGGGTTTTCTAGCTATGGTGTACTTAGAAGCGGGTTACTATTCTCTCCTTTGGGTGCTACTTTGGGACCGTACAGCTTGTCCACTGCTAGTCATTGTGGCAAGGCACACGTAAACCCATCAGCCACACACATTCCAGATACTATGGGAGGCACTGTGGGATTTGCACTGCTAATTTGTGGCTTCACAGTCAGGTGCTTGAACCCACTGATCTATGCCCGTTTACAGATGGAAGGTGATACAGAATTTCTTCAGGATAACATTACATTTTTTAAAAAATCTTTTATAAGTTTCCTCCCCCTGAAGATTTCAATAAAGAATAACGTGGTCGAATGTCATCCACAAACAAGCTTTCTTTTCAAATGAAAAGATATGAAACAACATAGTGCCCTGATCACTTAGAAAGCACAGGTTTAAAGACTAGTTTCAATATATTTGATAGAGTGGGCTATAATCCACAGAAGTTCATATTATATCCCTTAAGTCTTTAAGGTATATTAGGACTCTGTTGCTTTTAAAATTCTGTATCAACCCCCATTCTTTAATGAAGAAAGAATTCTGACAGGTGAATATCCTACTTCACAAACACAAAAGACTCACCTTAACAGGGAACAGACAACTCCAGAAACAACCTGAACAATTCTTACGATGCTTCCAGTTCTGCTACCAGTTCGCAAGCAGTCAGCTTCTGAAGTAAATCAAAGCTGTTGTCCTTTTAGCCTATACAAAGCATCCCCTGTTCAGACCAATCAGATCTCTTTCAGCGCATGGCCACACCTCACCAAACTAATGTTAACAGGGGATGGGAAACTGTTGGAGTCCAACTAGTAAACTTACCTTCCTTTATTCTTTACTGCTCTCTACTGGATATTGGTGATTGTGAATCTTCATTTAGGAGGGTGGGGGTGGGGAGTTATCACCTACTCCGGCATTTCATTTAGAACACCACATGAAAGTAGTTTGTTACAGTGGTGGGAAGTAGTGCATTATTTTTCAGAGCAAGGGTGCACCTACATGGAAACATTATTTGCAGTTTTATTCCCAATTGGAACAGGTGACTTCAAAGTGTTTTTCTGTGGTCATGGGATGTAAAAATCTATGCAAATCAGCCTGTTACTTTTCCCTTTCTACTTTTTTTCTATCAACAACATTTTTGAATAGAGTTTTGCCTGTGTGTTCCCTTGTTTCAATCTACAACAGGACCAGGAAGGGGCATTTCTGGTGATGTTGTCAGTTGGAGCATGATGTTTTGGGAGAGTCAGAACACCTGCCCCTGAAATCTTTATCCCATTATGATCTCTCTCCCTAGACTCTTCCTGAAGTATTTTTGTTTATTTAAAAAAATTGAGTTGACTGCTAGATCACCTCCCCATAGGCAAACAATTTAAAACAATTCCAACAAACTCCAACAGAGTGTATTATGGGAAACTAACCCTTGAACAGTCCCAGTGGCTTGACAGCAAACCATAAAAGGAGAGCTATGGATTGTCAGGAGGGCAGTATCAAAGGAAGTGGGGCTGGGGTTGGGGTAGGGGGTATTAGATTGTATGGCAGCATATTGGAAGGCCACTATGACCACTGGGATCAAGAACAGCCTGGTGTCTTCATGTGGTCATCTAAACAAAATGCAGCCACAAAAGAGACCATCTATCAAGATGAAGCAAAGCCAAAATGGAATAATTTGGCTTTGCATCATTTGGATTCATGGTCTCTGCCAATGTAGGTACAGCCTAACAGCAGGGATAACATTATTGGTTTAGAGAAAAATGGAAGGTTGCAACCCAGCACCTGTCTGAATGACATTATTCAGTTAGGGCATATTGTAATCATAAGCATTCTTTCAATGACTGGAATCTATTATGTTATTACACCCATGCAATGCAATTGGTGTAAATTCTAATGGTGAATAGCACAAGTAATGAAGTCAACATGCATGATTGCTTTTTGCATACCAAGTCACACAGCTTGGTGTATTATATCAGATGCCCAGAATAAATTCTTAATTTGTGGCTGACTATTGATTGATTGATTGATTGATTGATTGATTGATTGATTGATTGATTGATTGATTCATTCATTCATTCATTCATTCATTCATTCATTCATTCAGATATTTTTATGCCGCCCAACCTAGCCGCCCAACCTAGCGACAAGCATTACTTTGGGAGTTTAAACAAAAATATTAAACTATCTTGAACTTCCCAACAAAACCACCATAAGAAACTACAATCATAAGCAGAAATGAAAAATTAAGATTCCAATAAATATTCCAAAACCCAGTGATGGTCATGTCAGGTGAATCTGGATTCCAAAGCTACCTTGGGGGAAGGATCCCATTAAATGTTTCCTTGAAAAGTCATCTTGAAGGAAGAAAGCCTGTCATATCTCAAGTAGGAGCCCATTCAAAAAAGAGGGAGCTGCAACTGAGATTAGACTCTTGGTGGATACTTTCTTCACCTTTCTTGGATGGCCACCAGCAAGATTGAGGCATTAGTGAGGATTCACTCAAACAGGCAATTAAGCCCCAGGTCATTACTAATAGGATTCTGGCCTTTAACTTGTTAACAACACTCACACACTGTTGACCATTACAAGATTCTATTGCTTTCTTCCTAATGAGGTAAGAGCAACCATCAGTCTAGGTAGCTGTTGTTGTGAGTTCCTCGGGCTGTTTGGCCATGTACTGGAAGTTTTTCTTCCTGACGTTTTGCCAGACTCTGTGGCTGTCATCTTCAGAGTTAGCTGTTCTAGTATGTGAACTGATCATGGGTGCTTGTGGCTGGATGGAAATCATTGAACTTTGATCTTTTGCAGGCTGTAGCTTTCAGTACTGGAAGCCAGGCTTTGTTGATTTTTAGACTTTCTTCTTTTTTGTTGAAACTAGAGGTGGGCATGAAATGGAAGAGTTACATTTTGTTTCATTTGTCATTTCATTTGGGGGGGTTCGTTTTGTATGAAATGATTTTTTAAAAAAAAAAACATTTCCCCCCCGTTATTCATTTCCCCCAATGCACCCGTTCGTGGGGAAAGGCACAAGGTTTTTAAAATGTCTTGGAGCCACTGAGGCAGCTTCAATGGCTCCAAGACATTTTTTTAAAAACCATGCCTTCCCCCCCCCAGGTGCGCTTGGAGGGATTGCAGGGTTTTTAAACTGTTTTTTAGCCACCGAAGCAAGTGGCAGTGGTGGTCATTGGCACCTAGTTTGCTGGCAAAAATAAGTTTTAAAAGCCCATGTCCCCCCCCCATTCCAACCAATTTCAGAGGGATCTTGCTGAGCTATCATTTGCTGGACCCCTTTAAAAATGGCCCAGTCCGCACTGGGAGGATCCCCAGGTGGTGACTGGGCCATTTTTAAAGGGGTCCAGCTGATGACAGCTCAGCAGGATCCCTGTGAAAATGATCAGGACACCAGTGCGAGAGCCCCGAAACAGCATCCCAACCATTTACAGAGGGATCCTGCCGAGCTGTCATCAGCTGGACCCCTTTAAAAATGGCCCAGTCAGCACTGGGGGATCTCCAGGTGTGACTGGTTGCCCCTCCCAAGCGCCAATCAGCTATCGAGTAGGGCAAACGCCAATCAGCTGGTGTGCTCCCCTTGCTGGCTACCCCCCTCCAGGTGATTAGTGCTAGGGAGGGGACAGCCGGCGCATGCTGCTTGTCAAAAAATAAAAAAAAATAAAATGGAACGGAATGGAACGAAAATCCCAGGTATTTAAGTACTTCATTTTTTATTTTTTAGGCAACGAAACGAAAAATGAAAAACAAAATGGAAACAAAATCATTTTGTACCCATCTCTAGTTGAAACTATGCTTATCTTTGTGGATTTCAATGGCTTCCCTGTGTAGTCTGACATAGTGATTGGTAGTGTTGTCCAGTACCTCTCTGTCCAGGAAGAGGATTTCATGTCCAATTTGTTTCTGGGTGTGTTCAGCTACTACTGATTTTTCAGGTTGTTTTAGTCTGTAGTGTCTTTCATGTTCTTGGATTCTGGTTTGGATGCTGCGCTTTGTGGTCCCAATATATACCTGGCCACAACTGCAAGGTATCCAGTATACTCCTGCAGTGGTGAGTGGGTTCTTTTTGTCCTTTGCTGACCGTAGCATCTGTTGTATTTTTGTGGTGGTCCTGATTGCAATGAAACTTCTTAATCCCTCCATCACAATACAATGACTAACACTTATTCTCCTGCATAGGACAAGTTTCCTCTTTCACACAACTTTAACACCACACATTCTCACTCACTCTATACCCCAGAGCACAGAGAGAACTCCTAGTTCCCTGAGCTCATTGCCCTCTGAAGATGCTGGCCACAGTGGCTGATACTTCACGTCCCTCTCGCTGCAGTTCGCGGCCCCGCTGGAGACCGGTTTGAAGGAATGTAACCTCACATCCTTGTGGGGTCAATCCGAGTTCGAAGGAATGTAACTTCACATCCTTGTGGGGTCAATCTGAGTTCGAAGGAACGGAACCTCACGTCCTTGTGGGGTCAATCTGAGTTCACCCCGACCAGGAATCTCTCACCCCGGAGGCAAGTTCGCCTCGGCTCGAGGAAGGACGTGAAGTAACCACCAGTGTCTAGTGAAACATCAGGAAGAAAAACTTCTAGAACACAGCCAAACAGCCCGAAAAACTCACAACAGCTCTCAGATCCGGGCCACGAAAGCCTTCAATAATACATCAGTCTAGGAATTAGGGCCATTAACCAGTGCCTGGGAATGGCTAAATGCTTTGAGTTTTCTGCCACAGATAGATCTGGACTGCAGCTTGTGGTTTGTCTCCATACTCTTCTTTGTATGGGGCTTGAGGTTAACAATTTCTGGGGTAGGCAAAATGAAAATCTTCTGATGTCATTACACCATGTTTCCCATGTGCCCTAGCCAGAATAGCCACTGTGAGAAATTTTGAGTGTTGCAATTAACAACACCTGGAGGGCCCCACTTGGTTCATTCCAATTCTGCAAAAATTACTGATTTTCCTTTGGACTAGAAATTCCTGACTACATTGCCTGCCATCTATGGAATGTGTGCATTGCTATCTAGGACACATAAGGTATAATCCTGTTGGGGACTGGCAGAGAGGGGTGGATCAAAGAGAGTGGGGCAGCGGATATGGATCAAGTTGTCTCAGATTCTCTAAAGATATTGGCACCTAGTGTGTGATCAACTAAATAGAAGTGCAAAACAGGCTGTGAATCAAGCCAAAGCAATCAAAAAGCATAAAATAGGCTACGAATCAAGTCAGCATTAGCCAGAGCCTGAATTAAAGATTTTGGAAACACTAACTGCATTAGGCCACTGGGAGGCTCCCTGCCACTGGATAATTCCTTTAATTGCACTGCGCTTTATATTAAGCTTGGTTGTTTTCAGATCTATTATCCCATGCTCTTTGGTTTTACATAGCTGGCATTGAAATGAGCATTTTGCAAAACTGAGTCTGAGTAGTTGTTTTTTTCTGGAAGTTGAGGCATGGCAACTGGACTTCTTTTTCTTGAGAGTTAGAAACATTTCGCTGCTCATCCAAACAGTTTCATCAGTCTGAATAAAGCTAGTTGCGAGTCCTCCATCTTATAGTCCACTTTGACCTCTTGTCACCCTAGTCTGAAATAGGCTCATAAGATGAACAATGGCCTGAATAGGCTTGTTAGGTAGACAACAGTCAAAGATGAGGATGTACACATATTAGACAGAGAAGATAGGTGGTTTGCGAGAGGGGTCAGGGAAGCCATTCATGTGAGCATTGAAAACCCCTCTCTTAACACAGATGGGGGCCTCAGGTACAGTCTATCTGCTACTTATCAGGCTGTGCTTTCAACAAAATATGTATGTTATAAAATAAATAAATAAATAAATAAATAAATAATAAGCCTTCACCACCAAGGCTATAGCTAACAACCTTTCAGCACCTTAAGCCATTGTTCACCTTAAGGTTATTGACTATTGTCTACCTAACAAGCCTATTCAGGCCATTGTTCATCTTAGGAGCCTATTTCAGACCAGGGTGACAAGAGGTCAAAGTGGACTATAAGATGGAGGACTTGCAACTAGCTTTATTCAGACTGATGAAGCTGTTTGGATCAGCAGCGAAACGTTTCTATCTCTCAAGAAAAAGACGTCCAGTTGCCATGACTCAACTTCCAGATAAACTCACCTGGATGACTGAGAATCTTCACAGACAAAATGAAGTAGAGGCTTCTCAGAACGCAAGTAAAAGTGTTGCTGGATTATATAGCAGTAAAAGGAGTTGCCAAGTGACAGAAGTGATTGTTGTCACCGCATAAGGTTTCTGTTCACTGCTCACCTTTGCCTTTGCCAAATCTATATCTCTTTAGAAATCTTTCTGTCTGCTTGTTTAAGAGAGAAGGTGGCTAGTAAAATCAAAATGCTTCTTTCGTAACAATTGTGATTAAAATCACAGAAAGAGTGGTTCAATAACTTCCACTGATTATGGTACCTCTGAATCTCCTACTATCGGTCACATTTCTTTGGAGAGGTCCTAATGATCTAATAATATGGCACAGTCCAAAGATATTTCCAGGTCAAGTCCAGGGAATCTCCAGTATTTATGAGGCACAGCTGATGGGAAAGGCCTTTGTCTAAGACCCTGGAAAGCTGCTGCCACTCAGAATAGATCCTACTTGGGTAGGATTGTTCCTAAATATTTGTCTTTCAGTTCAGACTAATAAATCCCGCTTCAGACAAATAAAGCCACACTCCGCAAGCAACACCAGTGATCCAGATCCTCTGGTGCAGCAAAGAGGAAATGCCTCGTGACATCTTAAAAGGAAAACCAAGTTTACTTGGTACAAGCTTTCATCTGAAACAGTTCTTCAGACACATTTTCTGGAAATGCTTGCAGAACCACCAAGTGACCCAAATCATTTCTTTGATATCACAAAGTGCCTTCTTTTCCCATTGACTTTCCAAGTGGTTGAGGTTTGCTCTGGCTTCATCTCCTGGTCAAGAATAAGGAGACCATTATTTATGGGTTTATCAAAATTTTAAGGGGAATAAAACTGTTTCAGTAGAGAAACAAGAGTCAGACGTCCTTAATGTAGTGCTTTATAGATAATCTGGGCTATAAATTCCGTAGAACTCCAATCAGTCAAATGATTTGGTTATAAATCCCATTTACTTTATTGATTGGCCTCAAATTTGTAGACACTGCAAGGACTACTCCTTGGTGGTGGTTGTTTTTTCCTCTTCAAAAAGTACTGGTACTTTCCTATTTCCTACCACTGTAATTACTGGGTGCCACAGTAACTTCTGGATAAGCAAAAAATGGCAGATCCAATGTTTGGATGAACCTCAGAGACACAGGATAGTGTTTATGTGGTTAAGGAAGCACAGTTATGGCATTTGGTGTCTGTCCAGGGATGTAAATTCTTTCCTTGGTTTACATACTAGAGGACAAAGGGCCCTTCAGCACACCTGCACAAATATGCTCCTTTCCATTTCATTAATGCAATGTATCTCTTTTTATTTTACAAAACTCCTGTATTTGTAGGAAACAGGGAAATGATACTGCAGCCTTTCCATTTTGTCATTTAAAATGTGCCAGTGCTGGAGTCCTGTATGTATATTGCATACAGTACTTGTATATATAAGCAGCACACTTTGCTTTGGTACTTGTATAATGTAGACTAAGCCAAAGGATTTGGTTGGATCCTTGAGATAACATATATAAGCTTGAACTGCAGAAAGCAATAAACAGCACATTTGGGGGCAAATATAAACCAAATAAGAGCTGGTTTTGGCCTCTCTCCTGAATGTGGTCTGGAACTGGTTTCCTTCCAAATAGAAGTAGCTGGCTTAAGCACATTCGCTTAAACACATGAATAATGTCATATGTAATTTGGGCTGTGCATTCTTCAGCTATGCCTCAAGCATCTCAATCAGGAAATCAGGAAATTCCTCAGGTCAGAGTTAGATATACAGTATTTTTATATCTGAGTCTCTCCTTCACTTCACGGGTTAGTTGTGTTGTATCTCTCCAATTGGCTTTACATAGCAGCACAAAGCATGTGTAGTATTTTTATTTTTTATTTATTAGATTTCTAGACCACCCATCTGGCAGTAAGGCCTCTCTGGCCGGTTTACAACAGTGATACATACGTCACAATACAAATTACACAATTGGCATAATTATACACAATTGACCACAAATTTTAACAACTATTTATTTATTTATTTATTTATTTATTTATTTATTTTCCTGATTATATTCTGCCCACCACCCAAAGGTTTCTGGGCGGCTTACAATTCAAAATTAAAATACCAATCAAAACGAGATTAAAAACATTAACAATTAAAAGCCATTAAAACCCTTAAATACAAAAATTGCCATCACGAATTATCATTTATGTGTTAAATAAGAACACACTAAGACATATTTGGTGGGTAATTACATATATCATCAAAAAGAGCTACAAGACATTAATAATAGGGAGGGAGGTGTTGTAGTTACATCATGGCCTGAAGGAATGTCTCCTGAAACAACCAACCTAGCAGTTCGAAAGCATGCAAATGCAAGTAGATCAAGATGTATCACTGTAAAAAAAGCAGGAAAGTAAATAAACAGTGTTCCGTTCGCAGAAATGCGTTCAACCATTCCAGCCACGTGGCCACGGACTTGCACAACACTGGCTCTTTGGCTTGAAAATGGAGATGAGCACCACCCCTAGAGTTGGACTCTACTAGCACACATGTTCAGGGGAAACCTTTACCTTAAATTACTACTTCCTGGGAGCAGTTAGGTCTTTATTTGCTCTTCTAGCAGATAGTGCTAGGAATCAAATTTGAAAGTAAATGAGTTGGAACAAGCTAACTGCAGGAGACTCCTGTGGACCAGATCCTTCTGCTGCTGTAGGAATGTTATCACTTTGATCCTCCATGTTATGTCAATCAGGATCTGGCCCATTGCACCTACACTTTTTTAATAGTGAAAAAGCAATGATCATTTTGGCAATAAAATCTGTAGGCATCTGTTTGGGTAATAATTACATTATATAGACTAGAATGTGAAACCCCTTCCCTCTTATGCTGGAGTCCCAATCACGACTGGGCCTCCTGCACTTACTCTTGAGTAAAAAAGAAAAAAAAGCTTAAGCTGCTGGCTGTATGTTTAAGGTAAAACAGCCAGAAAAATAACAGCACACTTGATTTATCACCCAATACTGGGAGGCACTTTAGAGACAAAATGCTGTTTTTGGACAGCACCATCATAGGGAGAGAGGAGAAGGCAGACATTCTCTCAGCAAAGAAAGGTCCTTTTTATTTCATTACTGGGGTGGGGGTGGGGGGCTGCTGTCAGATGGGAAAGGGCCTGTTTATGTTCCTGCAGTGCATTATTAGTTTAGCTTCCCTTTAATGTAGCCGAAGAGCTGGCAAGAACATAGGTGTGGTTTCTGGATTTCTGACATGAACGAAGTTTGTCTGGTTTTGAGGAGGATATGTGGAAATTGCCTCCCTGGCCCAGCCATCATCTGTGAAAACATCTGCTGAGCCAGGGCATCCAGAGCTGAGGCAGCCTGTGGAATTCAGAGCAGAGTGAAAAATTATAAAGGAAAGTCAGAGTCTTCTTCCAAATGGACTATCTGGCCTGATGAATACAGCAAATAGCCCTTTATGGGCCCTCACGACAACCCAGATTTATTAGAGGGGGTTGTATATTCCTTTTATTGAGGGCTATTTGAGGGATCTAATGCTAGATGGCATAGTTTATCAGACTTGCAACTATTTTGAGGTGGCCCTTTAGGATGACTACAATCCTTGGTGTTGCTGAACGCCAGGTCTGCCGCAAATAAAACCCAGCTCATCCAGGACCTGATCTTGGATGAAAAGGCAGATCTGGCTTGTATCACAGAGACCTGAGTGTGTGCTGAGTGCTAGGCCAACCCTCTCCCTTATCTACTCACCTTGGTATTCCATCTGGCACCAGGGTAGACTGGAAGGAAGGAGAGGGGGTGGCCATTGTGTATAAAAACACCTTGGAGGCTGTCAGGCTCTTGACTTTGGCAATACTGGGTCTTGAGGCCCTCCACTTATATAAAGGGGCCAGGGAAGGACTTGGGATTGTACTGTCATACTGCACTCCTCGTGACCCACCACTCTCCCTTCCGGAGCTGGCATCCTTCATCTCCGCAACACTGTTGAGGTCCCCCAGGCTTATAGTACTGGGTGACCTCAACATCCATGCGGAGGTGCAGGTCACTGTGCCAGCTCTTGAGTTCTTTGAAACCAGTACCTCCTTGGGATTGTCCCAGCTTGTCAATTGCCCCATACATGTGGCAGGTCACACTTTAGACTTGGTTTATTCAAATGTGCAGAAAGAGTGTTCCGATGGTGACCGACCTTGTGTTGGTCCCCTTGTCATGGTCAGACCACCACCTGATAAAGTTCACCCTCTCAGTGCCACTTCCTCTTAGCGGTGAGCTTGGACTCATTAAGATGGTCCACCTCCACAGGTTAATGGATCATCTTGGTGGGGGTGATAGACATTGGCAGGTTGGGAAACTCCTTCAGTTTTGGGGTTTTGTTTTGTTTTGTTTTTTGTTTTTTTGAGGGGGGGGGCGACTCTCCCTGTGCAGGATGTGTAAAGTCTGGGTGTAATTTTGTCCCCTGCGCTCACTATGGAAGCCCAGGTGGGCCGCACTGCACTGGCTGCTCATCCGATACTGCATTGACATACAAAACCCTAACAGTTTAGGACCTTGCTATCTGTCAGAACAGCTTCTACCCTGGAATACTGCCCATAACACTCATTCTTCATGAGCAGGTCATCTGAGGGTGCTGACTCCGAAGGAAGTGCATAAGACAGCAACTAGGAATTGGGTTTTCCCGATGGCAACTCCTTGTTTATGCAACCAGCTCCCCTTGGAGATCTTCCAGGCTTCCAAAATGTTGGTCTTCAAAAATGGTGAAAACTTGGCTATTTAGAATGGCTTTCCTAAGTTATTAATTACTCTTTTGCTGATCCACTGACATCTCAATCTGTCTCCATCTGTCCTTAGCTTATTTCTGATCTCTGATCTTTACGACTGATATTGTTTGATTTAATTATGTTTTATTATGTAATATCACGTTGTATAATTTTTATTCCTTTAGTTTGTATATTGCATATGGTCTGTTTTATGTTGAAATTGTTGTAAACTGCCTAGAGTGGCATTGGTGCCAGATGGTGCAGTATATTAAACAAACAAACAAGCAAGCAAGCAAGCAAACACACACACACACACACACACACACACACACACACACACATACATACATACATACATACATACATACATACATACATACATACATAAAATGGAAACTATCCCTGCAGCAGTTTGTCCCTAGACATTTTGGCCAGAGGTTAATTTTTGTTGGCTGATGCCTTAAAAGGCATACACCATAAGGTCCCTGATAATTATATTATATTATATTATATTATATTATATTATATTATTATACACAATGTTTTGACTATAATTGCACATTACAGATCTTATTTTTAATGGTCCTTAGCTACTGGAGGATACTGTAGATACCATGTTTGCTATCCTGACCTTGGATGCTGTAGCTCCAAACAATGTAATGTGTCCAAACCAACTCTAAGGTTCTTCAGTAGGTTAAAATAGCGTTAATTATTTGTACTTTTCCTTTTTCATGATGGTACAGATATTCGGCATATTTTTATATAAACCAAAATATGTATGTATGCTCTCTCTTAATTTATACTAGAACTTCTTCCCTGATCGCTCTATTCAGTCAGAAAATTCTTAATACCCTGTGATAAACCTACACCATTTTATAGCTGCCTGCTTAACTTAGGCAGAAGACAGAATTTCATAATTTTGCATTCCATGCAGAGTCATGCTTCCCTTTCTGACATGAATTCTCTTATTGGATCAATGAAGTTAAGACTGCTGTGGGTCAAGCAGGCTGACCATTCTTGGGTTGCCACAAGGGAAGATTTAACCATTAAAAAATAAGACTGAAGAGAATATGGATCTGTGCAGCCAATTTATATCTATGAATGCATATTTAGAAATATTGCCTGTACCATACAGAGAAATGCATTACATCCCACCAAAAGGAGAAGGCAGGATGGTGGTGGTGTGTGTGTGTGTGTGTTTTGTCCAGTGCTAACTGGTTATAGGCACCTTCACCACCTCTGCTATTTCTCATCTTCAAATGGACTTAGACCACACAGCCCTTGAAATACTGCAAGGTTTTCACCAGCTATTACACGCAGCATATTATCACTCTCACATATTGTCTGTTGGAGCTGTGGCTGGCAGGGACTTTTCTGGGCTATTGGCGACTGTCCATCTATCCAGCACTAATTGTTCTCCCCTGCCTCTGAATTCAAAGAGAGTTCTGCTCAGAGTCCCCCCCCCTCTTGAGTCAGACTCATAATGTGAAATAGCTATTCTAGTTTTCGGGAATACACAGCTTCAGCCGGGTGAGCAGCTTCACCTCAGGCTGAGAAAAGGATCGAACAGCACTAGAAAACAGCAAACCCTAGATTGAAGAGCTTCTCGCAGAATACATGCGACAGGGGGTTTACTTTTTTTTTTTAAAAAAAAGCATAAAAATGGCTTCCGTTTCGGCTCCTTTCCTTTAACAATCCATTTCAGTGTTGCAAGAAAATGAGGGTTGACAATCTGTCCTAAGCCATCCTGGGGCGATTTTGCCTCACAGTGCTGTGGTGTGTCATGACATAACATCCTTTCAGGTACATTTCTGAGAGGAGGAACATGGCTACATCATTGCCTCCCTGAGCTCACATATCCAAAATATTGGGGAGGGGGGGGGAAGATGGCAGCCTTGAATGAGAGAGACAGAAATTAAAGGAAATATGAGAAACATGTCTCCTCAAAGACTGTCTTCACAATTCACTTGCAATATGGTGGCAACATTATGCTGGGTACAGGGGCACTATAACCTTGGTGTGATTTTGGCTGGAGTTTGATTCAATACAAATATGAAGTGAAAATTATTATGGTCCTCAGTCCTGATAATTTGCAATAACCTTCCTCAGCAGTTCCAAGGCACGGTCCCCTGATTTCTGTGGTCCAGATAGAAGAGAACATACACACACACACACACACACACACACACACACACACACACACACACACACACAGAGAGAGAGAGAGAGAGAGAGAGAGAGAGAGAGTCCCTTTCTTCAGCCAGAATTTTTGACAATATGTTTTTAAAGCACCTGGGTAAGAATACTAAAACGCTGCAGTAGGTACTGAAGGGGCCTTTAACTAACACACTAGTTCTTTGCAATATGCCCAGTTTAAGTATGATTTACAATGCACAGCTGTTTTTCTGTATACTTAAGCCAAATAAATCCAGACATTGGTACTTGGCTGTTAATAAGCAAGACAGGACACTGTGTTCCAGAGACTGTGACATAAATCAAGGTGTGAGATTAGTTGTGTCACATCTCTCCTAGTGGTGTAGAATAATATTGTCATGGGAAAGTATTGAAAGAAGCATGGTGGCTGTTATAAATCCAAGATTTGATAATAATTTATTGGTTGATTAAAATATCATTAAAAGGTGAGTGTTCAAGTCCTATTGGACTATTAATCCTTGAGCACTGGAAAACTCAGGGTGTGGGAGAAGCCTAACTTTCATTACAGATCCTGTAGTTTCACAGTATAGTAAATAAACATTTGTCCCGCCTTTTCAATGCAGTCAAAATCTGCTGCTTGAGGTGGCTCCCACCCTCTGCCTAATAGCAGAACTGACTGAGTATATAAGGGCTTACTTTGAAGAAACTGTATGGAACCCCAAGCCAGACTGAGATGATCACGCATGAATAAGAAAGACCTAAACCATTTACCAGGGCATTTATTTTATACAAGTATAAAATAATGCAGTTTTAAAAAGTGTTTTTAAAAGAACTCTCTGCTTTTGTGCAAAGCACAATTTGGGAGTTGGTGGATGGCAAGGGGAAAAGTAGATGGGGCATGGTGTGAGTTGTGCATAAAATCCCAATTTAGACCAGAGTTCTGAACTGCTATCTTTTGTTTTAAAACTAACCCCTAGTTTCATACTAGGTATAGGTATTAACTCCATGTGGAATTTAGTTCTTTGTTAAGTAGTACTTTCCCCCCAAACTGTTATAATTATTGTTCCACAGTCTTATCTCCAATAAATGCTACCTTTTTAGTCTATTGAACCAACACTCACGTTGTAAACAACCCAGAGTAGCCTTTGGTTAGATGGCCACTGTAAATAAATAAATAAATAAATAAATAAATAAATAAATAAATAAACATCTTTCTTAATTTCCAGATTGCTGCAGCCCAAAAGGTGGATCATGCAGTCAGTAACTCCTACCTACATGGAAGAGAGCATTGTGTCCTCAGGTCTGAAAGCCTTTATTGCTAATTCAGGGTATTTGGGTGGGTGGGTGGGTGGGGGAACCAGTGTTGTGTTTCTTTGGCCACCACTGGCAGCAATGCTAGAAGAATACAAGGCATCAAAGATGATCAGCTTCCTTTTACTCAGTGTGTGTATGAAGGCTGAGAAATCACACTACTAAATTCTAGTGGTAGTCTGCCACAAACTGAGGGCTAAAACATGCTTTTAATTAAGTGCCTCTTTCCTGCTCTTACACCACCACCCATCCAACAAATGTGTTCTACTTTGTTATGCATGTTTCTGCAATTAAAATGCCCAGGAAGGTACTGTAGCTTGTGTGTGTGTTTTTTAAGTTTATTTGACCACACTTATACTAGCAATGTGTCTGACCTTAACAAGCTTTTTCAATTATACATTTTTTGTTGCAAATTGAAGGAGCACTGCACCTAAAAACAAAATCAGTGGCACTGCTAGTGAGATCTCAAGTGACAGCACTGCAAAGCATCAGTGAGATAGTCAGGAAAGGAGGGGCATTGTTGCTCTGGTTCTTCCAGCGCAGGTAATCAGTCAATGTGACCAAGGCAGCTGCAGTTACTATGTCAATAAATACTGGCCAGAAGCCAGTTTATTAAGGATTATGTTCTTGTAAGTACCTAGTGGCCTGCCAGGTGCACAAGGCAGTGAAACCCACTTATCAGCAACTGATAGCCTGAGCTAAATTACCTTCTTCTGTTTGAATTTTATTTCACTGGATAAAAAAGCAGCCTGTGGCACAAACTCAATTAGAGGTGATGTAGGGATGATTTCTGTTACAAGAGATTCAATCAATAGTTACTGTTCGAACACTGAAGCTCAAGGAAAGAAATGTAAACTAAGTTATAAAATACCAAATAGATGTAGCACCTGCAAGATTAATGGATTTCCAACTAGAGATTTCCTGGACATACAGCCACATACATACGTGTGTGTGTGTGTGTGTGTGTGTGTGTGTGCGTGCGTGCGTGCGTGCGTGCGTGCGTGCGTGCGTGCGTGTGTGTGTGTGTGTGTGTGTGTTCATCCTGAATCTAACCAGTCTCTGGAAACAGTTCCATTTCTTGGCACCTTGAAATCCACTGTGTTCTAGGCACACACTTCAACCTGGCACCAATGTTCCACCTCTTGGGTCAGGCAAGTCTATCAGGGCCCAGTCTGGCCCTGTTACACTCCAGCGCTTCTGTTGGGACAAACTTTTGCACCAGCATTTTGTCAAGGAGCCAGTGCTATCCAGAGAGAAACAGGAACTGCATCTCTCCCCTTGCTCCTTGCACCCCAGGCATCATGCAGAACACAATGAAAGGCCATCTTGCTTAGGCCCACATTGTCATCCTGGTGCTAACAAGGCTCATGTGTTCGATGGACAGAAAGAAAACAAGCACACAAAGAGAGATACAGACATGTGCTACTGTATGAGAATAGGAACACAACTTTATTGATTATTGCTGAAGTGTCCCTGGTACAGTTTAAGGAAACTGTTTCCTTCTAATCTTTCAGAAGGTCTGTAAATTATTTCTGAAGCCAAAAGGGGAACAAAAACCTTGTAGCTGGGGCCATTTGTAGTAGAATAATAGCATCCACATACTACCATTCCAACATCTCTTACAAAGGGTGCCTGAAGCACTCCCCAGGTTTGTCTAGTCATCCTGGGGTGGGGGTGGGGGGGGGAGACTGTTGGAAGAAGTTACAAGGACAACTTAACTGGTAACAGTGTGTTCCAAAGTGGACCACTTACTCGCAGGTCCATCGCCAAGAGCCACAATTAGGTGCACAACATAAAGCAGAGCACCAGTGTATACAAAAAGCCACAGATTTCACATCCATGTATTCACAGAACAGCCCATTTCCCATATATATTATGTAACAAGCAAAGGCAGCAAAGAGCCATGACAGTAGCTGCTTTCACATGACCACTAAAATCCACAGCAAACTTTGATCCGGATCTTACCCCCAGAGCGGTCACGTGGTTGATGTCGTGGATAGGTTGTTCCCATGTTTACGTTTTAAAAATCTGCAACTGTTCTGATCCCATGACTGAGAACTGCAGCAAAGACACCATAACCAAAAGGTTTTGGTGTGGATTTTCTGTGTTCCCACAGACTCGAGTAATGGTTTACAATCCACATCAGAACAGCGACAAAGATTTTACCACCTCGTGACTCGGTACTTGTTAAATGTGCTGGGTCATGGTTAAAGTGGTGTGGCTGCACTTTATGTTTTTTTTTAAAGTCTGCTGCTCATGGGAAAATGATTTATGCTCCACATCTGCAAGCACTCTGCAGCGGATTTTAGTGGTCGTGTGAAATCAGCCAGTGTGGAGACACACATATGTGTATACAGTTGTTTGCGTAGACAGAATATATATAAATAGTCAAATGAACATCAAGCATTGGAGCAGGGGCAGTGTGTATAACCCCACACCAATAATGCTAGGAGAAGTCAAAGGCATTGGGAAAATAGGAAAACCAGAGATAAGATGGAGTAGCTCAACAAAGAAAGCCATGGCTTGCAAGACCTGAGCAGGGCTATTAATGAGAGGACTTTTTGGAAATTGTTAATTCATAAGTTCATGGGAACTCATACAGTCCAAAAAAAAATCTGGAGTGTTGAAGGTTCAATCAGCACTGTCCTACCTAGGTTGTTAACTCCATAGCTCCAGAAATTCTTCTTTCCTAATGTTCTGGGATCTGGTGGTATGACTGTCCCAATCAATGGCAAACAGAGGACACAAAGGCTGGAATCCTGCTGCTTAGCATAGTAAGTCGCTACTGGACAAGGTCCATAGAAGCCACAGAACTCACAAAAGAGTTGACTCATCACATCCTACTCTAGTTGCAATTTACTATACTGAGCAAAAAGATTTCTGGCACAGTGTTTCAAGTTGAAGCCTGTAACTACTCTAGGTTCTGATTTGTTAAGCTTTTAGTCTTGCTATTTGTAGGTCAGTCTTGTCTCTTCTCCGAGGTGATCACAGGTGTGGAGTGACAATGATGTGGCTGGTATTACTGACTGATGACTAGAAGCATGTCCACCTGTGCATGCAGAGGCCTCTTAAAAGCAGGTGTTGCACTGGAGGAGGCAGGGAATTGAGGGTGGGTGGAGCTACATGGTACTATAATGCTACTGGTGGGACTAATTGGTCACAGACTCACAGTCCCACTGAAGTGGTGAGTTTTCCACTTTTATTACTATTTGAATATGGCTTCTGTAGCGTGATTAGATGGCACTGAGCATGGTTGTGTCTGGATGGAGCCAGGAGCTGTCGGTTTCTCTTCAGTTCTCTTTTATATGAAAGAAACAAGTTCTCATCTTGCTTCCTGGCTGGCATGTCTTATATTCTTTCCATGATATGATATACTTTCAAGAAGTATAATGAAGTTTGTCTTTCAGTCGGCTCATTTCTAACAAAACAAGCATTAGCTGGGAGAGAATATGAAATATTGTTAAATGCAATAGAAAATAAGTCACTATCAATATCATATGCAGTTACTATATTCTTGAGGCAGAGGCAAGTTGATAAAACATGCAATCTCAAAAGGAGAAGAAGTGGGTGACAATTAAAATCCAATTTTAAAAAATTCAATTAAAAAACTGGTAACATTAGTTGTTTTCTATTGCTTCTGATTGCAGAGAGCACTATTATAAGTAGCATATGTTTTCATGGATATTTTTCAAAAATATAGAAATGTAAGGAGGTCTGCATTCCACAGCTTCAACACCTTTCAGGATGCATAGGACTGCTCTCAAAAATTTACAGATACAGTATATTCTTGAAGCACTCTGTGTTAATATTTACTATTGGTTGCTCCACCGATTTTGTGGAGAGTGTGGGGTTTGTGTGACAACAGTGTGTTTTGTCTGTAAAATAATAAAACATATAATTAATAGTATTGCTAAAAGTGGCATGGATGTGAGAGCATATAACCATTTTGCCCCCCCTTCACCTTCCCAGCTTATCTGTGTTAGATATCTATTGAGACCCATACCTGAGATATGTTTAAAGCCTCTGCATTATAGTTCACCAGTGGTCAAACTGGCTATGGTTGATGGGAAGCATCGGTCCCCCAGTCTCTGTACTGTATTCAGTTATCTCATTGAATCTACTGATCATTATATTTCCCCTGACATTTGAGAATAGTATTCCTTGGTGAAATTACTTTGGGTTGGATAAGATAGTATTGTGGAAATGGTAGTACCCACTTTCTGGATGTTTTTGGAATGCAACTGCTATAATCCCTCACAATGGATCTGCTGTCTAGGACTGGTGGGTTTTTTCCCTCCAAAAACCATTTGGAGGCCCACAGCTACTCACCTGTGATCCAGACACTTTGGTTTCCTGCCCTTGGTTAACCACACTATGGAACACAAATGCCTTCAGTGGTCTCTCACGGCAGCTACATACTTGAACAACTAATCCTCCTGTTCCTGACTTTTCTTCTTCAAGGAATGGGCCTTCCAAGAGAAATATACCTCTTCTGGGATTGTAAGCCTTGACACATGTAGTTGCTAGGATACACCCAATGTTCCACACAGGTTTCATAATCAAACCAGATGTCTGAGTAATTTCATCCCATTGTGGTCCACTCTGGTGCTGAGGAGAGAGGGAATAAATAAGTGGCAACTTTGCATCTCTTTATCATCAAGGTGGAAAGCAGGAAAAAGGCTCTCCATACATGAGATAAAGAGCTGTAAAGATAAATATTTTCACTTATCTTGTGATTGGAAGAGAATGGAATAAAAGTACAAGAGGTCCTTTTAGATTACACCAGTTTAAAAGCAACTGCATTATCACATGATATATTAAGATTAGAGTTTGGAAAAGCTACTATTTAAGACTATAACTCCCAGAACTCTATAACTGTTGGAGGAATCTTGCAAATTATAGTCCAAAAAGTAATTTTTCAAAGCCATGATTATATGTCTCATGGGAACACATGAAAGGGCTTTCTCTCTTGCTGCCCCCAGACTCTGGAACTCCCTCCCACTGGAGGCCAGGACTGACCCATATCTGCTATCTTTCCAGAAACAGGCAAAGACCTTTCTCTTCAGAAAAGCTTTTCCTGAATGATGGACTACATAATATGTGTCTTTATATGAATATTTCTTACATGATTACACAGACTTTGTGTTTATAATCACTTATAACTTTGTGTTTATATATCCTTTGTGTGATTGCTTTGACACTATGCTTTCAATGTTAGTCTCCATCTCCCATAACATTTGGATGGTTTACTGTGAATGATTACATGGAATTTTACTCTCTCTTTAACTGCTTGTGTTCTCTTATAGCTTCAATGTTATCTTTTAATGTAAGCCAGCTTGGGTACTTTTCCAAGGAGAAAGGTGGGGTAAAAGTACTTCTGTGTGTGTGTGTGTGTGTGTGTGTGTGTGTGATTTTTATGCCACCCATCTAGCAGATAGTTATTCTGGGCAGTGTACAAACAAGAAAAATATCATATAAATGCAGCCAAATAATTAAATAACACAAAATAAGTGAGTAAATATTATAATAAGATTGAGATTAAGCTGTAGTTACAAGGCACATATCCCCTCACACACACACACCATGTCTCATTTTATCATTTTCCTGGAAGTTTGAGTTCCATAGATATCAATAATGGTTTGAAGACCTTTGTTAATGATTTAATTCAGCAAACCTTCATTTAAAGTTGTCTTCCTGCTGCAAGGTTTGTGTCCAATGCCTCTTGATTAGTAACATCAGAAGAGCTGCATCCAGGTCTCTTCCCTTTTACTGTACAAATAAAATGAACCAAGTCAACTGCATTCTTTGCAGGCTCAGAGTTAACAAAAACAATCATTCAAATCCAGGCGGGCTGTACTTGCACTGCTGTCAGTTTGACCCACCCTTAGGTGATTCACAATAATCTTTAGAGTAACACTAATTGCAAAGGACAGAAAAAGAGGGAGGGAAGAGATGTCTCATGAAAGGCAAAGAACTTTGTCACATGCCACTTTACTCTCTTCAGCAAATGATTCTAAAAAAAAACTGCATGGCCAGATTATCACACATTTTGTGATCATAAAATTTTACAGAAGATTATTGATATAAGACTTGTTCCAGGGATGTTACCTCACACTAGCATGAAAAGTAAATTAAATGTAATATGTTTTAAAAGTTACAATATGTATGGGAATATGCCATCTTGCTTCATTCTTTGCCTGGCTTCTTTCCCTGTTGGCTGCTTGACAAACTGTTCAAGGGGAGGGGGAGGCAGTGGTGGTGGTGGTGGTGTGTGTAAAAAAATGACTAGCTGTCATCCCACATTAGCTTTGGGGCGCTTTTTCCTGTGGTTATAGGCACTCCTTTTTTGATGTCCTAGTAGCTAGTTGCCTTTTCATTCAGAAAGAGGTGACCACACCCCCTTTAATTTATGGGCTCTTTTTCTTGGAACCACCACTGGGTTCTCCAAGGCTTACAGAGGCGCCTTTAAATGGCAACTCTTCTTTCTTTTTTATCACGAAGGATGAGAAGACAGGTAAAGCACCTTTTGGGGCATGCTACCACGTGACTGAAAAAGACGTCTTTTCTAAATAAACACCTCAAATCCACCATAAGGTAGCAAGTAGGACATTATTATTGTTTTTCTTTTCTTTTATTGTTTTGTTTGTTATTGTTGTTGTTGTAAACCGCCCGGAGTTCCTCAGAAGACGGGCGGTATATAAATAATAATAAAAAAATAAGTAGAGGTGCATAGTGAACACGAATCAGTAGACAAATGCCAAGTAATGGGGGCAGTGAGGATTAGCAATAAAAACTGAGGACTTGCTTTGCTGGAAGCTAAATACCAGGAAGAACACTGGAAAGATAGGCTTTCATTAAGGAGAACCATCTTTTTCACACTTGCTCCAGTACTGGTTTCTCCAGAAGGACAGCCATAGATGCCTCCCTGTGAAAATGCAAAGAAGAAATCATGAAGGAAACTGTAGAGCCAGATCTTTAGCTTCTGTATCACAGCATAATCTTCTGTGTGCTCAGACAAAGATCTTCTCTGTTCCACAGGGTTTCCCCCCTTTTAAAAGTAGATGGCAACTCCCTTCCATGCATGCACACACATAAATACGTGTAAAGTTGCATTTCTAGGTATATGTACCTAAAGGAGTCACTCCACTGAACCCACTGGGTTTGCAATAGAGTTGCTGTCCTTTTGTATGACAACATTGGGTCAGACTTCCCAGATGTGTGCATGCATCAACATCAAACCCCCCGCCCCCCCGAAGCTTGTCAAACATGTGCTCTCATGCACCCAGCAGACTCCTTTTGCTGGGGGGAGGGGGGAACTGAGCCCTAAATGCTTGTTTTGCAAAATGGCACCGTGTCCCAGTCTGAGGCATGGGTGAAAGGGGAGCAGGAGAAAGTGATTATCCTCCCCCTAAAAAGGAAAGTGTATGCTTTCCACACACAAAAAGGAGTGCATATGGTGGGGAATATTTCCCCACTCTACTTATAGACCTGGGAGGAGGCATGCATGCATATATACCCATATATGTATGTATCCCTAGGGAGGTAAGCATATATAGATACCAATTATGCATTTTCAAGTCACAAGTGACTTATAGGAACCCTAAGAGGGATTTTAAGGTATTTGAGTAGTTTTGCTAGTTGCATTCCCCAGTGAGTTTTCATGCTAGAGCCAGGGAACTAAAACCATCTTCTAAGGCCTAGTCCATTACTCTACCTGCAACACCACACTGGATCTCTTATCATCATCTTCTTCTTCCTACCCTGTTTCCCCGAAAATAAGACATCCCCTGAAAATAAGACCTACTTACAGTTTTGCTCCACACTGAAATATAAGGCATCCCCCGAAAATAAGGCCTCCCCATAATAAGATAACAATAAATGTGTACCATATTTTTCTTCATGGAAAAATAAGACATCGCCTGAAAATAAGACCTAGCACATCTTTGGGAGCAAAAATTAATATAAGACACTGTCTTATTTGGGGGGAAACATGGTAGCATCTCTTCTACTTGGTGGAGGGATCTGCTATTCTGGTTTTTGTCCTCTATTTTGCATGGTCACAGGCTTGGTCTGGGTGAACCTGGGACAACTTCATGTGATTGAAAAGGGTGTTCATCCAGTACTGTTTTGGTCAGGATCTGCTGACCTCCAGGGTGCGACCCTTTTGGCTAGAGTTTCCACGTCGGCATGCGAGACGTGTCCATACCAGCATAGTCAGGTTTCATGCATGTTGTTGGTGACTGGTGTGGTGCTGCATTTAGACCAGATGACATCATTGCGCACATGATCGTTTTGTGTGAGGCTGGAGGTCCATTGGAGCATCTTTGTCTCCATGACACCAAGGCAACGTTCAGTTTCTTTAATTGCTGGCCAGCACTCTGCACCATAGAGCGCAACAGGTCAAACAATGGTGCGATAGATCTCTGACTTTAAATCTTTTTGTCACACATGATACATCATTTTTGCCACACACCATTGACCCTGGATGTGACCCCACATTTCTGACCTCTGTCTGCTGTGATCCTAGAACCGAAGCAGTTGAACTTTTTAGTTCTTTGTAGCTCAATAGCATCAATTTGGATCAAACCCTGTTCATCTGTGCTGGTCATCAAATACTCCATCTTCCTCACATTCAGGCACAGGCAAAACATTGCAAGGTAGTAACTCCATACTTGGGCTTGGTGTTCAAAATCTTATATGTCATCATAGACATCTTCAAGTGCTGTCAAGTCAATTCTGCCTTATGGTGACCCTTTCCAGGGCTTTCCAGGTAAACAATGACCCAAAATGGTTTGCCATTGCCTTCTTCATCCCTGGGTTTGTGCAGGTTGCCCATGGCTTGCCCACAGGCTGGCTGAACTCCCAAGAGGCAGAGTGGGAAAGCCAAATTCCCAGTAGCTGGCTCCACCACCACATACCTACCTAAACCATTAAACTAGCCAGCCAGCCAGCCAGTTACAGATGCCTATACATGTGTACGTTTGATATAGGAAATACTATTGCGGGGGGGGGCGGGGGGGGGCCCCAACCCTCCCCCCCCCCCCCCCCCCCCCCCGCTGCCTTTGGTTTCCTCGCATCTCTTGTCCTCTTTCCAGGAGGTTCAGCACAGCAAAATCCTCAGCGGAACACGGACAGTTCCCACTCACCCCCATCCGCTCCCCACACCTCTTGTTTAGGCTTCTCTGCGTTAGTCCTGCTCACGCGCACGGAGGAGGTTGGCGAGTCTCCCTGGCGAAAGTCTTTCTCTTTTTGCGTCCTCCTTGCTTTGATCCACGTTTTAATAACCCAACCGCCCTCTCCGCCCTGGGCAGCCGCTGGAAGGCCACTTGGCCTCCAAACCCTCGTTGAACGGTCACGTTCATGTTCGGTGCTCCCTCGCCAGCGAGCCAGCCTCCTCCTGCTGCTGCTGCCGCCGCCGCCGCTTTCCCGCTGCAGAGCTGAATTACCAACCAGCCCGATGGGTTCCAGGCAGCCGGGAAGAGGTGTGCCTGCTGACATCACCCAATCTTGGACAGTAGCGCAAGAGTGAGTAAAGTGGACTCTCTCAGGCAAGTGATGATGATGATGATGATGATGATGATGATGATGATGATGATGATGATGATGATGATGATGATGATGATGCCACAGCCGCAGATAACCCCGGGTCCTTAGCCCCCTCCCCATTGGAGCGGCTGTGTATAGATAGAGCTGGTCACCCGGACACCTTTCAGCACGCCAGGGGTGCATTAAAGGGGCAGGGTGAAAGGAGTGCCCCCCCTTCCAGCCCCCCCACACACCTCTTTTCCTCCCTGGTTGCAGCAGCGGCGATCAAGTTGGGGCAGGTGGGGAGGGATTCCGGTGACCAAGAGGCTTTAGGGACGATCGGTTCGGTGCAGGTGGATTGTTCGGTCGCGAAGTCTGTTTCCAGGTACTTACTCTCCGTGTGTGCAACTTGCTCTTGGCAGCGGTGCTTGGAAGATAAGGGATCGAAGCAAGAGAAGAGAACGGCGGGGTGGGTAGGGGTGTGAGTGGGTGGGGGGCTTCTGCGAATGAGTATTTCGGGGCATATCCAAAATGCCCAGGCTTCGACTTGAGCGCTACTGCGCCTTCTCGCCTTTAATGGATTTACTATGTCTGCGTCTGTATAGTTGCTTCTGGCAAAGACTGCTCCACCCCTCCACCCAAACCCTGCTACCTTAAAATCCAATAGAATATTATAGCTTTTTCCAAGAGCCCCTGCTTTGAACTAAGGCAGGATAATCCTGTGGGGACGCTGGCTGGGATGCTCTGAGCGCAGGTGCCTCACTCATGCTGTCTGTTTGGACTTCCTCAGGTCCCACCGACCCACAATAGTTGCAGGTCATTCTGTCCAGCCCGTTGTAGCCTTCAAGGTTAGGGGAAAGGTGGGGAAATGATATTTTGTCTTGACAAGATTAGCAACGGGTTGGAAAAAACAACAGCTGTGCTGAGTTGTCCTGCTTAATGTGCCTTCCACTGCAGTTTCATTTTATTCTATGTTTCCCCCACAGTTTGGTGTTAACAATGGTTGCCACTTATTGTTGTTCTGCACATCAAGGCACAGCTGCAGAGGCAGGTTGAAAAGTTGGCCATCACCCCTCTTTACAAAATCATTAATGGCACTGTTTTACTCTCGCAGCACTTTGCAGGGACTTTGGAAAACAGATCTGCTCCAGATACCAAACTTGAAATCTGCAGCTGCCAAAACAAGAGAGGAGCTTGCCTTCCCCACGTTACAGAGGATTGCTTAAGAGAGTACAGTTGGGGGGTGGTACAGGCAAAAAATGATGGATGCAGATTGACGGTTGGATTTTGGCTGACTGTGGAGCCCACACGGTTTGGCTTTGGGGCTTTTTTTCCCCTTGCAAAAGAAGTTACATTGTGGATCTGACATCACGAGAAGCTGGAGAAGTGCAACTTCAGTTCTTACCACAGCCCCTTTGCTGGTCTTTCCGATGCCTCTGAGGGTGTCCACGGCTGGTAGACTTTGAATATAATTCAGGGGCCTGCCATTTTTCTTGCTATGGCCTCAGCTGATGGATCACAGTATGGGGGTCTCTATGAATACAAGAAGCACCAGAAAGACGCCGTGGCTCTCTGCTCAGAAGACTTGTTGGCAGTCAACAAAGCAGGGGTTCTCCGTGTGGACTACCAAGAAGGAGAGGAGAAGAATCTCCAAGGCCGGTTAAATGGCTTCAGTGAACCCACCAGAGAGCAGGGAGATTTCCCTGGCATGCACATACAGTACCTAGGTCCTGGGTGGACTGCAGCCACCACGCTAAAACCTAGGCCCAGACCACTGCCCCCGACACCCGCTTGGGCTCCTTCAAGCCACACACAGGGTAAGTTTCTGCATTAATGAAATAAAGGCATTTGAGAAAAAATTGGATATCCATCTGCCAGATTGGCTTTGTCTTGGATTCTTACCTTGAGCAGAGGGTTGGACTCAATGGCCTTACAAGGTCCCTTCCAACTCAGTTGTTCTACCATTGTATGATATAGATTCTGGATGAAAACTTAAGAGTTTTCCAGAATCGTAGTAACATTTCCTAACCATAGTTAATAAATGTTTTTCCAGCAAGAAGAATGGATGTGTGTTCCCCAATTGGTTAGTTTTGAGCTGTCTGTCTGAGCTCATATGACTTTTTCCAAGCTCAGATCCCACTTTCTGTGTCTCATCATCCAATGTAGAGGGTAGAAAAAATGTCTACCCAATAAATGATCCCACTGGGATGGAGGGTTTGCTACTCAAGCAATGTTTCCTTGAAAGTCATATCATTTTACAGGTCATAGAGGTGGTTTGGGGTCTGAAACCAATATGTCTGTCCCACTCTCACCCCCGATATTAGCATGCTGATTGGAAAGCATTTGAGAATTCAGGATGGGACTGGGATCATCCGGAGCTAGTTTTGCAGCTGGCAACTCTAGTTACTTTCGTGCTGGGGTAATCATTGACATGCTGGCAGGTCGGTGGCTATCCAGAAACTGGATTGTGTGTGCTGATGGCTGGAAACACCGTGTTTATTCTGGGATATGAATCACTGTGAGGGATTATGAGTCCATTCCTAATTTTTGTTTTGGGTGGTGTGTGGGGAGGAATCAAATGCTGACATTTTGAAATGTTTGATCCTGTTAAATTGTCCAGATGCCATACATAAAAGAAAGTCTGCTATTAATGAGTGCAAGCCTCAACAGGGCATCTTCTTTGGAAATGGATGCACAGAGAGTATTGCAGGTCAGTTGGAAGGCTGTAATGATGCGGAAAGTGATGTATGTGCATGCACTGCCTTGTAGCAGAATGTGACTCTGTGTGTGTGTGTGTGTGTGTGTGTGTGTGTGTGAGAGAGAGAGAGAGAGAGAGAGAGAGAGAGAGAGAGAGAGAGAGAGAGAGAGAGAGAGAGAAGAAGACAGATACATCTGGCCCTGGAATAGCTTGGTTCAAAAGTCCATCTCTCTCACTACCCCTCCCCCAAACCACTACTTGGGAGAATTATAGAATTATACTCTCTGTCTCTGGGATCAGTTTTCAATTTGTGGGTTTAATAATAAGTGTTAGAAACACATACAGTTCCCATGATGAAGAACAGTAGAATAACTAAAGCTCTTTGCACTGTTCCCCCTCCCCCATAAAAAGCATTCTCCAGATTAAGACTGAACAATTTACTAAATGAATTCTATTGAAAATTCTAGATATCTACGTAGAATACTTTTAAAAATTATGTCTTACTCTTCTGTTCCAGAGAGACTAAACTGATAATATGTGGTGGCAGACACTAAAATGAGATTTTCAGTGGAAGACAACAGGTTTTCCACCTTCTAATTTTCAGGCAATCAGAAGATCATTGTACTACATTGTATATTTTTTATTAAAATAAAATAGTATAGGGTAAAAAATATAAAAATTGTTATATCAGAAGCTGTCAACTAATATCAAAGTACTAGCCACAAATCACTGTACTATGTGCTACATAGTAAAATAATGCAAGTCTATAATAACAAAACTATTAAAATGCACATCTGATTTATACAAAAAAATTATAAAATAAATACCTGATTTTTACCTCCAGTTAAACTAAAATGTCCAGAAGACAGTAATATAACATTTGACAACTTTTCATGTAAGAATAATAGTATCCAGATACTTTGGTCTACGTATAGTCACCTCAAGAGCAAATACATTGACTCTTATCACATGTGGGTTGGATGCTTGTTACAAATAGCTCAGTTTCTCTGCTGACACCCCTGTATTTCACTTTCTTTTGATTATAGGTGTAATTGTCTTCCTCTAATGTTTTTAGATAGGTGACACTCAAGCACATAAAGAGCCAGATTATCAAAGGCTAGTCTTCCCCCTACACACAATTTTCTTCTCAGATACCCTGAAATCTATCCTATTTCTTCATAGTGTCCACTTGCTCAAATCTTAAATGTGTGTATGCTATCTGATATTCCATCTTCATAGAGACTGTCAAACATTTCTCATATTAGCATGGTCATCTTATAATGCTGAGTCCTTTTTTATTTCTGAAGATGTTATACCTAAAGCAAAGCTCCACTTTAATACATGTCATAACTTGTGGGCTTCTTGTGGTCCTTTACAAGCATTTAACTCATTTTGCTACTCAAACCATGATCAGCATAGAGAGAAAAGCAGCAGAGTAATGATTGTTCTTGTTTGGTTGCTTGCTTGGGAGAGTAAGAACAGACAAAAGAAATCTTTTTTTTACCCAGCATGGTTTTAGTCTGTGGAACTCCCTGCCACAGGATGTAGTGATGGCATCTGGCCTGGATGCCTTCAAAAGGGGATAGGACAGATTCCTGGAGGAAAAGTCCATCACAGGTTACAAACCATGAGGGAGATTTGTAATCTCCAGGCTTAAAACCAGGGTACTTCAAGAGCCAGATGGAGGGGAGTGGTATCAGGAGACAGATATCTAGTCTCGTGCCCTCCCAGACACATTTGGTGAGGCCACTGTGTGTGATACAGGAAGCTGGACTAGATGGGCCTTTGGCCTGATCCAGCATGGCTCTTCTTATGTTCTTATGTTCTTGCTTGTTTGTAGGCCACCTTGCAACTAAAACACTGCTCAAGATAGCTAACAATTAAATATAAAATAACAACAACATGCTAGTGAAAAATATAAACAGCTCAATTATTTGGAAACATATCTATTTAAGACACTCCATTTGCCATTCCCTAGTGACTTTCTATGGCTGAAAAGGGCACCACACCAGCTGTCTTCCAGTGAGCTCATGGTGGTATACATGGCTCTCTTTCTTACATTATCTTCACAGCAGCCCTGTGGGGTAGGCCAGATTGAATGAAAGTTGCTACCAGGGATCACTCACTGAATATTCACAAGGATTTGAACTTGGATCTCCCAAGACCCAGTCTCTACTCTTTAACCACTACTTGGTTTGACTTCTTGCCACATCTTGTTATTTCTGTCCCATTCTTCTGCACAACAAACACTAACAGTAGCTTGTGAAATAACACAACAACAATACATTAAAAACAGTAAAGATGAATAGGCAAAATAGTAATTATATAATATTTGAAGACAATACATTTCTCTTTTCTGTCAGTTTATAATATGTCTGTATTTTAGCATGCATATCACATCAATTTAACATCTATGCACCCTTTAAAACCCTCTAATGTGAAACAGCTTTGAAAGAAAGAATTGAGATCCATTCACTATCACTACATTTGATCTCCCAGTTTGTGTATGAAAAAGTATCAATGATGATCATGGAAAAGAGAAACTTCAAAAGCTGGCAATACTTTTTTATTTGAATAAACAAAGTTCAAAACAAAACCAATGTCCATGAAACAGCACTATTCTTCATATGCAGTTAGTCAAGGCAATAGTAAAATATTGATATATTCCTGTTGGCTGGCTGAAATTAACCTGTTCAAGTTGACTGCAGAGACTGTGAAGGTTAATGTAAATTAAATTAATTATTCAATTTATATCCCTTTCTCAAGTCTGTGGCTACACAGACTTGTGTTTATAACTACGTACTTATAATTTTGTGCTTGTATCTCTCCTTATGTGATTACATTGACACTGTTATCAATTGTTAGTTCCCATCCCTCATAACTTTTAGATGGTCTACCATACATGATTACATGGTATTTATACTCTTTTCTTATCTGCTTGCATAATCTTTTAGCTTTAATGTTGTCTTCTAATGTTGAAAGAGACCCCTCAATTCCCTGTTCTTTAAATGTGAAAATGTCTTAATTATACTGGATTGTATATTGGTCCTCATTACTGTGAGCCGCATTGGATCCTTTTCCAAGGAGAATGGAGAGGTAAAAATACTCATAAATAAATAAAATAATGCCAAGGCACTACTTTAATCTACTAATAGGAAATGAAAAATATAGATTAAAGCAAAACCAAACTGCTTATATACTGGGCAGTTTACAATTTAATTATGCAGCCTAAACATTTCACCCCATCCCCACAGCAAGCTGGGTACTCATTTTACCAACCTCAGAAGGATCAAAGGCTGAGTTAGCCATGAGCCGGCTACCTGGGACTGAAATCCAGATCGTGAGCCCAGTTTTGGCTCCAGTACAGGCATTTAACCACTGCACCATGCTGCTCCTAGCATTAAGAACAACTGCAACAACCATTTAAAACAAATGGCATAGACTGGTCATATAAAACCAGAGTGGACAGAGAAAAGGGTGGGGGGGGGAGAGAACAATAATTAAAACAAAACAAGAAAGTGATGAGCTCAGGTGGGTCTGTGTGGAAAGCCTCCCTGAACAGCAACATCTTTAGTTAACCCCTAACTATCAAGAGGGAGAGAGCAAGGCTCCTCCTGGAACTGGTTCCATAAGATTGAAGCCACCACAAAGAAGGCCTTACATCTTGGAAAAGATTTATGGGCCTCCCTCGGGGTGGCCGCCTGTAGGACTGTAGGACTGGTCAGGCAAAATGACATTAAGGAAAGATGCACAGGAAATGAATGCTACCTCTTATTTTAAGGAAACTTCCCCTGATTTTAACCATGTTGTTGCTATGTGAATCACACACACTTACTTTTTTATCTATGTGTTTAATATATTATATTGTGTACTGTACATGTGTCTCACTAATGGGGATTAATACTGGATCTTATTTTCACACTATGTCTAAAAGACGTTTTGCATAACAAAAAGGTACCAAATTGCTCAAAAGACTCAATGTTTCTATCATCCTAGCGCAGGTCACCAACATTTTGCATTTCTGACGAGACAAATACCTGTTTCTTAACAACAGAGATTTCTATTAACCACATTACATATGACCACTGAATTTAAGAGTCTATAATGACTAACGAAAAATGAAAAGCTCCATCTCCAACTGTGTTTATTTGGGTAACGAATGTTGTAAGCCACCCAGAATGTCGTTGTCCTCCCATTGGCAACAATTTCCAAATAAAGACAGGTAGTGTAATCCTAGGATACCCGGTGTGATGCAGTGAATGGAGTAATGGATCCAAAACCCTGCTTAGCCATGGAAACTAACTGGGGTGTAGAACTGATCAAAGCACAAATTAAATATCTACAGTATATTGAAAGTCTTATTAGAATCATTACAAGGCAATTCCAACTTCATGGCACATAACATAAAACAATATGGTTTTAAAACTATCTGTGTTGACATTGCTTAGTGCCTTCTGCTTTGTTTTTCTATTCCCTAGTACATGAAATGACCACGAAAATTAGTCTAAGGCTGCGGCCATTAGCAATTTTTTTGTTCTCCTCTGGGCAAACTGTGCATGTAATTCAGCTCACCAGGAGCCTTAATACTATATTTGTTTAGCATTTAATCTCACATTACTACCTGCATTCCATGGAGTATGTGCTCCTAAATCAATTTCTTTCTCATACATCAAATGTGCAGTTCCATGTCTCCCAACAGCTGCCATCTGAGTCCTTCTCTTTTAAAAAACAGTTCTCTCATAGTGGAATGTCGACACATTGGTATGCTTCTGTCAACAGGGCTTGACATATTTGAGGATTACAAAGGGAAAGGGAGAAGGGGGACATTGGGGAAGTTGAAAGCTGTCCAAGAATTACAGGGATCAGTGTAATAGTTGAGCCAAAGTCTTCCAGGAATGGCTGAAAGGAAATGTGTGCACTGTGCAGCATCAGTCACCCTACTGCACTGGGGTTCACAAAAAGCTTTCCACTTCTGGCTCCCTTGAGTGGTGGCAGTAGCAGCAGAAGTTCAGGGGCAGTGGCCACTGGTACAGGAAGCAAAGAAGCATGAAGGAGATGCAGCCGGAAGGGCAGCAGCAGCAGCAGCAGCATTGCCAGTTCACCCCAAAAAACAAAAGCTTCTGCATTGTTCTTGGCTGGTTTTTGCAGCACTGCAGGGAACTACAGTAGGACCCCCGTACCCACAGATTCAGTTATCAATGGTTGCCAGAGGAAAAAAATTGAATAAATAATTCTGCAGCCACAAAGCAAGCTGCTGTCACAAAACAGCAGGGGTTGGGGTGTTCTCTCTTATCCACAGTTTTCATTATCTATAGGAAGGTCTGGAACCAGTCCCCAGCAGATATCGGGGCCCTACTGTACACGGCACCACAAGGACATTTTGCCAGCACAGTGTAGGGGATTAGAGAAAAGCAAATGAAGTGGGAGGGGGAGGAAGGAGATATGTCCCATTTGAATGGTACAGTATAGGCAAACATACAATTCGTATTTTATCCTAAGAAAGGTGGAATGGTTAAAAAAGTATGAACCTCTATCACAGAATTTTAATTAGACACTGTTTTAGCTGGACTAATAAGCAGTAAGGTTCTATAATTTGCACTGTATGTTAATTGTTTTAACCTATAATGTATTTTATAGTTTTATCAGTCATGTTGTTTTATTGTTTTATAGTTTTAATATATTGTTGTAAGCCGCTCAGAGACCATCTGGTAATGGGGCGGCTTTAAAAAAATCTTGTAAATAAATAAATAAATAAATAAATAAATAAATAAAATGTTCCATGTGATCACAACACAAAACCACATAGGAAGCAGAAGCAGCAAGGACAGAGGGGGTGATTTTTGTAATGCAACCGTGTAATAGTCTGATATTCTTTTTATTAGTGTGGTGTGCCTTTTAGGTCACTTATCATTTCACTTTCAGGTAAGAAATTAGATCAGATTCAGTATCATTACGCAGCACTCTGTAAACTAGGTTATCTTGCAAATCTCTAATTCATTAGATTGTTATACGTCAGAGATGAATATATATATTCATACTGACTCTGATATAATTTTAAAAAATACCTCTTCAGAGATTACCTTATTCCACTTCTACATACTGTACTAATTTACAGTGTATTCTGGCTGTAGCTAGAAATGAATATGTTTCCTTATGCAAAAACTGAAGCAGCAGAGGAGTCAACTTATATAAAAGAAAATGAATGGAACAAAATAGCTTTTTATATGAATAGGCTCGTTAGATGTACAATGGCCGGGGGTGCATGGAAGTTCCACTTATGCACCCCTTCCCAAAACTCATTAAGTACGAGAGCTCTGCACACTTCTCACTGCATTGGACCACATATACTTATTTAGTTCCTCTTGTGTTTTGTTGTCAGATCCTTTGCGTGGACAAGTCTCAGCCTTAGTGTGTTTGTGGGTTTCATGTGTGTATTGAAAATCCCTCTCTCGACAGAGATTGGAGACTCAGGTACAATCTGTCTGCCTCTTATCACGCTGCCCTTTTCTCAATCCCCAGACGAGTCAGAAGCACTTCACACCTTCGGGAAGGCCACAGGTAATGACCCATATGTAATGGGTATTGGAAGGGTTGCATAGGTGGGACTTTTATCCACCCCAGGCCATTGTACATCAAACAACAAGCTTATTCAGGACATTGTCCACCTAACAAGCCTGTTCAGACCAGGGTGATGTGAAATCAACGTGAACTATACATTGGAGGCCTCACTACTAATATATATATTTATATAAACTTGCCTCTTTTCTGAACAATTGCACAGAACTATCATCAACCTCAAAAGTTGCATGAAGGGCAAAGTACATCTTTCATGTGATTAGGTAATAGCCAGCATTAAAAAAAAAACCCAAACAAATGCATGGAAATTGCTGGGAATGATGGGAATGATGAGAGTTACAGTTAAACACACTTGGAGGTCACCAGATTAGTGAGGGATCCACTACAATGCCCAGTTCCTGCACTAACAGTCTGAGGTTTATATCCTCCCTCCCTCCCCCATTTTATTGTACCATTTATTAGTTCAGATGAGAGCTATCTGGTCTTTCAATAAAGCTTGTTATGGCAAACTTAATGTCTGCAGCACAAAAGGCAGAGGTGCTCATAATGGCAGGTGGTTCAACTTGGAACAAACCATTGGACAGTCTGATGCCATATGTTGGTTTAAGTCCTCAGAGAGTCAGTGAGAGCTTCTGGCACTTTCTGGGCTGCATTCTGTGGCTAAGCGTCTCTGAAGTGTTATGCAAGTCAATTAAAATATAGCCCCAGAACTTTTCCTTCCGTTTAATTAAACAACCCATTTTGTATCCTTTCCACAACAAATGCTTTTGAGGCTGCACAGGAACTGGAAAACACACATTCCCAGTTCATTAGGAATATTTTGAGAGCCGTGTCTATCCTATGGACGCTGCAGATAATCAATCCACAGAAATGAATATGATAGGGGTTCATTTCTCAGTGTTTCTCAGTTCCATGTGAAAGTCAGGCAACTTTTTTTTCAAGCAGCAATCTGTGCACCTGAGTGTACATCCAAGGGGCTTTGCTTATTCTGCCTTTACCATACATGTTACAAAATGTTCAAGAACTATTAGCATAAAGTTGCCCCTGGAGGAAAATAAAATACCTTCATGTGTGCTGTTGTCCAGTTTCAAAATAAGGTGTAGCCTAACGACAGTGTATGGTAGTATTATTTTTCAGCAACAAAGGAAGTGGAATTTTTCACCACCATTAAGGAGATTGAAGGCTATTAGTAGAGGAGTATAACTTAACTCATTGCCCTGATAGCTCCAGTTAAGAAGATCACAGTACAATGGAACATCCAAGAGAGAGCCAGGACCTGCAGAATTATTTGCAGGGAATTCATAGATTTCAAAGGAAGTGTTGCTGTTCCACAGACTTCTTTCCACTGCACTCTGTGAATGCTCCAGATCAGCTTCACCTACCTTCTCTGTCTCTTTTGCTAAAAGGCCTTGGGTGATGTTGGGTTTTAAGCACCTTAACTTGAGCATGTGGTGGTGCCATTCCCCTGGTGCCATGTTCCCTCAACTGTGAAATGTCTGCCCCAGTCAGTCTTCCCTAGAGCAGACACTAGGTAAATACCACGTAATCACCATGGTAATTTAGTACCAACTAAAAGTATTTGTACATAGTCCTTTTGGTTTGGGGTCTTTTTTTAAGGATTATGTTGACAGACTGTAGCAGCAACATGATAAATATACAAGACATTTTGCCATTCCTTCTCCTTGCATACATGGAGGAAACAAGGGAGAATATACATTCCTAAAAATAGGTTATGCCACTTTTGAGGCACACTGCATCTTGTATGCATAAGACTTTGCTTTTCTATTTCTCCTTGCATGTGAAAGTACATAAGGAAAGTGAGTTGGAGCAGTCATCTGAAAGCAATGGGGAGCACCATTTCTTTGGTATAACATTCTCCCCAGTTAGTCAAATACCAGCTCATTATGAACTTGTGCTGTTCCACAATAAATAAATAATTTTTTCAGGCAATATAATGGATATTTCAGTGGTTTAGGTATCTGTCTGCAGCGCTAGAGGGTGGAAGTTTGATTTTCCACTGTGCCTCTTGGGTGAAGAGCCAGCCTTGTGTTGCTTTGGGCAAGTTGCACAGTCCTGATGCCCAGTCTCCCAGAAGAAGGGAATGGCAAATCACTTCTGTGTATTCTCTACCTGGAAAGCCATGGAAAGGGTCACCATTAGTCAGCATTGACTCGATGGTGCACAATTGTTATTGATACCTTTTTCAGCATTCCAAGAGCGTGTTTCCAGGAGCACTCTCATCTCTAAACAAGTGAAATTATGAAAACAGTGTTCATTACTCAGATAAAGAGCACACCTATGAGAATACAGTTAGCAGATGAGGGGTGATGTGAATAAGGTAGATGAGGGAAATGTTTTTTTTTGGGGGGGGGGGGACTACATTACCAAGAATTCCACAGCCTGCACAATCAGTAACGAGGCTAGCTGTGGCATTCTAGGAGTTATAGTCCAAAACCCTGACATTCCCCGTCATTAGGAAGGGATGTCTTGGCAGCCCATTATCCCTTCCCCTCTGTCCCAGAAAAGGCCTTTCTGTTAAATGGCTTTGCCCTGCATTTTTTCAAATTAGCCGATAGCCCTCAGGTGAATTGGTCAGTTCTGTCCCATCACCAGCACTGAATAAGACTCATCTGACAGTCCTGTCAGCTTCCATAAGTGGAATGCCTGAAGAAGAACTGTTGTGCCCTTTGCCTCAGGGAGAAAATGCTTGTGCCCTTTGCCTCAGGGCTAGAGTTAAATTTTGTCTTGTGGGTCCAAAAGCATTAAAAGTATAAAAAAAGAAATGAAACAAAGGAAATACAAAATGATTTTTTTAAAAAAAAATTGTTTTGGATTAAACGAAATGAAATGGGGGCAGGGTAGCAAATAATGAAACAATATGCCATTTTGGCATTTCGTGCCCATCTCTAATGAGAATATTTCAGTGGAAGAGCATATGCTTTGTTCATAAAAGATACTGGCTTTAGTCTTTGGCATCTCCCTTTACAGGCATCCGGATCAATTGACTTCAAAATCCAAGTTTGGCCTTAAGATCCTATAGCCATTTAAGGGTCTTAAAAACTGGACTGATTTTTCGCTTGTTTCAGTCTCTTTCATGAGAGAAAAGAATCTGAGAACACATTGGCATGGAATTGTTGGGAAAGATCTGAGCAATGTAGTCAGATGCACGTTTTGCTTACTGTCTTTTTTGAGGAATGTGTGATTAGAATTTCAAGTCTGACTGCAGCTTAGTTTTCAGAGAGGGGCATGTTCGTCATTTGGATACCTGAATGATGAATTTAACTAGGTTTGTAAATGTATGTAACTCATTAGAGTGAGGGAGTGCCTGTTTGAACGTGTGAGGTTTTAAGTTAACATTTTCCTATATCTTGTTGCATTTTAGAAGTCCCTGAAGGAAAAATTCTAATTCAGAATTTGTTGTACATAATAAACAGTTCAGGCATTTTGAGAACAAACCTGTTCTCTTTTCTCCTGTGGCCATCATGAGTTTTTTATTTTTGTTGTTTTTAGGGAACATGTTATTTAAGGTATGAGGGCTGTAAGTAGGGATGTAATAAGGACTTGCTAAATTCTTTGACGGTGCTGTGTCAACTTGAGAATCAAAAGATTCCTTAATTTCAGGTACAGTCAAGAAAAGGACATTTTTTTCCTTATCAAAGTTTTGTTTATTTGCATAAATCATCTCGGCACTCCACTAGTTTACCTTTCAATTTAAGCAGCAAAGCATACCATACACTTCCTAGCTGATTGTTAACAAAAATGTTTTCAATCCTTACACATCTGTGCAAAAAGAAAAGAAAGCAGAACCTCTTTGCATTTTCCACAGTTCACATTATTCATGGCATTTGCATTTGAGCAAAATTGTGCAGATGTTTTATTTGTGCAGAGAGATAAAGGTAAAGTTTCCCCCTGCACATGTGGGCTAGTCATGTCTGGCTCTAGGGGCATTGCTTAGCTCCGTTTTCAAGCCAAAGAGCCAGTGTTGTGCAAGTCCATGGCCATGTGGCCGGCAGGATGGAACACATTTCTTCACACAGAAGACTGTAGTTTTTATTCTCTTTTACTGAAATTACTACAAAGGGGGTTGTATTCTCCCAGGTAAGAGGAATAATTTGTGGTTCCACATATCTACCTGCAAAGACAAAGCAAGCAAGGATGTTCATTTGCTAGATCCAGGTTGGTAAATGCTAGTATAATCATATAGTTATTCGAGCTAATGTCTTCTTAAGCATTTTTCTCTAGAGGATGGTAACCCATCTTACTCATTCTGTAGACTTTATTTGCTGTTTTCTTTTTACTAGGGTCAGTATTTTGCACTGAAAATATAATAAGACATTTTGGTGTTTATGCTAGCACAGTATAGCAGCTAATTCATGAATTTATCACTGTATAACAAGAATAATGATGAGGAGCATACTCTGGAAGCTTGGAGAATGGTGAAAGGAAAGTTATGTCTAAAGAATCCCTTGAGGGGGAGGACGTGGTTGGTGAACCCCCAAAAGCTGCCTTGTGTGCATGAGAATATGCTGGTTCCCATCATAGAGATCAAGATTCCACACAACTCTCTAACAATTGCAGGCCAAAATCAAAGACAAACAAAACAAAAGACACAAAACACATGGCACCTTAAAGACTAACTTTCATATTTTAATCTTTCATTAAAATATGAAAGTTAGTCTTTAAGGTGACACATGTTTTGTGTCTTTTTGTTTTGTTTTTCTTTGATTTTGGCCTGCAATTCTTCAAAGGACTAACACAGCTACCCTCTCTGAAACTCTAGCAATGAAGACAAAGACTAACTTGCTTCTGTAGTAAAGGAAGAAATAGAATTGACCATAGCAATTCTACATATTAAAAAGGGGTTATTTAAAAAGTGGACAATATGTGTCAGATCCATATTCTTGTCTATCTAGTTCCACCACCACAGCAGTAACTTTTCTGTGCTTATTTGCAAGTTAAGTCCACTCTCAGAACCTTAACTGGTAATTAATAGTAATAATAATTTATTGTCATTGTGTGTATATACACAGTATACACATACAATGAAATTCAGACACCCAGAGACCAGATTCAACACGCACACACACAAATCTCCAAACACTCTCACACACATTAAAAAAACAAAAAACAAAAAACCCTTCAACACTCACACATAAAAATCCCTGAACACTCCCCCACCACCACCACCACCCTAAAAACACAAGCATCTACACAACAGGCTAGGTAATCCTGTCAAAGTGCTCACTACTGGTGGTTCTTGAGTTCATTATTAAGTGCAATTATAGCTCTGGGATAAAAACTGTTCAGAAGACGTGTGGTCCGAGTTTTAATTGTTCTGTATCTTCTGCCAGAAGGCAACAGTTCAAAGAAATTGTGAGCAGGATGAGTAGAGTCCCTCAGAATGTTGTGTGACTTCCTCAAACAGTGAGATGTGAAGATGTCATCCAGGGTTGGTAGCTGGAGCCCAATAACATTCTGGGCAATTTTAATTATTCTCTGTAGAGCTTTTTTGTCTGCTACAGAGCTGCTCCCATACCATGATAGCATGCCATAAGTTAGGACACTCTCAATGGTGCTGTGATAGTAAGGCCGTTACTTCACGAACCTCTCGCTGCGCAGCGAGCCGTAATTTCCGTGCGAATGGATCGCTTCAGTCCGCACGCTCCTCCTCTTTGGGTTCGGCGCCACCCCGACCACGCCCCCTAAACCGTGCTCCAAGCGGGGTGAGAGATTCCCCTGCCGGAGGCCGGGAATCTTCCTCGCTTCGCATCCCGCTTCGCATCCAAAGTCACGTGTGGCCAGTTAATATATATATATATATATATTTTTAACTTACTTTTTGTCCTCTATGCCGATGCATAGATATTTCGGGTAACCCGTTCTTTTGATCTTGCCTTCTGAACACGGGGCAGGGGCAACAGAGGGGGGGCAAGCGTCCCCGGGTGACGTGAGCAGAGTCCCTCCGCTTGCAAGGGATGGCGAAGGGCTGCGCAGAGGGAGGGGGGAGGGGGTGTCGGTGCCGCCGCTACAAGACACCCCCGCGCGCGCCCGCCCACAGAGCAGCGGCGGGGCACACAGGGCGATGAAGCTGAGAGAAGCCTCTCCCCGCCCCGCCCCCCCCAAAAAAACCAACCCAGCTGCTCTGCTTCAGGGAAACACGATGGCCGCCCACAAGTCCTCGGGACAACCGCAGGGGCCTTTGAGCGCCGGGCTTGACCGCTGGCTTGTGCGCATCGACAGCCAGGTATTGATGCATCGATACGCCGTGGTATTTTTTTTTAAAAAAAAAGAAACCGGAAGTTGCAAGTAAGCTTCCGAATGCGAAGGGAGCACGTGAGGTAGGAATGGATTCGAACCTAAAATTTCGCATGGTGAGGACAGAGAAAGAGGGGTGGGGGCGAAGGGAGACCACGTGATCGCCTTCGCATTCAAAGCGAAGGCAATCACGCTGCGATGCGAAGAGCCCCGTGAAGTGACGGCCTAAGACAGAAGTAGATGCTGAGATAAATACAGCCTCTTCTGTGCCTTCTTCACAACCATATTGGTGTTTGCAGTCCATGAGAGGTCCTCTGAGATGTAAGTGCCCAGATATTTAAAGCTACCAACCCTCTCCACCTCCTCACCATTTATGTACAATGGTAAATGTACATCTTTCTTCCTCCTGAAATCAATTATAAGTTCTTTAGTTTTTTTGGTGTTAAGTATAAGATTGTTTTCTTTACACCACTGAGTCAACCCTTGTACTTCTTTCCTATAAGCAGACTCATCGTTCTTACTAATGAGCCCCACCACTGTTGTATCATCTGCAAACTTGATGATTGTGTTGGAGTTATACAGTGGGGTGCAATCATGTGTGTACAAGGAGTAGAGGAAGGGGCTTAGCACACAACCCTGAGGAGCTCCTGTACTTAATATAGGAGTAGAAGAATGGTGGGATCCCATCCTTACTGACTGTGGCCTATCAGTCAGAAAATTCCTTACCCACAAACAAATCTTCTGATGTATACCCAAATTGGCCATTTTGAAAAACAACCTATTAGGTAGAATTGTATTAAAAGCAGAGCTATAATCCACAAATAACAGCCTTGCATATGTTCCCTGTTGTTCTAAATGGCTCAATACAGTATGGACAACAATGGATATAGCATCATCAGTGGATCTGTTACTCCTGTATGCAAACTGAAATGGGTCCAGAGTAGATGGAAGTCTAGCCTTAATATAATCTAGCACCAATCTCTCAAAACACTTCATAATAACAGACGTTAAAGCTATTGGTCTGTAGTCATTGAGAGATGCCACTACTGACTGCTTAGGGACTGGCACTATAATAGATGTCTTCAGGCAAGTAGGGACAGAGCACTGCAACAAAGATAGATTAAAAATGTCTGTAAATACTCCAGCTAATTCTGCAGCACAGTCCCTAACAACTCGTCCCATGATTCCATCTGGTCCAGCTGCCTTCCTAGCATTAATATTCTGGAAAGCGCATTGCACATCAGAAATCTGCAGTAGAAGTGGTTGCCTATCAGTAGTAGATTCTATTGGTGTGCTATTGATGGTCGATGCTGTAGTCATAGTGGTTCCAGTTTCCACCTCAAAATGGCTGAAGAACTGATTCAGCTGATCAGCCAAAGACTCACTGCTGCTAGACAGATTATTTTTAATATTCTGCCCCGTGATTTGTTGCAGACCTTGCCATACCTGACGAAGATCAGAGCTCTCAAAATGATGTTCAATCCTCCGACAGTACATAGCTTTGGCATCTCTGATGCCCTTTTTCAATTTAGCTCTGGCCTCTCTGTACTGTAGTGCATCACCAGAGTGAAAAGCAGCATTTCTGGCCTTTAACAGAAGGCGCACATCTCCATTTAGCCAGGGCTTGTTGTTAGGAAACACCCGTACTTGTCTGATGGTAGTGACAACATCAATGCAGCTTTTGATATAAAACAGTACTGTCGAGGTATATGTATCAACATTGTCCTCCTCAAACAGTGCCCATTCAGTGCTCCTAAAGCAGTCTTGAAGTTGCTCAGATGCACCTGCTGGCCACACTCGTATTTCTCTGGTTGATGGTCTGATTCTATTAACGAGAGGTCTGTATGATGGAATCATGAACAGAGATATATGATCTGACTGTCCTATATTGGGCAAAGGCTTAGTCTTGTATCCATGCATGATGTTACTATATACTTGGTCCAAGGTATTTTTCCCTCTGGTGGGACAGTCAACATACTGATAGAACTTAGGGAGAACAGTCTTTAAATTGGCTTGATTATAATCACCTGCAACCACCAGAGCTCCGTCTGGGTAAGCCTGCTGACTATTTTAGACCAGCAGGACAAACTGCAACCCCAGATTGTGTTTTTCAGTGTCTTCATTCATTCATTCATTCAGTCAGTCGGTTTCTGTACTGCAAAACCATATGGCCCAAAGGTTGTGGGTGTGGATGAGATTTAAACATAACTGTCTCACACACAGTGGGGATTGGTTGTGGGCCAAACCCAGAAGTTGCACTCTGCACCTGGGCCCTTACAAGAAGGATACTAATAGATTAATTATGTGCCATCAAGTCAAGCCTCACTTCCTCAGTTCCTCCTAGACCAGTGGTTCTCAACCTGTGGGTCCCCAGATGTTCTTGGACTGCAACTCCCAGAAATCCTGACCAGCTCAGCTAGTGATGAAGACTTCTGGGAGTTGCAGTCCAGGAACATCTGGGCACCCACGGGTTGAGAACCAATGCCCTACAGGGTCTTCTAGGTAAAGAGTGCTTAGAAGAAATTTACCATTCCCTTCTTCTGAGGGTTGCACTAGGCCTGTGCAACTTGCCTAAGGTCATAAGGCAGTGATGGCGAACCTATGGCACGGGTGCCAAAGGTGGCACTCAGAGACCTTTCTGTGGGCACCCGACATGGCCCCTTCATAGCCACCTGTATACAGGTTAAATTACTGTTTTGGCACTTTGCAAACAAAATTAGTGGGTTTTGAATTGCAGTTTGGGCACTCGGTCTCTAAAAGGTTCGCCATCACTGCCATAAGAGCTGGTCCTTGTTCTGAGAGTGAGGAATTGAACTCCCAACGTCTAGCTCAGCAGCTACATATTATCCCATCTTTATTGACTGTGATGGCTAGATCCAATGAGCTTTTCTCCCTTAAAGAATCTGTTTACTTTCAAGCCACTCATCTAGGGTACAAGGGTGACATTAATCACTTATAGCCATTCAAGCTAGGATTAGGGCCCAACCATGTATACTAGATATATTCTAACTAGAAGAAAGAATTTGTCAAGTGACATACATGTTATTATCACAGCAGGAGATTTTGAAAATTAGCTTATGTTTATTTAGTCTTGGGGTGTGGTGGCTCAGCGGGCTAGATCACTGAAAATTATCTGCTGCAAAGTTGGCAGCTTAGCGGTTTGAATCCTGTGTGCTACGCAGCAGAATGAGCTCCTGCCAACCTAGCAGTTCAAAAGCATGTAAATAAATGCAAGTAGATAAATAGGTACTGCTGTAAACAGCGGGAAGATAAAACAGTGTTTCCTTGCAGCCATGCCGGCCACATGGCCACAGTCTTGCACAACACTTGCTCTTTGGCTTGAATACAGAGATGAACACCACCCCTAGAGTCGGACACGATTAGCATGCATGTACAGGGGAACCTTTATCTTTTTATATAGTCTTGATTTGAACTCTGGTCAGGCATTCTTTCTATGTTTAAAATAATGAAGTGATGAAAAGAGGGTGACTGTGTTAGCTCTGCTCCCTTATCAAACCTGATTTTCATTCTACTTATAGCGAGTGATATTCAGAAGAAAGGAGTCTTCACTTTGCATGCATGCTCTTTTCCTCAGACCTTCCCTCTTCATGTATAGTGGGTGGCAGGGAAGGGAGTTAAGCTAATGCCCCCCCCTTCCTCATGATTCTTCTTCTTGGGAAAAGGATACCTGTGTATGGCTTTACATAACACATGGTACAGTAGTTGGCTAGTCTCCTATTTAGCAGCAGGTAAATTTTCAAGAATGTCAAACTTGGCTTGATTTGGATGGTTTTATTATGCAATCCTGGAAGAGAAATGCCATGATACTTTGAACTTTTAACATTAAGAAGATGGTGACACAGGATAGTTCAATAGTAAAGTCGAAAAAATAGAATATCCTGCAAATGTTCATTTATTTCAGTAAGTCAACTCAAAAGGTGAAACTAATATATGAGATAGAGTCATTACATGCAAAGTGAGATGCCTCAAGCCTTACTTTGGTATTATTGTGATGATTCTGGCATAGAGTTTATGAAACCCTCAAATTCACAATCTCAGAAAATTAGAATAGCTCCCAGTGGGGAGGGAAGAGAAGCGGTGGGTGGTTTAAAGGGTCTTTAGCTATCGAGGCAACTGCTTGCCTCGGTGCCTAAAGACCTTTTAAACCACCCGCCGCTTCTCTCCCCAACACGCCCGGTAGTGGTGGTGGAAGTCGTGGGTTGTTTAAAGCAGTTTCCCATAGGAGTGCATTGAAATCTGTTCATCTGGAACGGATTAATTGTCTTTCAATGCATTCCTATGAGAAATCGCTCCCCGATTTACGAGCATTGGCTCAGAACGGATTAATCTCGTAAGTCGGGGTACCACTGTACTGAGTACATATGCATGCTTATACTTTTCAGAAGTCTGATATTGTTCTATTTCTAATCCTTGTGTTATTGATGTCATATTCTAATTTTCTGAGATTGTGAATTTGGGGTTTTTATAAGCTATATGCCATAATCATCACAATTATACCAAAGTTAGGCTTGACATATCTTGCTTTGCATGTAATGAGTCTATCTTATATATTAGTTTCACCTTTTGAGTTGACTTACTGAAATAAATGAACATTTGCACAATATTCTAATTTTTCGAGTTTCACCTGTACATAACAGGCATAATTAAACCCGAGTGCTGTCTGGCATCTGCTGTTTTGATGTCATCTGTTGTTTGATTGTGCAGTAGCATAACAATGCTTTAAATTAAAAACAGTGCAGAGTTACTGTGGTTACACACAGATGTGCAACATTCTTAAATTACCTTGAGCTTTCTTGTATTGTTCGTATGAGTATGCAGGAAACCTTAAACAGAGAGAGAAATGCTGACCTTCTGGTGATTATATATTTCTGCTTCACTGTATTCCTATGTGTTATTATTGTCTAGATTAATCACAGCTGTGTGTTGCCATTTAATGCTTCAGTTTCCATCACAGACAAAAACCATAAAATCTGAGTCAGATTGACGCTTTAGCCAGTTTACATTCCTTTCTTTGGCCTACCTACACTGATGTCAGTCCACATCAAAACACCACCCTTCATGGTTCATTTCTTCCCTGTGAGTGGCTCAAGTCAGAAAGACTTCATGTCAAGTGCTGAGGAAGACTAGAGGACCTCCAGGATAACTGAGGGCATTAAGTAGGACTTTAGCCGCTAGTTTTAAAACACAAGTCAGTACCCAGAGTTTCTAGTGATTCCTTCAGATAATCTAAACCTTTATAGCTTTATCAGTAAAAGTCAAAACGTTGACTTGGACCCAAATAAGCATTTTGGTAGCTGCTATAGAATTGAAAATATGTTTTTGATAATATTTGATAATATGTTTTTATGTTATTTAAAAAAAATAATTATATGTTTGTCATTTATTAGTTAAAACAATAGTAATGCAAAAACATTCCCTTTTTAAAAAGAATATGAAGAGGCCATTAAATCCATCACTGTTTATGTTTAATGAGAAATGAATAAAGGCTTATCCATACCTCCTATTTATTCCTGTTTAAACGTTGGTTCCATCAACCATTGCTTGAGATTAGAGATGGGCACAAAACGCTAAAATGGCATTTTATTTCACTTTTGTTTCATTTTTCATTTCATTTTTTCATTTCATTTGAAATGATTTTTTT
>JAHTLZ010000129.1:48646169-48685665 GCA_023846285.1 Phrynocephalus versicolor
ATGGTGCAGGGTTTTCTAATTTTTTTATCGTGATGGGAGTGGCCGCCACTTACTTTAGTGGCTGAAATAATGTTTTGACACCCCACTCTCCCCCTCCCCCCAATCGGGTGCATTTGGGGAGAAGCGTGAATCCTTTAAAATGTCTTTAGCCACCGAGACAAACACTTGCCTCAGTGACTAAAGACATTTTAAATGACCCACTGCTTCCCCCCCCCCTACAAAAAAAATCAGGAGCATTGGAGGAGAAGTACGGGTTTTTTAAAGCGGTTTCCCATAGGAATGCATTGTTTTCAATGCATTCCTATGGAAAACCTTGCCATTAATGAAAAACAAAATGGAACGAATGAAAAAAATTCGAGTTTGTTTCATTTTATTTTTCTTATTTAAAATTCAGTTCATTTTTTGTTTTGTTCAGAAATGAAATGAAAAATGCAAAACAAAACAAAAAAATTGTTTAGTGCCCATCTCTACTTGAGATTAATTGAACAGTTTGCATTACTGGAGACTGGAATTGATCCCTTTCCCTTCAGGGTTATTACCATCTGGGAGCTACTTTGCCTCTTCCAAAAATCTGGTTCCTAATGGAACCCGAGCCGTCAATGTTTAGAAGGCCAAAGAGCCACCTGGTGGTAGAACTTGTGAGATATTAGAGAGAAAAAGATTTTGTTTTAGACAGAAGAGGTGTGTTTGCAGGTGTTTTGCATATGTATTTAATTGATTTGTAAAATGGAGTTGAGCATGTAATGCTGAATTATTGTAAAATCCAAGGTGTACGTGATGAATGGAATGAGCAATGTTGATGCAAGATAGGTGCAACAGCATTTTTTTTCATTTTTATCAGTTTTTGTTTTGTTGTGTTATTTATTACTATTGGATGATTTGTTTGATATATGTTCCTTTTTAAAATAAATCTGATTGTTGTAAACTGCCCAGAGTTCCTCTGGAAGATGGGTGGTAAATAAATAAATAAATAAATAAATAAATAAATAAATAAATAAATAAATAAAGGGAACCAGTTTTCTGATTGGTTATGATAAAGTATAAAAGGACTCCAGAAATCAGTAGACAATGGACTTTTGGTGAGAAAATACCCATTTTTATCATGCTCTGTCTACGCATTATGTTATATTGATACGGTATTTCTATGTGAAGTGAAATGTTATCGAAGCTCTGTTCTACTTGTATATATGTATTTTTACCCCGCCTTTCTCCTTAGAAAAGTACCCAAGGTGGCTTATAGTAATGAGGGATAATATATAGTCCAGTACATTTAAGACATGTTCAGGTATTTCAGAACACGGAATTGAGGCACATCTTAAAGCATGAATAGACAACACTACATTAAAGCTACAAGATTATAAGTAGTTATAAACACAAAGTCTATGTGAACCTATAGTCATATAAAATACACATGGTAGTCCATCATTCATGGAAAGCTCATCTGCAGAGAAGGGTTGCCTGTTTCCGGAAGGACAACAGGGATGAGGCAATCCTGGCATCTAGTGTGAGGGAGTTCCAGAATCTGAGCATAGCAGTTGAGAAGGCCCTTTCATGGGTTCCCAAAGACGTACCTGTGGGGTGGCGGGATGGAGAGAAGGGCCTCTCCTGATGACAATAACACCCGAGTCGGTTCATACCATGAGATTTGATATTTGAGGTAGCTAGGACCCAGGTCGTATAGTGCTTTGTAGGTCAAGGTCAGCACCTTGAATTGTGCTTGATAGCTGATTGGCAGCCAGCCAGTAGAGTTTTAATAGGGGTGTAATATGACCTCTGTACCCTGCCCAAGTCAGCAGTCTGGCTGCTGCATTTTGGGCTTGTGGAAGTTTCCTGAGACTTTTCATCAGTAGCCCACATAGAGCGATTACAGTAGTCTAGCTGGGACGTCACTAGGGCATGTGTCACTGTGGCCAGAGCTGGTTTCTGAAGAAAGGGGCATAACTTGCATACTAGCCTTAATTGTGCAAATGTGCTCCTGGCCACAGCCGTGACCTGGGCATCCAAGCTCAAGGATGAGTCCAAGAGCACCCCAAGCTGCGTACCTGGTTTTTCAATTGAAGGGTGACCCCATTCAGTACAGTTTGCATCCCTATCCCTTGTTCTCCCTTTCAAATGACCAGGAGCACCTCTTTCTTTTCTGGGTTTAGTTTCATTTTGTTCATCCTCATCCAGTTCATTACTGCAGCTAAACACTCATGTAAAGTTGGGATAGGAGCTCCCTTAAAGTCCAGAGGTGATGAGAGGTAGAGCTGGGTGTCATCAGCATACTGATGGCACCTAACCCCAAAATACCCGATAATCTCCCCCCAGTGGCTTCATATGGTTGTTAAATAACATAAGAGACAGAACAGAAGCCTGGTGTCAAACATGAATCATCTGACACCACTTTCTGCATTCTATCCGGCAGGAAGGACCGGAGCCACTTTAATGCAGTACCCCTGATTCCCATTTCAGAGAGAGAGTGAGGAGGATGCCATGGTCTTCATCACTCCAGATGTTTTAGACCAGAACTCCCAAAGTCCTTTGTCATTGTCAATACAGGCTTGGAATTCTGGGAATTGTGGTCCAAAACATCTGGAGTGCCAAAGGTTCGCCACCACTGGTCTATAGTGTCAAAAGCAGCTGAGAGGTCTAGCAAAACCAAAAGGGACACAGATCTATCAATTTCCTTGCGTAAGCCCTCTACCAGTGCAACGAGTGCCATCTCAGTCCCATAGCCAGGCCTGAAGCTAGATTGAAAAGGATCCAGGTAGTTTATCTCATCCAGAAACCTCTGAAGCTGTGAGGCCACAACCCGCTCTAGGACTTTACCTAAGAATGGGATATTCGATACGGATCGGTAATTGTTCAATATCACTGGGTCTAAGGAGGGCTTTTTAAACAGTGGTTTTACTATTGCCTCCTTTAATCATGCTGGAATCTTGCCCTGTTGTAAGGAGGCATTCACTACTCTTCCTAAGCAGTCTGCCATGCCTTCTCTGGAAGCTTTTATGATCCATGAGGGGCAAGGATCCAACACACAAGTGGTGGCACTCACCTCCCCAAGGGTTATTGAGTCATACAAATGTGAATTGATTAGGAAATTAGAAAATTTTGAAGAAATTTTGCAATTTATTTTTAAATTAATGCCCATATCTACTGTAGATACAGTGGCACCTCGTAAGACAAATGCCCTGTAAGATGAAAAACTTGCAAGACAAAATTTCTGGGAATAGGCATATTTTGCAAGACAAATATTCCTATGGGATGCCTTGCAAGACAAAAATCCATTCCGCATTTTGAAACAAGTTATCCAGGATGCTTTGCGCCCCCTGTAGTTTGTAGTTGGGGTGAGAGGAGTTTTTTTAATCAAGGTTTGGGGCTGTTCTGGACATTGTTTTGTAGCAGTTTTTGGACTTCTAGAACTTGAAAAGGTAGGGAGTTGAGGTTTTCTTGCTTTCTTTTTTGCTTTTGAATTGTTTTCGATTGCTTTGAAGGCAGGAATAGGCTAATGTTTTTTGTTTGGTGTTGTCTTTTTTCGTTTCCTTCTTTTCTTCTGGAAAAAACAGCTTTATTTGTCTTTTTTCTGATCTCCAGAATGGATTAATTGGTTTCCCATTCATTCCTATGGGAAACCACATTTTGTAAGACAATTATTTTGTAAAACAAATTGACCCATAAAACAAATTAAATTCATCTTACAAGTTACCACTGTATCTCCGTTATTATGAAAATGCATGGATCTTCTGCAGATGCATAACACAGTGTGTTATGGTTTAATCCTCTATATCTGGATGCAATTAGTGCAATGATAAAAAAGTGTAAGTTGTTGTTTCTAGCTACTGTAGCAAACTAAGGTGTGAAAAGACACTACCAGATACTACTTACCTTCTTGCTTCTCTGGACATGCCAATGCTTAATATTTAGTCCTTCACACAAAGTGTAGGTGACCCCCAGTTGTCCTGTTCTAACAACATAGGCAGAGAGATAGGAGAAGCAGGTAATGTGCTTTTGCTTTAGAACACCACGGAGAAAGAACAGCTACCTGCAGTCCTTTTATCTGCTTTATGTGATATGAATTCAAGAACATCATCTCATTTTTGTCAGGGTTAGGCAGAAAAATGAGAGAACATCCTTCTAGAGGTGCTATGCTAAGTTGTTAACCATTGTTTTAATATAGAGAAATTAGTTTTTTAAAAATCAGCAGCCCCTGGCTCCTACAATTGAACATGAATTGACTTTTCCTTCCTTTGGTGCCTGAAAAATACCAACATCTGTATCATCTACATTTTTTTGAAGATGGATCACCATGAAAATTAAAGGAATCTGGCCACTAAGAATGATTCTTTTATGAAACAGGTATGCATATTGTACACAACAAATAAACTCAAGCCATACGCTTACATTCAAAATATAAAATAGCCATAAAGCTGCAAGCTGACTGTATGAAACTTGAATCTTGCAGCAAGTTGCAGTCCCAAACTTAGAAAGGAACAGCAGAGAGGGCTGTTTTTACTTGCTTTGTACTGATGCAAGTCTCCCAAGCAGTGTCACTTTCAGCTGCCATAACTAGCCCTTGGTGCTGCAGGCTGCCAAAGGAGAACTAGCACTGCCTCCTCCTTGCCCCGGAGGTATGGTGTCCTTGGCAGCTACCACTTCTTGTCCAGCTGCTGCTGGCAAAGGTGTGAGTACAATCATCTCTGTTTCTCTCTCCAGCAATTAGAAAAGAGCCAACAAAACCAAAGAATGCAAACAAATTTGACCCAGTTTTGAAAGGCAGGGTTTCATGAATGGAGTTTCTTCCAGCTGCCACATCAAGAAGTGGAGGTTTAATTCAGCTAAAATGCCCCCATTATAAATTCCTCTTCCTTTAGAACAGGCTGCTCCTCAACCATCAGCTCACTTGGAAACCTTTTCGAAGCACCTGCCTAAGACACAAAAATAATATTAATACTAAATGTGTGAGAGTGTGTTGTTTTAAGTATAACTATAGCCATCCTAAAACCTGTCAGCTATTTATTTTGGGCCGACCGTTTCATGTTAAAGACATGAGTTTTGGCTTTATGGTTATTTGGTTGAGAATCCAAGCTCTGATAAAGCAAGCTCTTTGGCCTTCCCAGTGTTTGAATCAGAAGAAATAGGCTGTAGGCCACAATATGGCTAGCAATGGTTGTGGAATCAGTATGCTTGCATAGCTTGAGATGAATGAACAAACAATCAGGGAATATTTTACTAATTTTAACAAGTTTGAATCTCCAGGGCTTAATGAGCTACACTCAAGAGTACTGAAGGAACTGGCTAGAATACTCTTTGTCTATGATGACGATGATGATGATGATGATGATGATGATGATGATGATGATGATGATGAACGAGGATGGATGACCTGAGGGGGGTGGGCATTGTTGTTTGTGGGTTTTCCAGACTATATGGCCATGCTCTTGAGTTTTTTCTACCTACCCTTTCACCAGTCTCTGTGGGCAGTATTTTCAGTTGGCAAAAGCACAGGGAGCTAGAATTCTTTCTGTGCTGTAGTGTACAGTGTGAGTTTGTTGTGTATTTATAGCTGTGGGGTGGGAATTTTTGGTCCTATTGAGGAGATTAAGGGTTTCCTGTGATTTGGGCGTTTCTAGTGATAAGGGTTTCACCATGCAAGATCGACAAAGCCTGACTACTGATACTGAAAAATCCAGCCTGCAAAAGGTCAATAATCTCCACCCAGCCACAAGCACCAGAGATCAATTTCTCACAATGGAACAATAGAACCTAACGACACCTATCAACCACAGATACAGGTCATCCACCCACAGCACAGTTTTAAAGCCAATGATGAATTTACAAATTGTTTTATCTGGGGAAAAATTACAAATTCATTACAAATATGGATTCAAAAACAAATAACCGTTTTTCCTGATTCATATCCATCTCTAATTATGACAAATACAAATTTGATTCAAATTATATTTGTTCCTAATTTTCATGGGTGGTACCAATTACTGTGCTTTTTAAAATGAAAAAAAAAACCAATAAGAATTAATGTGGGAATTGTTTGCTGCAGTTGCGTTGGTTCACTGATGTTTTCAATTTACATATTGATTACTGCATCTAAAAATGTTGTCGAAGAAGTGACAGTATCATGAAGCAGTGTTAATAATTGCTTCTGGTTCATAGTCAGCCTCCACCAGGAGATTTTCTTTGGTTGACACAGAAATGTGTTGAACATTTATACATTTTTTAAAGATAATCTACAAACAGAAAAATTAGGGGAATACATGGATCTAGATGTCAAACTGTTTATTTATTTGCATTCTGAATTCAAACCAACCTTAGGACTAAGCTAAAGCTAGCACCAAAAAACTTTGGAAAATATGCAACCATGAAAAATACTGACTATACTGCTTCATAGTTGCCATTCTTTTGGAATGAGAAATGTGTGCATTAAAAGGTTTCTCTTTTTCCCCCCTCTCCTTCCACCAGAGCAATCAGGCCAGATAGAGTCTGTTGATCAATTAAATCACCCTGAGCAAGCACTGCTGGTTGTAATGAAACTTGTTGAAGCTTTAGGAAAAAAAGCTATGGGGCAACATTCTCTATTACTTGTTTTCAGGCCTAGCATTTTGCCTGCAAAGCACAGAACCACATAAATTGTAATTCTGTAAATCACTCCCTCTCTGTTCAAATCATAAAGTGCCTATTAAAGATGGGCATGACTCAAAAAATGGTTTTTCGTTTGTCGTTTGTCGTTTAGGGGGTCCGTTTCGGTTCATTTTCGTTTTTCGGTGAGTTTTTGCAAATTTTTCATTTTCGTTTTCATTACGTAACGAAACGAAAAAACGAAAACGAAAAATTTCTGTTTCATTAGCATTTTTTTCAGTTCAATGTACTTGCCGCAACGAAAACGAAAAACACAGCAAAATTTTTCATTTTGTTTTTGTTGCATAACAAAATGAAAAAACAAAAACGAAAACGAAAAATTGCTCGTTTTGTGCCCATCTCTAGTGCCTATCCAATAATCAAGTTCCATTAAATTAGGTATGTTGAATGAGATAGATAGAAAGGACAGGTTTACTTTTTAAGTATATTAGAACTCTGTGTCATTCAATGAAACTGAATGTTAAAATTTTAAGGACAGATAAAAGGAAGGTGTTTTTTTTTCATTTTTGCACAGCATGTGATATAACAGTAGCAGATACTACCACAAGATGCTGTGCTAGTCACCAGCTAGTGGCTTAGAAGAGTCAAGGGATGCTTCCCTCCAAATCTAGATGCCTCGAGAGGCATTTTATAGCCCAACACATTAACAGATCAAAAAGTGGTAAATTTTGTCAGGGAACTCAATTTATGACGAATACAAATTGTCAAATTTTGATTAATCATCCAAATTTGTTAGAAAATGTGATTTGTTTTTAAATCCATCCCTATCTCTACCTCTGAACTATCTATCTCATTACCCCAGGTATTGTGGAAGATGCTATATAATAATCTGTGCTGCAGTAAAATCCCAGTTAAAGGGTAGCTATAAAATAAGGGGGGCACCACTCTATCCTTCTCTTAAAGCAGAAAAGTATATTGGGCAAGTTACAGAATCTAGGAAAATAGAGACCAAAGGACATTAGTTTTCCCTATAATTTATAGGGTTTTTTCAAGATGTGGAGTGATGGTTAACCATTATTAACATCTTTTATAAATAACAGTTTATACAGGAGAATAAAACTTACAGAGAACACTCTGTACAGCAAAACTGTAGTGTCTCTGATATAATATTGCTGTTTGGGTGAGGTTGTTTGTAGACTTGGAAGTTAAGTCACATCTCCAGAAGTTTTTCTTTGTGCTTTTAGAAGTGGCAAATGTTCCTCGTGAAATGTCATCAGTGTTTTCAAGTTTATTATTTTGACATCTTTGACACCGATAAAAATCTGAAACCTTCCTGGCACTACTTGGGTGGAATAATGTGTTGTGAAAACTGCAGGACACAACATGACTTGCTTTTGGAAAACTGTGACATTCTCTTCTGCTTTTTGGCCAAGCTGGTATGATTTTGGCTAAGGTCCGCCTTTAATAAGGTTCCCATGTACAGAGAAGACTCTGCCTCCACCCTGTGGTAGATACCATTGCCATTATTATTTAACACATATTGTATTTTAGAAATATATGATAACATTTTTAAAAGGGTAAATAAAAAGTCATTATTAATGCCTGTGGTCTCTTTTATGTTATTCATCGTGGGCAGCATACAGATTTCAAAACACTTAATATCTGTGGCCTGACAGTACTGATGTAAGTTTTATTCTCTATTAATAGCCACAAAGCAGTCAAATTTCAACTGTTAACCTTTCTAGTTGTTAACTGTTCAAGAAGTAGAGCTGTTCAGAATTTTTCTAAAAGAAGTTTTGATTCTTCACATAATTTGTTTCATAATGAAATAAGAATTTACAAGGGTAACATAATGGCATAGTATATTGATCAGCTGTTTGGATTCTCAATGTTTGTCTGTTTGTCTGTTTGCTTGCTTGCTTGCTTGCTTGCTTGCTTGTCTGTCTGTCTGTCTGTCTGTCTGTCTGTCTGTCTGTCTGTTTGATTGATTGATTGATTGATTGATTGATTGATTGATTGATTTTCCTACTGCTCATCTAGCTGCAAGGCAACTCTGGGCAGTTTGCAACAGTACAATCTATGTGTCAATGCAAGAAAGGTAAATACAAATCAGCCGTACCAAATAAACAAAAGCAATATAAAATTGCTGTTATGCTGTTTTCCATGATACTCCATTTCTTTCTATTGTCCAGCAACCATCATTTTACAACATCCATATCCAAAGAGCATGCTTCATTGGGTTGTTTCCATGTTTTGCCCCCTTAGGGTTTTTTTGTTAATTTTTTTATTTTTATTTTTATTTAGGGTATTTCAGGCAACTCCAAACCTGCTAATGTCCTCTTGTGAGTCAATGGTTTTGATTTGGATATAATCAAGATCAGTGGTTGTAAAATTAAATCACTATTGATATATATATATATAATTGGGCTCTGCTTGTCTGTGTCACATTCATAAAGCAGTCTTTTTAATGTGGTTTCATGTGGCCCCATGATGAGATATTTACACTGACTCCAGTGTCTCCCTGGGGAGGATATGGGTTTCTCAGTTACTGCTAAATGTTCTCCAGGACCATCTTGTGATTGAAGTTCTTAAAGAATCAAATACTCTGATTATAAAGAGGGAAAACTACATTGGAACCTTGTATAAAGGAATTAATTTGTTCCAAATGAAATTATGTTAAGCAAATTTTCCTTTATACAAATTTCCCATAGGAATGCATTGAAAACAGAGTAATCACTAATCGTGACCATTTTTATGCTGTACGGATTTGCCCCTTCAGCGATTCTGTTAAGCAAATTTCCCCATCTCTGGAATTTGTTATGTTGTACAGATTTTATGTTATACAAACCGTTTGTTATACGAGGGTCCACTGTAAATGCAATCTGCCCCATTGTCTTGGTGGTATGACTCTACGCACACCAAGTCTTCTCTAAGTAATGCATTATCCATTTACTGTATATACTCGAATATAAGCCTAGTTTTTCAGCCCTAATTTTGGGCTGAAAAAGGGGCCCTCGACTTATATGCGGGTCAGTACTTTTAGCCACTGAGGCAAGTGCTTGGGTCGGTGGCTAAAAGTCATTTTAAACATTGTGTGCCGCTTCTCATGACCCCCCTCTGCATCACAGGGGAGCGGCATGCGATGTTTAAAATGACTTTTAGCCACTGACCCAAGCACTTGCCTCAGTGGCTAAAAATCATTTTAAACATCACACACCACTCCCCCAGATCACAAAGGAGGAGCTGCCAGGCCCTGCTGCATTTCCCACCCTAGACTTATACTCGAGTCAATACATTTCCCCAGTTTTGGGGGGTTAAATTAGGGGCCTCGACATATACTCGGGTCGACTTATACTTGAGTATATACGGTATGTTATGTTATAGTAATCTGTTGTTCATTGATAAGAAATTTTTCCCTTTCTCCCTTGTTCTGTTGTTTTTGTTTTTGCTTTTGCTTTTGCTTTTTACAGGCTTACACAATGAAGCACTTTACCAGTCTCCTCCAGGTTTTTGTGTTGATTCACGACTGAAACAGAACCTTTTGACAGGTAGGACATACAGTAGTTACACAGTGCTGTGCAATAATTATTGAGCCACGGGGGGGGGATCTGATTTGCAATGGTTTACGTATTGTAGTTCTGCAAGTCTATCAACCACATAGGTGCATTTTGCATTCATATAACTGGAGCTGTTTAACCTAGGAGTAAAGTTCTAGATTCTGTCAATTTGAATGGTTTGTGAATGTGATGAATAGGTTCGGAACAAAGTAGCTCTTAGGTTTATGAAGAAGGCTAGTGCCCCATGTCTGCGTTTCAAACCTAAATCAAAACATTGTTTTCTAAAACCTACACTATGATGCTTAGATTGTCAAACTGTTTCTGGAATCTATGAGGCGCACTCTTGGTTATTACATCTGGGGTCAGTCTGATTAAGCATTTCTGCTGTTTACAGAAGTGCAATCCTAAACTCCAGAACTCCTGCCTGGAAGGAGTTAGGACTAGGCAGAGGTGCTCTCTGCCAGCCAATATTTATGTTGTGCTCTCCCTGAGGGCCTCAGTTATGACCACAAAAACCTCAGTAGAGCTGTCTCTTTGAGTAGAAGTGCTCCTGTCTTCTGTAGGCCCCTGCAGCTGCGTGTTCTGGAGACATCCTGGGACCTGCTGGTTCCAAGGCTTCCCCATTTTTCTGTGACAGACCTTGGTGATGCTACTTCTTTGAAATGTTAACTTCAGAATCCCCTGCATAGCATGCACACATAGTGACTAGGGGGATTTTGAGAAGTGTAGTACAGCAACAAGAGCTTCAACAGGAATTGTTCTTGATCTACAGTTCTAACACGTGGGAAGCTCTTCTCTGTGATGTCATTCTATAAATCATATCAGAGGAGAAGGGAATATGATGCATCTGGTGTGTGTGTGGATCAGGAAAACATGTGGATGCATGAGTGATTTGGGCAGGAACGAGGCTGCACCTGATCAATATCGCATGTCACAACCATGCAGCAGCACAGTTGGTGATTTTTTTAAATTTCATTTTCATTCTTTGAATGAACAAAAATCATGTATTCGTTTTTAGTAGAGATGGGCATGGAACAAACATTTTTTCGTTTCAGTTAGCCGTTAGTCGTTCCGTTATGTAACAGAACGACTAACGACAATTTGGATGGGCCAGGCTCGAACCGAACAGAACCAAGAAAATTTTCTTCATTCTGTTCGTTTCCGTTAATGTCTGCGCAATGACCTACCTCGTGCTGGCCCGACCCGGAAGTCCTTCAGAGATGGCGGGATGGCGGCAAGACAGCGACCAGGAAGAGGGAAAAAAGCCTACCCCGGAAGTTTGGCTTCACTTCCGGGACAGCCCGTCTGTCATTGCCGTCAGGGAGGACTGTCAGAGAGAGCCCCGTTCTTGTCTCGCAAGCGGAGGCGGGACTGAGGCTCCCTCTCCAGCGATCTCCACCGCGGGTGCAAGACAGCCACCACAGCTGTCACCTCGGGCGGAGGAGATCGGCCTGAGGCTCGGCCGTGGTCTTGCCTCCACCTGCGAAGGCGGGATCACAGCTCGAACTCCTCCGCCCGGGGGTGACGGCCAGCACAGCTGTCACCCAGGGCAGAGGAGATAGGATCGGCCCTGGTCTCGCTTCCACGCGCAGAGGCAAGACCGGCTTGATCTCCACCGCCCCAGGTGGTGGCCAGGCAGTGTCACCTGGGGCAGAGGAGATCGCCTCAGCCTCCTGGAGAAGCCGAGTCCCGAGTCCGTGCACGCAGAGGGGAGAAAAGGGGTCTGAAAGGGATCTTCCCCGCCCGGGTTGTCATGGCAGCACCCGGCACTTCCATGGCTCGTGCGGGGAAGTTCCCTCCGAGTCCCCCCTTCTCTGCACTTCCCCCCTCCCGGAGCCAGCGCCCAGTAGCCGTTTGGTGCTAGCTTCCGGAGGGGAGAAGATTTAAAAAGCCTGCTCTCTCCTCCCACCTGATGGGGTGGGGGAAGAGCAGGCTTTTTAAATCCCCCCCAGCCCTTCCGGGCCCCGCTGGCGCCGTCAAGTCGGCCAGGTGAGCGCTCCTGTAGCTGCGGGATCGTTCTCCTGGCAGGCTTGCCACCAGCTCCAATGGCCCGGGGGGCCCAAAGGGATCTTCCCCGTGCCGGTCTTGACAGCGCGCCTGCCATGACCCGCCCAGGGAAGGCAGGACCCCCGTTCAGCCCGTCTGCATGCAGAGGGACTGAACAGGGGTCCCAAAGGGATCTTCCCCATGCCGGACTTGTCAGCGCGCAGGGCAGCTGAGTCTCCCCTTCGCCTCTCTGCCCCGGCGGCTCTGTCATCCGGCATAGGGAAGGTCCCTTTAAGGCGCCAGGAAGGCGGAGGGCACGTTGGCTTGAACTTCCACTGCTGGGACTTCCGTTTCCTCCACACCACTGCTGGCCTGACTGGTGGGCAGGGAAGACGTCCCAGCACTGAGGGGAGAAGCCAGCGGGCGGCCCGCTTCCCCCGAAAATCGAAAAATGAAAAACGAAGTGGCCCCCCAGGGGCCCCCAAAACAGTAAAGAACCGAAGTGGGGGCCCAGGCGCCGAAGAACGGAAACGACCGCCATTTTGGTGTGTCGTGCCCGTCTCTAGTTTTTAGTGTTGAGCAGCTGAAATGAATGGGGTTTCTTATCTGCCTAACTGAGGTGCTATGAATTTCAGTGGGTCTTTCAAATAAGACTAGCCAGAACTTTGGATAGTTAACCTGTGGTACTAAAATTCCCCGAATCCTCCAGCCAGGAGTGCCCCGAAAGTAGAAGAATCTGTATTCAGTTCTTCCAGATAATCTATAGGTAGCTCCCACCTGTTCAGCATCATTTCTGGCAAAACAACACATTAGGTGCTGCTGTTGGAAGCAGATTGCTTCAGCTGAAGAAATCTCTGTATGCACTACTCAGTATGCAACAGATAATGCTTGCAGAGATTTCTCAACATATGGCAATTTCCTTCCAAAGTTATGTCATTTGCATTAAAGCTGGAGTAGTGAGGAAAGAATATTTTGGCCACTGTTTCTTTAAAAAAAAAAACACTTACATTTCTTCTTGCTGCGCAGTGCATTTTCTGTTTAAGCTTGTATCTAGAGCCAGTCCCAGCAAGAGTCAAGAAAGGCAGCTGTCTCAGGGGGCATGTTTACCGTATGGATGAAAAGTCAGCAAAAATATTGATCTATTTCATTGTGGCTGTATATCTTTAAAACTGCCAAAGATGAGGAAGGATGTTTCTGAGATATCTTTTCCCCGTCTCATATGCCCAAATACTGTAACTAAGTTGGCTTTTCATATTTTACAAGACCCTACTTGCTTCTTGTTCCTGTGCAGCAGAAGGATGTCTTGAGATGGTTTGAAAAAGAATTCCTATTCAGACATTCATTTGGCTTCAAGGAAGGTTAAGTGGGTGGTGGGCTGTGGGTGTATAAAAGTACGGAGAGGACTCTGTGGTTAAACCGGTTCTGTGAGTCCCATCACTAATGAGGCTTCAGGCTTCATGTGCTAAGTGTGCTTCTAAGTGCATAGCGATGCTTGGGGTGGGCCTTGTCATGCCTCCGTCCTCATCACCTCTTTAGCCCTTCAGGCATTCTGGTGAGCACCTGAACAAGGTAAAGTGTATGTGTGTGTGTGTGTATGTGTGTGTGTGAGAGAGAGAGAGTGCGTGAGTGGGTGGGTGTGTTACGATTAGGTAATGTTTTTAGGAAGGCTTCTTGTATATTGTGACCACAAGATGGAGCTGTGACATCAGGCACCGGCACAGTCTGCTCTGCTTGTTTCCTGATTACTAGGTAACACAGAGAATGATGCCTGTGACCAATCTGCTGATCCGTCCCTCTTCCTCTTACCTGTGCTGGTTCCTCTCTGCCCTCTTGCCTTTGGATGGGGGCTGCTTTGCAAGGATGTGAAGGACGTGGTGATTGGTGGCACTGCGCTCAAGCAGCCAGACTCCCTGACAGCACAGGTCCAGAGGCTGTCATGGCGAGATGCGTTGCTATGGAGAGGAATCTGACGGGATATCTATATAAAGAAACATGAGCTCATCCATCCTCAGCAGAACTCAGAAAGCAAATCCCGAGATACCTCACTGCCTGCAGTGAAGCACATGGATACAGGACCAAAATCGTCCTCATATTCAAGTGGGGAGTGAAATACAGAGATGATGTCTTATCTCATCCATGGGCCAAGACTACACAAGACTTCTCAGGGTTCATCTGCCTTTTGAAATGCACTAGCTCAGGTGCATAGGTTCTGTTAAGGGGCAGCAGCTGGTGTTTTAAGAAATTCTGAGAAATAATCCTGCACTGATAAAGGAATTCTGTCTATCTACCAAAGGGTCCTGATTGGCTTAATCCTGACACAGTTATCACATAAAGTCCTCCCTTTAAAATATGTTGGAAAAAATTAAGGGAGGGGAATGAAATGAGAGGGTGAAAATGCAAAAGATTTTGGCCCTTTACAGAGCGATGATTTATTTCAGTGTGAGCTTTCATGGATCAAGCAAGGGTTTTTGAGTAGCGTTATACAGACACCATCGCGGGGAACATAGAAGGAAGAATTTTCTGCATACCTTTCATGCTCTACATATTAAACCAGAAGAGGCTAGGCTAAACTTGTGGAGACAAAACAAAACAACCCACTACCCCCCCACCACCACCACCACCACCTAAAAAGCATTTTGAATGCATGAATGGTGAAGAGTGTGTTCCACAGGACAAGGCGCTAGGTGGACTGTCTGGGAGTCACTTAATAGACATTCAAAGCAATGTAGGAAGATCAAAGAATAATCTAGTAAAATGAGGCCATTTGGATACAGGACAAATTTTCTGTGACTGCAGATAAACTCAATCAATGCAGCTCTTATGTGCATGTAAATTTAAGTCATTCCACAGTGTTTTAATACTGTAATAATGTATTTCTTTTTAAAAAAAAAGTCACATGAGACACTGGAGGTCCTGCAAAGGAGAAAGATGGGCAGTAGTTAATTAATTTACTTCTATTGGAAATACTGAAATATCAAAAATGAGCTGCCCCCCTCCCCAGAAGGAGGAAAATGGACCATCAATGAAGGCATAACAAGACTGCAACTACTAGGTAATTTCTTTCCTTTTTATTTGATCCAATTGGCTACACCTAGTGGTTGTTTCTAAATTTTATCTCAGGCTCCACATGAAATGCTTGAGTCCTCTGCACCAACCCTCCCCTCTCCCTGGCCAACAAGGAACCGTTAGCTTTGATGTGCAACATGGAGAGAGGGGGATGTGAAAGTGTGTGACTTGCTGCATGTTGTTTGAAAGACTGGGGCAATAAAACACCACCCATTACTTCGGATGCAGCTTCACACACATCTCAGCTCCGAGCCTACACTAAAGAACGGGCATTTTTCCATCTTGCCAAGAACTAAGAACCAACTCCTCGCAAGTCCATCATTTGCCATGTTTGAACTTTTGGTACAGCTCTGAGGAAGAGGGTTTTTCCCCCTCGAAATATTAGCACCTTTTTGTTATTTCACTGGTAGCCTAAAGATATCACCTGTTCTACTTTTGCCTTTAATAAAAGAAGTATCTGTACACTGTTCTACAGTTAACACTTTGGTTCTCTTGTTTCAACATGATTGTAATTCATTTTACTATTATGAGGTAACAAAGTAAAAAAAAAAAGCGAGTGTGCTGCTCATATATTCCCCCATAGCCTAGTTACACATTGCGCTCCACCCACCCACCAGCTGGGTACTCATTTTACCAACCTCAGAAGGATAGAAGGCTGAGTCAACCTTGAGCCTGCTCCCTAGAATTGGACCCCAGGTCGTGAGCAAAGTTATGGCTGTAGTACAGCAGTTTAAATACTGTGGCACGGGGTTCCTCATAATCCATTACATAATAATGGATTATATTAATACAAAATTCAATTAGCTGCTAGGGGTGATATCTGGACTACAAAGACTGAATGATATGGGTTGTTAGAATCATAGCAACCAAGAAAAGCAGTGCAAGACTTTTTTCTGCAGAGTATGTTTGTTGTTGGTATCATGGAGATAGAAGAACGCTGTGGGCAATTTCATCAGAGTGCACCCATTTTCTCCTACTGGAGTGCAGGGTATCCATAGGTATAACAGAGAAAAGTTCCACACTTTTCATGAAGGACTGACAGCACATAGGCACACCAGTCTACAAACACAATGGCATTAATGCAATAGCTTTCACTATCACAACCCAAGTGAAGATCTTGTGGTATCACCCGAGATGTTCGCCTTTTTGCATAAGAACTGTCTTTCTTCTTTCCTGCCTTCCTTGAAATGGCCACCTCAAAGGATGAATAAGTCATTGTGTTTGTACATAATGCAATAGTGGAACACAGCATCTGCTTCAGCTTGAAAGTGGGTGGAGGTGAGTCATCTCTCTGCTCACCAAAACTTTTCTTTCTCCTGTCCTAAATCTGCTTCTTTAACAAACATTATTAACTAGGAGAGGGTTTAATTGTAACCTGCCACAAAAATTATCAGTACTATAGATTTTATAATGATTTTAATTCCTCTCTATCATCAGGAAGATGTACTTCTGAGAAATCTTGCTATTTTTAGTTGCTCTAATTTGCCCTGAAACCTTTGTTACTACCAGCGTGGAACAAGGTAATGATACACAGATAGGCCCTTGTGTGAGGCGGGCTGCCTTGGGTACATTTCTAGGGCCTCGTGCGAGAGAGGCTGTCTTTCTGTCTCTCTGGAATATGGATTATAGTAATTACTGAGGCTCCCAGCTGAGCATGGCTGCGATTCCCTAGGACCCACCTTGCAAAAGAATTGGAAAAGATGTTTATACTACTGGCTGGTAATGATATACAGTATGTTTAATTGCAGAACAGTTCCATATCAGAGGGGCTTGGTGCTAAAGGCACTAAATAAAATGCCACACACTGCAGTAAACAAGTGTGTGTGTGTGCGTATGTGTGTGTGTGGGGGGGTACCTCCTCAATAATTACCATGTGTGAGACAAAATATGAAAGAGGTGCCTGCTGTTCTTTGTCACTGTGCACAGCAGCAGCTATTTCCACTTGACTGGAGTGGTACAGGTGGGAAGTAGAGGCTGAGTGCTGCATGGGTAGATGGTGGGGTTTCAGAAATTAAATTATAGAATTGTAGAATAGTGACATTGGAAGGGGCCTATAAAGCCACAAAACCCAATCCTCTGCTCCATGCAGGAATATAAATCACTGCCAGGTGGTTGTCCAAATTTCTCTTGAATGCCTCCAGTGGTGGAGCACTCCTCCACCTCTTGAGGTAATTGGTTCCATTGCCACACTTCTCTAACAGTCAGGAAGTTTTTCCTGATATTCAACTGAAAGCTGAATTCTCTTAACTTGAGCCCATTGTTGCGCATCCTGCACTCTGGGACGCTTGAGAACAGCTCCTACCCCTCCTCGGTATGACAGCCATTCAGATATTTGAAAAGTGCTATTATACGGCTCCTCCGTCTTCTTTCCCTAGGTTAAACATGCTCAGTTATGTCCAGTACATGTAATTAAATAAATGGCATGTATGTATCATTGCAAGTCTTTACATGCTAATTCTGTTTACGGTGCTCACTCTTCTGTGGTAACTGGCCAAATAACCACCAGGGATGGGCCGACACATTTTGCAGCACCAGGCAATGGACGACCTGCTCCCTTGTCCTAATCCATGTATGGAAGCTGGAGTGACAGATTACTCTTATATCAGTCCTGGCAATGGGGCCATATTCTTCACTGCCTTTGGGAACAGCAAAGTTGTTTAGAGTTGCAATGCAGGCCCTGTGGTATGAATAGCATCGTTCAATATAGAGGGCTAGCCAGGGGATTCAGGGTCAGTGGTTGGGCTACTGCTAATTCTGCCTCCCTGCAGCATTTACTCTCAGAGGCAGTAGCCTCACTCTGCCCAATGGTAAGGCCTGCCTTAATAGTTGTGGACGTTTTTCTTTATGGCTTTTCTTCCCAACAACTCTAACTTATGGGTTCTGTGCGAACAAGAAATGTCCTTTTCTCAGTCCTCATTTAGCTCTTTTTCTGCTGGATCTTTTTTGCTGTTCTGATTTAGTACATGCGTTGTAGAGATTTATAGGAACCCCAAAGATCACGAGTCCTAGCAATGAGTCTCTATCTAAATTTGGAATCGTGATCTCAGTCCAGGACAATGGTTTGCTACAGGAGAAAAAGCACAGAAGAGACATGCTTCCTGCTGATTCCAGTACTCTTTGGAATTATCCTCCTATTGTGCCAGAGTCTGGATCACAGTGCTGATCTCAACAGGTAGAATAAGAGAAAGGATACTTGAAAGGTCTGAGCTCATCTTCCTTCATTGAGTATTATTATTCAGAATGAAACATAGGCATTTGAGAAATAAGTCTTCTTGACCACGAGTTTCCCTATATGTCAGATTTTCATCTGTTTAAGGCTGCTGTAGTTATTTGCATCAGGAGTTGAATGATTCCCCCCCCAAAAAAAAATTCTTCACCTGTTTGCAGCAGAAGAAATGTGTCTATTCTTCCTCCCCAGCATAACTTTTTGCCTCCATCCTAGGATATTCCCATGTTGCATCCCTCACAGAATCCCAAACCTAATTCTGGAGTCTTGTAAGATACAAATAGCAGTTATCATAGCGAAACAGGTAAAACAGTATTCAATTAATAACTTTTAATAACTTTTAAAATGGCCCTTTATATCAGGAAGCATGCAAAAGAGAAGCTTCTTGGGTTTTTCTTTTTGAGAAATTTTAGACACCCTTCTACTAGTGAATCTGCTTGTGAGTTGTTGGCTCCAGATGCACTGAACTGCTGAAAAGGAAAACTTATCAAATAGTACAAAGTGACAATGGCCAATGAAAAAGCCTGCTTAGGATATTTCAGTTATTAGAGTTATCAGAAAAGAGTGGGTTAATGTTGGCAATCACATTAGACAACTACAGCGTAGCTTGTTAGTATGCAATATAGCTGTCTTTGTGGCATATTATTACACCACAACCAAATTTAAAAAGGTCTTAATAAGCGATAGGCTTGAGGAATGTGCTAGAAACAACAGAATGGCATTTAACAGAGGTAAGTGCAAAGTTCTGCACTCAGGGGAAAAACCAAATGCACAGTTACAAGATGGTGACACTTGGCTCAGTAACACTACAAATGTGAAGGATCTTGGAATTGTTGTAGATCACAACCTGCACATGAGCCAGCAGTGTGATGTAGCTTCAAAAAAGGCCAATGCTATTTTAGGCTGCATTGACAGAGGCATAGTTTCCATGCCATGTGAGGTACTAGTCCCTCTCTATTTGGAACTGGTCAGGCCTCAGCTTGAGTAGTGTGTCCAGTTCTGGGTGCCACCCTTTGAGAAGAATGCCAACAAACTGGAATAAGTTCAGAGGGGGGGGCAATGAAGATGATCAGGGAACTGGACACCAAACCCTATGAAGAGAGAGACTGAAGGAATTGGATATGTTTAGTCTACAGAAAAGAAAACTGAGGGTAGATATGATAGCACTGTTCAAATACTTGAAAGACAGTCAGAGAGAGGAGAGGAAAGATCTGTTACCAGTCATTTCAGAATGCAGGACAAAATAATGGGCTTAAAAACATAAGAAATTAAGAAGAGCCATGCTGGATCAGACCAAATGCCCATCTAGTCCAGCTTCCTGTATCTCACAGTGGCCCAACCAAATGCATCTGGAAGCACATAAGACTAGATATCTGCCTCCTGATACCACTCCCCTGCATCTGGCTCTTGAAGTACCCTGTTTTAAGCCTGGAGATTATACATCTCCATCATGGTTTGTAACCTCTGATGGACTTTTCTTCCAGGAATCTGTCCAATCCCGTTTTGAAGGCATCCAGGCCAGATGCCGTCACCACATCCTGTGGCAGGGAGTTCCACAGAATAATCACACTGGGACCCCCAATTTAAGCTGAATATCAGGGGAAAAACTTCTTAAACTGGTTGAGCAGTATAGCAATGAAACCAACTACCCCAGGAGGTAGGGAGCATTAAAGAGAAAATTAGACAACCATCTGCCAGATATTCTTTGATTTGGATTCCTGCACTCAACATGGGGTTGGCCTTATAGGCCCCTTCCAACTCTATGGTTCTATGATTCAAAATCTAAATTTAGGGCAATTCATAAACCTTGTGTTTGAATCAGGACAAGCAAGGATAAGAAGCAGCATAAGAAGCTAATGAATAGCAGGATAAGAAGCTAATGAAATTCTGTACCAATTCCTTGTTGCAAATTTATTAAACAGTGTCTGTACTTCACCACCTGTTTAGAAGTTACCTTTTCAAATCCTTGTAAGTTGATAAGTAGAAGTGCATTTGACAATCAGGAACAACAATGAGCAATGCACATATGCACATATCCGAAATCGCATTAACATATTCAAATACCTTGTATTAGACATTTTACCTTGCTGCAAAGTTCCAGAGTTTGTACATGCCAGTACCCTAGCAGATGGCATCTGACCTTGCATCCTAAAGGATGACGGACTCACATGCTATGACACAGTTTCGGTGTCATTTGAGCCATCGCTGTGATATAGAGGAGTGAGCAGAATATCAGATTAAACTCACGGGAGGAAATGGGGCCATTAATGAGTGAGTAATGTCTTCCAGAGGTTGGCCAGCCGAGCTGGAGTATAAAATTAGATTGGAAGCTGGAGGTTTAAACCCCTGTACTTCTCTGCCTCTTGTGGACAACAAAGACAAACGTCATTAGAATGTTGTCTATAAATGCTGTCTCAATTCCCCTCTTGAAGATAAGCAGGCAATTTTCTAGACATATAAGCAATGAAAGAAGATGCTTTCAAGTTCCATTTGGATGCATAAAGATGCATAGTAGTATAAAATATTGCAGTAATTTATTTGTTCAACGCTGGAAATTCAGGGACTAGGGTCGGTCTAGCCATCCATGGCCCTAATACTGGTTTTTCTAAGCAGACACAAGCAATGATTAAGTGGAAACACTCCCATCTTAACTTTTGCCCTGTCCAAAATAGGAGTACCTTTGATTAACTCAATGATATCCACAGCCCAGATACTATTTGACCAGTTAATAAAAACATCCTGATAGACAAGTTTAAAATGTATCTTGAGGGTTTTTTCAAAAGAAAGCATTTCCTTCTATGGCTCACTGTATTCCTCTCTTGAACTGTATAGAAAGTTTAATTCATTGCTTTTCATATTTTATGTATGTAAAACCTTTTACCCCACTTTTCCCTTCAAAAAGGATCCCCAAGGGCCTATGTTATTAAAGGACAAGATTTAAAAGCAAAGCAAAAATATTTAAAAGTATACCACAAGTTTGAGAATAGTGAAGGGGTGTGTAAGTTTGTCCCTGCCAGTCAGGACCAAATTAAATAGGTCTTGGGAAGATACCTTTTTAACTCCTTCTTGGCCAAACAGATATTCTTAAAAGTTCCTATTTCTGGTGTAAAAATATTTTTAAAAATATTTTTACACCAGAAATATTTTTAAAATATTTTTAAATATTTTACTTTAAAATATTTTTAAAGTAGAGGATAAACATTCAAAAGCTCACTATCATCCACACTTGTTAGAAAAACAGCACTGGCTTTATGTTTGGGTGAAAAGTGGTTAAGTGATGAAGAAAAGGAGCCAGCCTCTGGAATTTTTCCTTGCTAGGTATCATATTATAAATGGTAGTGAGCACAAGAGGATGTCATGTAGACAACCTTGACTTCTGCCCTTGTTGTTGACAACATCCAGACTGCCCTTTGCTCTGTAAAGCTTGGGCAGCAATATTGGGCCATTTCCTGACTTTTTGAATCATGGGCACAGAGGCACAATATCCCACATACATAAACCAGAGGGTTTTTTAAAGAACTGAATTATAACATTCAGTGTTAGAGCCCATGCACTGCACTCAGAAGTTTCCTTGGATTTCTGGCTTCTGGTTTGCTGCAGTGAGATGCCTTGATAAGCCCTCCGGCTTATCAAGCTGAATTTCTCAAGATAAACAGGACAATGGTAAGGTAAGCCCCCTTGGAGGGGGTGGTGAAGAGAGGCAGCATCTGGGGGCTGTGAAGAATGCGACATTCTTTACAACACTTTATTTTTCCTCCTGCTTACTTCTGAACCAGCACAGATTCTCTAGTTAATATTCCTGCCTCAGCAACAGCCACAGTCTGTCTGAGAGCATCTCATCTGAAGAAGAGCACTAGGTGTCCTTGTTTACATGTATTGTAGAACAAGATGGTCCCTGATGAGAGAAATTTTAGTAACGCTCTGGGGAGGGGAGGAGTGTTATTGCTTCTGATGGATTAGAAATAAAAATCTTTCCTCCACTGTATCACCCAAATTCATTGGATGATCTTTATCCTACTGCCTATTTGTTTTGCACCGACATTTTTTATATTTTAATTTTTATTTTGGGAGGCTGGACATCCTGGTAATATTCAGCAGCAATGACCTGCAAAGCGTGTTTATCTCTGCCTCTTGGGGGTGCAACAAGGACAGACTTCATCACTATACCATCTATAAATACTGGCTTCCTCCTCACAAGGAGATAAGCAGGGATAAGCAATTTAATCAGATGCTCTCAAGTTCTTTTTGAATACAGAAGTCAGCCCATATTGTATAATACCATACTAACCTTAGCAAAGGAGAGCAATTCAAGTATGCCATGCAGGCAAAAAACATGTTTGCAGGGATTGGGAGGTAACCAGATGAAGAAATGTGGTATTTGAAAGCACCCTATTTTTTATTTAATAGTAGACTATTAGCTCCTCAGAGTGATTAGTAGGCATGGGTGCTCCCTTTGAAATATGCAGGTGTATTTTCAGACTGGCACCTGTGGCTACTGTCCAGTTGCCCCGCCACTGGAAGCTACCTGAAGGATACAAACTGCACTTAGCTTTCCTCAGTCTAGGGGGCATAGTGTGTGTCCTTGGTTGTTGGAAATGACTGTACATATTGTATGGTTAGAGCCTTTTCATAAAATTGCAAGCATCACTTTGGTTGCTGGGAAATTAATGCAGCGGTTCTATAGTTACTATAGTTGCTGATGCCTCCTTTGTGGAATTGGAATGTTTACTGAGAATTTCCAGTCTGTGGATCAGAATTGTGAGCATTGTCGTGCTACGGTCTTGATAGAATTAGTATGTTGTCACATACATCACACTTTAGGCTATTTGGGAATTGTCCAGTGCAACCTATTTTCCAGTGATCACAAGATATATAAAGAACTGCCTAATTGCTACTTTTAGGGAGTGGGCTGGACAGCAGACAGAATGGTAGTTTTAAGAGCAATTGTGTCTGTTTCTTGCATGAGGAGGAAGCTCAATCTCTTTCAGTTAAAATAGTTCTATCAGTTTCACTTTCTAAAATTATACGTTCTTCACTGAATATATTCAGATTCTTCTAAGGAAACTGTCTATCACTTTTGTACAGATTAGAGATGGGCGCGAATAAAAAAAAATGACATTTCAGTTTTTCATTTTTGTTGTTAGTCCCATTTCGGTTCGTTTTCATTTTTCATGAATGTTTTGAAAAAATTTTGTTTTGTTTTTTATTTTTCGTTTTTCATTTTTTACCCGCTTTTTGCACGATTTAAAGCATTTTCGCACGTAGGCGTCCCCCAACGCCCCAGAAAACACTAAAAAATGATGCTGGCAGAGACACAGTATATACTAGGTACAAAGGGAGGCTGCAAAGGCAGCGGCGGGCATTGCCCAGGGCATAAGGCAGCTGCAGAGTAACTGCACAGCGGGGCAGGGTAAGGTACTCACCGAGAGGTACGCATGCACACAGGGAGGCTGCAAGAGAAATCTCTTCTTTCTCTCCCCTAAGAGCCAGACAGCAGCCAGAAGGAACACAGAGACACACACCTGCCTGGCTGGCCTAAAGTAACGAGTCGCAGAGACAGCAATCCCACCCTAACTCCCACCGCAGACTGCAAGGAGGATGGGGGCTGCCAGAGCTTTTTATGCCCACTGTGGCTGCCATACCTACCCAGTCTGCAACCTGGGTATGCTATTGGTTGAAATTGTCCAAGAATTTACACGATCCCATCACATGGCTTGCATCCATTTTGTGGCTGGGATCCATTTTTTGTCATCCTTAAAGGGAAGAGAAAAAATACATCATGATGGGAGAAAGACAAAAACAAATGTTTTAAGGACCCCAACCCCCTTGTAGGTAATAATTTCAAATAATTATTGCTGCATTTTTACAGATGTCCAGGGCGTTTTAATACTCAAGAAATCAATATTAGGCATCTGGGAGCCATTTTGGGTCGATGTCCCCTAACTCCCCTTAAAGGAAAAAAATACAGAGATCTGAGAAAAGACATAAATGCACGTTTTAAGGACCCCAACCCCCCTGGTAAGTATTATCAGGCAGAATAAATAATTGTCACTGGGTTTTTACAGATATTCAGGATGTTTAACATTTAAAAACAGCTCATTTCATTGCACATTGAAACATAACGAACCTAATTTTTGTGGTTCTGTTCTGTTCATTCCAATTTCATCACAATTTTCGTTATCTGTTTCGTTACATAACAAAACGAATAACGGAACGATTTTTTTTCCGTTTCGTGCCCATCTCTAGTACAGATCCTTGGTATATTGTCTCTATCACCTCTTTATTTAATCATGAACAGATATTATATTCCTTTTTACTTGATCTTGATTTAAATGTCATTGGATTTCTTAGATTTCATAAAAGGTATCTTGTTTTTCACATTGCTTTGTTTTCTTTTTTTCCATGCAATGATGATTACAATAGCTTTCTTTATGCCTATATTGATGTCATTGAAAAGTTCGATTTCTATCACTTTTTCCTTTTGTGTCATCTGTCACAACTTTTACTCGTCATCCATTTTTATGCTACTATGGTATACTACACTTCTATGATACTCTTTTACATTCTTCCCTGATAAGAGATCTGAGTTCTTTCTGCAGGTCTTCTTTTTCACTATCAACTGGATGCAGACCAGTTCTTTATATGGTCTTTCAGTTATATTTTGACACTTCAATCACATCAGCTTTATTCTGATTATTTATATTTATATACCACAACCCAGCCCTGATCTTTCTTTTATTATTTTTGCAGACAGAATACACTTCTGCATCTTCTGTCTCCAATTATATACTGTGTTTAGTTTCCCTATTGGCCATCCAATGATATATATGTGTATCTGTAAGATTGTTAGAAGCGTATACTATATTTGAAATGGATATATTTTTAGTCTATTGATCTCTGTTTCATTTCTCACTGCTTGGCTAAATTCACTTAATATTGGATTCTGCTTTATTTCCTAATCTTGTTTTCCAGAGTCTTCTGATTATCAGGATATTCTTCTGGATATATAAGCAATCTGCTCTGGACAGTTAAATAAAAGCTTTCAGTTTCTTTTTCTTCATCATCTATCGTTGGAACCTAGAGTTGAATTATATGGCTATGTTGGTAGGCTTTCGACAATGTGTTGTTGATATAATTCAGTAGGACTTATAGACTTGAACTGTGTTTAGTAGATTTTGTCTAACTTTTCAGTAACAGTTTCTTCTTTGTCTTTTTCAGAGGGGAGAAAAGTTTGCAACAATCTGTTTCTAAATGGCTATTCCAGACCATTTTATTTTATTCATTCCAAGTGTGATGTTCTTTAAATATTCCAGAATTGATTTTACGTTTAAAATTTTATTCATACTTGATTCATACTTTACATACTCCAGTTATATGCATTATGTGGCACTGGACTTTCCTTTTGTCTCAGTGCACATTCCTTTGGCTTTAATCTAGCTGCTTTATTAGCCACAGAAGTAATTACAATTATCGATAGCTGTTGTGAGTTTTTCGGGCTGTTTGGTGGTGTTCTGGAGTGACAGTTATCCCTTGCTCGTCTACAGGGGTGTATCTGGGAGGAGGCAGAAGAGTACATCTGCCCTGGGTGCAGCAATCTGGAGGGGGAAGCAGGAGGAGGAAGTTGTGCACCCCCCACCACCCAGCAGTCCTCCTTTCCCCTAAAGCTTAGTGAAGGCACCCCTGCCGCCACCGCGTGCCAGGCAAGCAGCAAAGCAAGCAAGCCACGGCACCCTCCTCCTCCCCTTCCTTGCCTTGGTGGGAGAGGTGTAAGGCACACACACACACACACACACGTGTCCACCCATGTGCACTTGTGTGCACATGCATCCACCCCGTGCCCGCAGGGTTCAGTCTCCGTTGCTGGGTGGGAGCGATGTGGGCGGCAGCGGCAGGAAGGGCTCAAAAACGAACTTTGTCCCCAGGTGCTCCAAATCCTAGCTACGCCTCTGCTCGTCTACACTAATGATTGCATGCCTTGCAATCTAGAAGTCTCATCCTCTAGCACTATCCCCTATTTTGTTTTGGATTTTCTCAACATAGGTTTTTCAGACTAGAAAATGTTCAGAAACGGTTTATCATCGCCTTCTTCTGCACCATATTAACAAGAGTTAGCTTGAGTGTCATTGCTGTTCTCTGTGATAATACTTTATCAGTGTCACCTTTTGCTATTGCTGCTGTCAAGCAGGAGTGCCTCAAGCAAGTTTCCACCTCTTTCAGCACTGGAACTGTCATTTTTCTTCTGCCCAAGTTACCATTAATTCTTGAAAACAATGAGTGCACCTTTGCTTAGTGTTTCAGCTTTGACAATTCTGTTTGGGGTGGCCCTGCTATGAATCTAGACTTGTAGTCCAATCTGGCATCCAGGTGGCTTTTCTTCCAGCTTCCCAGATAGACTCAAACTCTCACACCACATTAAGGTGTGAGAGTTCCCCCTACGATGAGGGAAATTTTACAGGACTCAATAAAGGAAGGAGAAATGGCATGATATAAACATGGCATCGACCAGAAACCAGTGCATCATGTTATTTAAACCAGTTTCTAAATTGTGCTAAAACAATTTCTTGATAAAACATTTTTAAAGAAATACCTAGAAATGGAGGCAAACACCAAAGACAAAAATCAACTTAAGAAAATACATATACAGTGGACCCTCGTATAACAAACGGTTTGTATAACATAAAATCTGTACAACATAAAAAATTACAGAGAAGGGGAATTTGCTTAACAGAATCGTTTATGGGGCAAATCCATACAACATAAAATTGGTCACGATTAGGGATTACTGTTTTCAATGCATTCCTATGACAAATTTGTATAAAGGAATATTTGCTTAACATAATTTCATTTGGAATGAATTAATTCCTTTATACAAGGTACCACTGTATTGATAAAATGACACAGATAGAAAAAATACACTGAAGGAGTCAGAGTGCCAAGTTCAACTTTTGGATACACTACTAATTGTGCCAGTGTGCATCCAGATGAATGGACAACTTGATTTATTTTATGTTGTTATATTAGGTAATATGACATCACCCAACTTCACAGTGTCTTCCCTGTCTTTTGGACCTAATCTGCAGTATATACAGTACAAGTCATTAAGCACAAAAAAAAATCATTACCCATATTGTCAGAGGAAGTTAGAATATATAGTCCTATCCACATGGAGTTCATTGGATTTGAGAGCCTTGTAAAAGGGTGACATTAACCAAATTCTGGAGAACCACTCACTGTAGCATTTTCATCAATGGATAAGTAAAACCAACAGAAAGTAACCAGTACATATATTTGCTGGCTGAAGGGCTGTAAAGCAGTGATGTGTAGGAGAGATACGTCATTGGACTAAAGCAGGGGATCTAGCTGTATTTATTTTGGTTTATGGTGCTGACTCATCCTTCCAGTGAGATGGAGAGGTACCGTAATTAGATTTGGTCGTGTTTGGGATGGGGGTGGCAAATTCTGCTGGAACAGCTAAATATTAACACAGATATTTTGTATTAATTAATTAATTAATTCATTATATTGTTACAGGGAACTGTTCTTGCAGCTCACCAGCCAATTTCCGGGTGGTAAATGCTTAGCACTATTTAAACATTTTTCTTATTTTTATTTCCCTGTATTCCTGATACTTAACTTCTACTTCGGTGGCATGCAGCAGCTAAATGAATCTATCTTTTTGACGTTTCTCTCCACCCTGAAATATGTTCCTAAAGGATGTAATCTTACTGAAATTATTTTTCATTTAAATGCTGTTCGCTTTATGATCCTTCATTTCCTTTGCTGTAAGTGAAGCTGCTTGATCAACTTGCAGAAGACAACTGAAGGTTTGCAGCATGGCCGGTGATGGTTATTGGGGAAAGCGCTGCTAAAACACCTCCACCAAAAATAAACTCTAGAGTTGGATAGGGAAGCAACCAGGAATTCCAGGGAAATTCTAGAAGAAGCACCTTGTTGCCTTTGAGAAATATGCTGTATGGAGTGTGTCACCAACACCGGCATGCCTATGGCTTCAAGAGTTAGCTCTTGGATTACAAATCCTATACACATTATGGAAGTTATAGTCTGGAAAAGTGACTCATCCAGGTTTTAAGCATGGTCATTTACATTACGAGTCTACATAAAGAACTTGTGCTCTTCCAAATGTTGTGCTGCAACTCCCACTAATCCTAGCTAGTATAGCTCAAGGTGCGTGTAGTGAATTTCATTCACCATGTAGTCCAACAGCATCTTGAAGGCCACCTGTTCCCAATCCCTGGACTACTCTAAAGCTATAGCAGTATGGCCTATCCTCTAGTGATTCTTCTGATGTAGTGAGAATATTTTCACCCACACAATATGGAACACATACCCCCTCATGTCTCAGCAGATCAGGGAAAGCAGCATTGTGGCTTAAGCATAGCTTGAAGAACTTGGTGTTTTGTTTTTTGTTTGTTTGTGTTGGTGAATATCACGCTGAGTAAAATTGCAGATCAACTTATGGTCACCAGTTGTGTTGTGGGTCTATAATTGCTAGCTATAAAACTCAATGCTTACAGTTTATACTGCTTGGTTTAAAAGGGGGAAGGATTATATAATGTTTGGAATTGGTAGCAATAGTATATTTTAATCGTCTGCTTGTGTACTCATTGTGCATTCAGCCTGAGCGATTGCTTGATTGATGTTATCAAACCACAACTCTAGGGTATACAGTATGTGTGTTTGAATGTGTGTTGTAGAACTAAGAGCTGTCAAGCACTTCTGGCCATGTCTCAACTGTTCATTACCCAACAGTGGAGAGAGCAGTTCATGAGAAGGAATCAGCCATTTATGAGTTAACTGTATTATCTGGCCCAGACCCCTGAACAACACAAAAGACTGCAGACCAGTTATGTCTCTGTCTTTTGTACTTCGTGGTCATTGTGGGAAATCTCTAGATATTTGCTATGAGTGGCCCTTTCTATTTTGCTTGTGGGAACATGTAAGACCTCCTTCAGTTTGGTAGTGTGGGAGACAGAGTTGTGTTAAATCATACTTAGAGAGGACAGCTCTTCATCTGAATAGGCATTCAGAGGTTTGTCTTCTGTTTGAAAGAGTGCCATTTTGGTAAGCTGTGTTTAGTTTAATGAGGAAGAAGCCTAAGATAGATTCCCAGCACTGTTTCCCTACATTTTGCATCTCCCCTTGAGTACTTCTCACACACACACAACCTTCTCAATCTTCTGCCTTACTTAAGGATAGAATCAGCACCACTGTCTCTCCCACCTCCATTATGTGTATGGTGGTACCAGCCCCAAGTGTCTAGTGCTGTCATACATGTAGAACAGACAGGGGGATAGTGCTCCAGCAAGACAGGGCCAAAAGCAGCACACAGGGTGAGGAAGGAGGGAGAGATGAGGCACAGCAGCCATCTTTGGTAGGTAAGAGCTGTGGAATTGGCCAACCCTGTGCTCCACCACCTGTCTGGCCTGACTCCCATGTTCAAGGGGGAGCACTTTATAAAGAGAGAAGGAAAGATCATTTCTTCCCTCCATTTTGTCTGCTATTATCACTTCAAGAGGTGCCTTTGTGTATGCTACACATCTAATAGAATTCCTATTTGCCAATGTGTTGGGCTTACTCAGGCTGGTTATCTGTCTCAGTGCTCAGGTCTGAAAGCCCGTATCCTGTGATTCTGAGACCCACACTCTACCTTGATCAAAAGACTTGTGCCAGTGTAGAAATTCCCCTTTGACTTCAATGAGATCAAGATCTCCAATTGCTCTGTCCCAGAGTTAAGAAAATAAGCTGATAAACTTTGATCTAGAAGCCCTCTGCATGCATTTTCTTGCTTTAGCTGAACTACTTGAGAGAGAGAAAATTAATACTCTTCCTATTAGCCTCTTCTGTGTGCCACCCACTGCAGCAATGATCTTAGACCCATACATGACTTGTGCAAAGCCACTCAGCTTCTTTCAGAGATTTTTTATCTCTTATTTCATTTGCATGGAAGATTTTGGTTGGCTAGTGGTGATGTCACCATGCTAGAGAGTCAATAAGCAATTAACGCTATGGATTTTGCAGTAAAAGGAGTTGAACCGTACACTGCTACTTAAGCCGTTTTCTATTACAGTAATTTACTTTTCAGCTCCCTTTCAACGGACAGACCCATTTATCAGGCATTTGATGCTGCTTCTCCATCAGAGCAGAGAGGAATCTTAGAGTCAGAAAGAGGGCTGCCCAAATATAGCCTGCAGTGGCAAATTTCCCACCTCCCACAAGAAGCAACAGCCCACAAGAAACAACACACAAAAAGAACTTCTGCTGACAGATCTCCATGATGAGCACTCCATGGATGGATAAGATGTACTTGTTCGTTACATGATAAGTTCCCTTCATCCCTGGATCTCACGATATTTAGCTGTCTCCAAAACAAACGTGATCAGCTCAACATCTGTACACCGAAAGCCTCCCCCTTCCATTGTTCCTCAATGAATTGTACTTCTAATTTCTCGTGATTCCAGCTTCCTGTATGGTCGCGTGTTGAGGTCATATGACCTACTTTGTGCTATAACAGTTCAGACTTTTTTTCTAAGTCTCACAATACGTAAGACAATAAGATCCGCTACACATCTTCCACACCCTAGTCCTGTGACATATTCCTTATACTTTAATGGCATATATCTTTGACCTCGCACCCACCATTTATCTTAGGGGCTGGTGCCTCTTCTTCTTTCACATTTTCTGTTAAAAACCAGACTTTCTGTGGCCATAAACATAACAAAACATTGACATGCTTTTCAGAAAAGAGGGGAGGGGAGGGAGGGAGAGAGAGAGAGAGAGAACTGAGAAAAGCAAACACCAGCAGCAAAGCGCAGGAGCACTGGCAGGATGCACAGAAATATTTTAGTGCAGCAGTTCACACAGGATGGCAAACCAAAATTAATGAGCAATTAATAACTGAACAAGAAAAGTAGTAGCCTCCCCACAGGCAGGATTTGAGGCAGATTTAGCACATCAGGGGAGCAGAAAATCCAGTATTGAACATGCAATGCCTGAACCCGAAAAACAAAATAGAGATCAATGAGGGATACTGGAGACACATCATTCCTGTGAAAACAGCTTAAGCCTAACAGATAGGCCACCCCTGGAAGCTGAAATCTGTTTGCCTTTGAGAGGTGCAATGCCTAGCATGCCTTCGTTTGATTCAGCCGTCACCCTGATAAACAATTACAAAACTGAACAAGGTGATTTGCAAACTACAGGAAGTTTAAAATGCTGCAGCTGTACCAATCCAATACTTTGAGCACTTATGGGATGGCTTGCCTATAGCTTGTTCTTAAATTCAACAAATTTAGGGCACATTGGAAGAATTCCATGGGAAGGGCAGGATAGTGACCTAACACATAAGCATTGGTCAGATTAGGTCCCTGGAAACCGTAACCTTTGCTTTCAGTGAATATGGGCTGCCATGTTGGAAACAGAGTAGAAGAACCATCTCCTCCTGCTTATTTCTCATCCCTGGACCTTGCACTGCTAATGTATTGCTTGTGGACTTTCCCTATTGGATAAAGATGTATAGCCACTCTTTGTGGTGTCCTCTGGACAGCAATATGGTGTCTAGTAGGACAGTCTCACTATATCAACCTGTGCTGTAGACATTCTGATCAGCTGTTCATCCTAATATCTTTGAGCCAGCGGTTTATATAAAAGCAACCTTTGGCTTGAAGAAAGACATTTTTAATGTGAGCATCACCTCTGAGATTATGAAATTTAAATTCTGATTGGTCATTGGTCATTGCTATCTAATTTCACAAACGCTGGAAAAGGTGCCTCATTTACCTCTGCTGTATGAACATATTTCAGCTCTGATCATAGGTTACCTCTACTTACTACAGTCTATATCTAATATTTTTGCTGGCCTCTGTTTTGTCCTGTTTTCCTGTTGTTTCCCACCGTTTGAATCCAGATCATGCTTCATGGTAGAGCGTGGGATTTTGGGGTGGGGGAACTCATCAGGCTTGTGTCTTTTGGAGAGTGTGCCTAGGTACAAAAAGCCCTGTGGAACTGATATGTTTACATAAATGAACAGGAACAATCTTTTAAAGGCATTACCTACACTCCAGCTTTATGTGTGCATATAAACATGCCTACAGGCTTGAAAAAACGTATGGGTACTTTTAAAATTCATTGTTATCTCAATTGCACATCCATACACTTATCTGCACTGGCCTGGTTATATATCAATAAAAATGACTTCATTTACACATCAATGCCTTTCTACAAGTACACATGAGCCCCATACATAGATACTACAAGAATAGGCACCTATCATCTTCACTGTGTTCTCCTAACTCCTTCCCCTCCTCTTACATTTTCCACCAATGATTTCCTTCTTTACCCAGCCAATCAGAGCACTCAGCAACAGATGATATTTTTGGGCTGAAGTCTCAGATCTACCTAAGCAGCCTCTTAGGGCTCTTTCTGTATGGAGAATTCAACAACCAATCTGAATGCCATGCTGAGTCTTTAAATGAATAAATAAACCACACTGCACTGCACTGCACTGTCTCCTTTGACTTGTGCTAAAAGTGTGTGGTGTTAGTCCAATCAGAATAAAACATCTCAGACACTGGTGGATAGATCTGAGAGATACCTTTTTGTTTTTACATCTGTGTCTGTTGATGCCTTTGTGATAAGCAAAAGGGTATTTTTATGTTGCTGTTTGGTTTGGATTTGAGCAGGTTTGTTTTCCCTCATAAGAACATAAGAACATAAGAAGAGCCATGCTGGATCAGGCCAAAGGCCCATCTAGTCTCACAGTGGCCCCACCAGATGCGTCTGGGAGCGCACGAGACTAGATATCTGTCTCCTGATACCACTCCCCTGCATCTGGTGCTTAAAGTACCCCGGTTTTAAGCCTGGAAATGATACATCTCTATCATGGTTTGTAACCTGTGATGGACTTTTCCTCCAGGAATCTGTCCAATCCCCCTTTGAAGGTGTCCAGGCCAGATGCCATCACCACCTCTAGTGGCAGGGAGTTCCACAGACTAACAACACGCTGGGTGAAAAAATATTTTCTTTTGTCTGTTCTTACTCTCCCAACCCTCAATTTGAGTGTATGTCCCCTAGTTCTGGTATTTTGTGAGAGGGTACTTTACTCATGCCCTGCTTTATTTTGTATGTCTCTATCATATGCCCCCTCAGGCGCCTTTTTTCCAGACTAAAGAGCCCCAAATATTTTAGCCTTTCCTTATAAGGGAGGTGCCCCAGCCCAGTAATCATTTTAGTCACTCTCTTCTGCACCTTTTCCAGTTCCACTATGTCTTTTTTGAGATGTGGTGACCAGAATTGTACACAATACTCCAGGCGTGGCCTCCATGCATTGCAGAATGGCAGAATGCTTTGCAGATTTTATTGCAGCACTTTCCCGCAATTCCTGATAGGGCTAATTATCCCTCTCTACAAAAACCTTTTTTTTTTGCAGACATACCATTCCCTTTTTCTGAGATGATGGGCAGTCCGTATTCCAAACAGAGGCCACATTTCAGAGTCCTGGCCATTCTCTTCGGCTTTACCATGAAGACTACCTTGTTCAGCATCCTCCTTATCCTATATGAGACACTCATATTGAGATCATCAGCCTTGTTTTGTTTATGAATGTTTTGGGGGAAGGTGCAAACCTGTGACAATCTGGGGTTATCGTGGTAAATCTGGAAGTACAGGTGCTCATCCTAACATTACCCATAGCCACCTCCCCCTCCAAAAGATGAATCCACCCATGCAAGCTACTAAGTTAGTATATATATCAACATTTAAAGGTGACAACTTGTAAAAGGTTAATGGCTCAATCCACCCTCACAGACTTTGCTTGCAATAATGTATTGTTCCTGAAAAACAACCAAGAGGACTGGTCAGAGGGAACAGGGAATCCTCGGGAGGTTGACAGGTAATTTGATAGTCCCTCCTATGCAAAAACTGCCCTGTTTCCACCACAGCACTGTTGATAACCCTCAGAAGCTGCTGGGGTTCCATGTACCATTTCAGGCTAGCAAAATGACCAAAGAGGCATGAAGGAGAAGGTTACTATTGGGTTGCTGCTGCTGCTGCTGCTGCTACTGTAGTAGTAGTAGTAGTAGTAGTAGTAGTAGTAGTAGTAGTAGTAGTAGTAGTAGTAGTAGTAGTAGAAGATGGATGTCTCCCTTGAAAAGAGAGCCACAACAAGCAAAGTGTTCTGCTTATATACCGCCCCATACCACTTCAAGTAGTCTCTGGGCGGTTTACAGTTTTAATTACAGGATGCAGGCTACACATTGCCCCCCCCCCAAGCAAGCTGGGTACTCAGTCATTTAACTGACCTCGGAAGGATGGAAGGCTGAGTCAACCATGAGCCTGCTACTTGGGATTGAACCCCAGGTTGTGAGCACAGTTTTAGCTGTGGTACAGGCATTTAACCACTGTGCCACGTGGCTCTGAAATGTGAGAATGAGGCAGCAGAAATGAATTGAGGATGCATTTGAACATTTCTTGCCTAGATTGTATTAGTCAACTGTGTTAAATCCAATGGAATCAGCATATTTATCACTCATTAAAAGTACCCCTGCAAGTGAAGTTACTAGAGTTGCTCCATGGCTAATGAAGGCCCTGGGAGTGCCTAATGCTGGGACAAGGGGACTTCACTTTCCATGTGGGAGGAAGAGGGACCACCACCACCACAATCTTTGCTTGGACTATTAACTATTAGTAGAATGATGGGGGCATTTGCAAACAGTGACAGGATCCCCATCTGGGCTAGGTACACAGCACTCTTTCACATTTTAAAGAACATTTCATAACCAGAAGACACACAACAAGACATGTACACAAACCTTCTGGTTTAAAATATATATGATCACTTTCTATTAGAGCTAACAAAATATTTCATCAGTCTTTTGCATTTTGCTCTTAGAATTTGGGAGATTTTGCTAATATTTCTTTAAATGCCTTGTAGGGCCAGCCTAAGAGTACTTGGTGTCTGGGGCAAAGGACATATTCCATCCTTATTCCATGTACATTGAATGAGCAATCTAGCAATTTGACCATACTTAGGTGTGACTACAGTATACAGAGAGAAAGATGCAAATTTGTTCTCTTGCTATGAGATTGAACCAGGGGATAAAGTTCTCTTCAATATAAGTGGCCACACATATTTTTCAAGAACAGGCTTGGTATTGCAGTTCTATTTTAACCATTTTCATTTGACCATTTCCTCATCTTATCTTCAGCTACTTAAACTATAAAAAAACAAACAACAGGAACTCTGCCCACCCAGGGGAAGCTGTAAAAAAAGCTGCCTTTGGAGAGAGACTTTGCAGAGAAACTAATGCTGGTGCTGTGTGTGCATGTGCATGCACATTTTTACCTCATCTAATCTTTCCTTGTGATGTAATAGGCAAGGGGGAAAGTGCTTTGCCAAGGCACCATTCCTTTGTGTATCTACCTATTCACTGGTCATTCCTTTCTCCATCAGCTCAAGTTATCACATGCTTTGAAATGAAGTCAAATGATTCAACATTTTTTTTAAAGTAGAAGAGTCTTTGGTGGAAAAGAAAAACTACGGTTTGGAGTTTGACTGATGCCCATTTCCCATTGCATCCTGTGATCAATGTGGAAAAAAATGTGAATCCACTTCTCTCTATACTATTTCTCATCATTGTTCCCATGTAGTAGTCAGGCTTTTAAAGAGAGTGTCTTCCCAAATCAAGACACTGGTAGAATGTTTTCCAATACACCCAAGCAGACCTTGCAAAGTTTTGGGACTACAAATGCAACAATGGGGATTGTCATCCAAAAATAATTTTTCCAAGCCCAGCAATCTGAGGCATTAAGCTAATGTTGGGATTCCAGGACAAGTTGTGTTGCAGAAGGCAACAGCTGAAGGAACTAGATATAACAGCCAAGAGGCTGCTACTGTGGGCTTCCAACATGCACCAGCAGAGGCAGTTTCCTCCTTCTGCCCAACGATAGAGCTGGCTCTGAACAAATGCCATACAAAGGATATGTAGACCTTTCAGTCATTGGCTGCAGAGAAGAAAATTAAAAACTACTCTTGTAGACGTGGAGAATTGTATGAGCTCTAAAGTGCCATGTGAGGTAAGCTGCTAAATTTACTGTTTTGCCTTTGGACACTAACTTCAATGTGGCTGGAGGGGAAGATTGAAAGAATAATTGGCACTGTAACTGTGACACACTGGGCAGAGGAGAATTAATTGTCGAAGCACGTTCAGTGGCTAATTTCATTTCTATTATCTACTAAAAAGAGGGAGAGAGAAATGAGTGCACTCATATATATATATATATATATATATACACGTGTGCTCGGCCCGAAGATGTATCATAACAAAACACAGCTATTAGAGACATCCATGTCGTTGCATAGGAACAGGACAGAGAATTTAACCAAGAAAGCAGCCTGGAAATTTAAATACCTGTAACTCCTGCAGACAAAAGTTTGCAAAGTTAAAGTTAAAGTTAAAGCAAAAAAGAATGTAAAGCCTGATGACACATTAAAATTGCCTATTTAATGTTTCCTGCATTCATACATGAAAAAAAGATATGAGCTACTGACAAAATTCAAATGGCACTCTACACATACCCCTTATTTTGAAATGTTTTGACCAGTCAGGGCCAACGTTATGATTAAGCAGAGTGAAGCAACAGCTTCAGGAGCCAGATACTGGGAAATAGCCCCGGAAGCCTTTGCTCTGTTCTTTCCTCTCAGCTACCAGCCCTTTCCTTTTTTTTTTCTTAGAAGACATGTTCCACACAGCTTGTCCAGCACCCACTAAGCCGGTCTGCTTCTTTGGGTGTGGGAAGGGATTGTAGCCAGCGTTGAATTCTGAATCGTTTGTCAGCTCACTCACGTTTTATACATGAAATGGAAAGGGTACAGTTTCATCCTTTGTAAAATGTCTTGGGATGGCTCTGTTAAAACTCATTCTCCATGTACTTAGATGGACAGCTATGCAGATTGTATGCATCATTCAGTGGGAGAGACAATGAGGCTGGAGGAAGAAATGCAACCAGGGAATGGGGGGAGGAGTTGTTGCAACTTTTTACCAATGCTGAATAAATCAAAGGTTGTATTCATTCAACCCCTGAATGTTTGTGTGTTGTGTCATTACAGTCATGACCGACTCTTTGTGACTCCATGTCCATGGAGTTTTCTTGGCAGGAATACTGGAGTGGGTTGCCAGTTCCTACTCCAGGCGCCTACAGCACCTGGTATTCCCTGGTGGTCTCCCATCCAAGTACTAACCAGGGCCAATCCTGCTTAGCTTCCGAAATCAGGTGAGATCAGATGTGCTCAGGGCATCTAGGCAGCTCATGAATGTTTACTAAAAATAAAAAAAAATGAAGACATGTTATATTGTGGAATGCCATGTCTGAACAAAGTTGTGGTGTCTTTGCTTTTTTTTATATTGTACACATGCACACACACCCATGCACTTGCCCAGTATGTTTTGTTTTGCAATTTTTGTTTGGAGGGTTCTCCACAATTGTGCCAAATTTAAGACATCAATAGATGCTGTTTCATATAGACCAGGAGGTAGCTCTTCTATAATAGCCCATAAAGTATTAACTTGAATCAGAGACGATTTCTGAAAACAGGCACTCTTTGGAAGAATAGGTAAATATACTGTGGATGACATATAGAATATATATAGTTAGTCAAAGCTATCCCAAGTTGCTTAATATTGAAGAGTTAAACAGCGAGATTGAATAGATTGTTGAGATTAGACTGACTATATTCTTTGTATTGCTGTGAGCCCCGTGGCGCAGTGGTTAAATGCCTGTACTGCAGGTAAAATTGTGTTCACAACCTGGGGTTCAATCCCAGGTAGCCGGCTCATGGTTGACTCAGCCTTCCATCCTTCCGAGGTAAGTAAAATGAGTACCCAGCTTGCTGAGGTGGGGGTGGGGAATGTGTAGCCTACTTACTATAATTAAAACTGTAAACTACCCAGAGACTACTTGAAGTGGTATGGAGCGATATATAAGCAGACCACTTTGCTATTAAAATAGATGTAAGTAAAGACTGATAGAATATGGATGAGATAGTAAGGAAATTAAGTATGAAAGTATGCTCATTTAAGCTGGGAAAGTAGATATGAATTATAGTGGGCTCAAATGTTGGGGGAAATTGTGATTGAATTGGTAACATGACAGAGGAGGCAACCAATATTATTTGATTCAATGTAGAAAAAATAAAAATGTTTGCAATGAATAGGTAAATGCTGGTTCACTGCATGGGTTTTTAAAAAGCAGACGTGCCAGGCTCCTTGTGGGTTCATCTGTGTGCTTGCATATGGGCATGCTTCACTTCAAAAATGGGAGAAGATCATAGAAAAGCATTTGACATCTTGTTATGTGGCGGCAAAGACTTCCACCATAGCTGGACAATAGGAGACAGCCTGTCTCAGCCATTAGGGAGATACTGGGGCCAGTGGTCTGCCATCGAACTGTAGCTGCAATCCTAGGCATTCCCTTCTGGTTCAGTTTCAGCCCTACAACTTTACTAAGGTCAATGTCAAGGGCACAATGACGTGTAGGAACATTTTTGAGTCCCTGACTGTGCATTATCATTACAGATGATGCAGTGAGGCTGCAAATATGGATGGATCCAGATCAATGCATAGCAGCACCCTACGCAGACTGGAGGGTCGTGGACAGAAACCCCCTTATTCAAGATTTACCCTTGGGTCTTGGGTCTCTCAGAAAGGTGCTCTGGAAGGCTGGAGGACACCCCTCGTCAAACAATATCAGACGTGATGGGGGGGTTGCAGGGAAATGCAGAAAGGGTCAAGATCACCTTCTGGTATCCTCCCTCCTGTAGGGAACCCTTGCTGAATGCTGATGCTTTCACTCATTCCATTCTCACTGTCTCATGTGGTTGACTGCTTTTAGATTCTGGGCTCAATGGACTTATGAAACTGAGGTGGCTAAGCAGGGTCAGCCCTGGTTTGTACTTGGATGGAAGACCACCAGGGAATACGAGCGGCTGTAGGTGCCTGGAGTAGGAACTGGCAAACCACTCCAGTATTCCTGCCAAGAAAACCCCATGTACATGGAGTCACGAAGAGTCGGTCAC
>JAHTLZ010000129.1:48685675-48696988 GCA_023846285.1 Phrynocephalus versicolor
CACACACACACACACACACACACACACTTACTGAAGATGAAATAAGTCAGCCCTTCTGTTCAGGTCCCCTATCCAGGGCTTCTGCTCCAGCCTCATGCTGTGGTGGCATCATTACCATTAACATCTGCATGTTTTGCACAGACAACTGCACCAAGGGAGTATTTACATGTACAGATGCATATGCAAATGTTTCTGTACAATCTGGGTGCCTGATAGTTCAGGGTTCCTAACTAAATGCAGCATGTAATTGTCCATACAAAATACTCCTTCCGAGAGGCTTTTTATGGTATAACCTACACCACAGAGGCAGAACTAGTTGAACTACTGAATGGTTTGACAGAACATGCAGTTGTCATTTCAGAAGATGCTGGTTTCTTTCTTCTAATTGTAAAAAAAGAGCTTACACAGATGTAATCTGCCCTTTCACAATTTTTCCCTGGGCTGTTCAGATTATCAGTAGTGCCTTCACAGGCACAGACATGAAGAGCGAGAAAGATATAGTTCAGTAATATAGTGGCTTATTCCCAGATGTCAGCAAAGAGAATTAATTACAAAACGAAGTCTAAAATCCCATTTAATCCTGTCTGAGATCCACAGTTAGCTTTAACAACATTTTGATTTCACACTGCAAATCAAATGGTTCAGCCACCACTCATCTCACCCCATTTTAGAAGTGCAAAATACCCAAATCTTGCCACTGGTTCACTGAACCATTTTGATCAGAAGTAGCCAGTCAGAGCAATTCTTGGGCCGCATTGGAGATCCAGTGTTGCTTTGTGCATACATTGACCTTTTTCTTGCAGTCTGCCTGGAAACAGGTCCTAATGTACAAAAAAATAGGTCATAGCTCTTTAAGGATTAAGACAGGTTCTGGCAAGCCATTGTCTTTCAAGCCCCAAGGGAATATTGCCATTGGCTTTAAGAGCTGATGCAGCCAGATGGAGAAAGCCTACCTCGCTAGAGCCATGGTGATAGGCTAAGTAGGACCATCCTATTGACCTACAAGAGAAACATTCAGGTTTAGTGTGTGTCTTTTTTTTTTTTTTTTAGAGAGGGAGAGAGAGAGAGAGAGAGAGAAATCTTCAGTGCAAGTTAAACTTCACATATTACAGACAACCAGCAGAAAGTATCTCTCCAATAGAGTAACACCAAAGGAACCCTACAATGGCATCCCTCCCCCATAAAAATAAAGACATACTCTGCCTTTTGCTTTCAGGATTTTGAGGGCATCAAACATTTCTCAGCTGTTATGAACTGGAAAGAAATTATACCCAGTGTGGTACAGTGGGTGGAATAATGGGCTACAACTCAGGAGGCGTGCTCTGAATTTCCCACTCAGCCATGGATGTTTTAGGTGGTTACTTCACGTCCTTCTTTGTTCCACAACTAGTTTTGTACCGTGACAACGTTGGTCGCGATCACATGGTTTTGTCCCTGTTTCAGTGTTCCCATGGTTGTGATAACTTGTCTCGTGATAAGTGTTACCTCAGTCTTGTACTGTGTCAAACAATGAATTTGCCTAGCTTCCTTTTTCCTTTTTGGGGGGCTTAAAAATTCTTTTTCGATATTTCGCTTCTGAAAAGTCAAAATCTTTGCAGGCAGGGAAAGAGTCTGCGGCTCCTCTGCCTAGCTTTCACTTTTTCCACATGGCCGCAATGGAATGCTCCAGGTGATAGCCTTCGAGCTTTCTTTGTTCTTTATTCCTTTTGCTTGCTAATTAATTGTCGGTCTGGTGTCCCTCTTGCCTGGCTTTGAAGTTTGGTTTGTTTTAGTGGTATTTAACGGAGGAGGGCAAGGGGATGGTGATCATCTGGGGTGGGTGGGCACTTTGAACATAACACGCAATCCAGTACCTGGGACACATTTTTCTAAGAGAAACAAATGTTTTGCTGCATGACAGTGTCTTGTCTCAGAACAGAAACCGGGAACAAACCATGACAAGGAAATACCCTACCCCAGTGCCAGGTACAGATTTGTCTCGCTTAGCACCTGTTCCGGGGGTATGGTCAAGACAAATTTCAGCTGCTGCATGAAGGACGTGAAGTAAGATTTTTTTTGGTACCACTCCGAAGTGCAACACTTAAAGAGACAAAACGGACATGAAGTAACTGCCTTACTGGTGAGGTGGAACTGGTATTACAACTCCTTAAATATTTCACCTGCTTTGAAAACCCTATTAGGGTTGCTGCAAGTCAGCTCACTCTTGACGACACCTAACACAAAGGCAACATGCACTGGAACATAGATTTTGAGTAGATTCTGGAGTTCATATCTCACCCTGTTGTCATTGAAAAGAGCCCTACCTCCACACAGATTTCTGCATTTAAGGGTAATGTCTTGATAGTCTTCCTCTCTTGTCCATCAAACCATCTAAACAGACTGATGTTGCTGCTCATTCTATATTAAGTATACAGTATTTTTTTTTTTTGCTTTGCCTTGCTTTAATGCTGATCTTGTGCTGCTTCACTACCTGTGCAGCCTTCCTTGACAGAAATACATCTTTTATGCAGGTTGGAGCAGTGATCTTAATGACCTTGTGACAATTCCCAGATGGCACTGCTACACTGACCCACAAGGCAAGACACACAGATATCTTTAAATATAGTATATGACTCTGGTTTGTATTCCCCACTACTTCATCCATCAAGACATGAAAGCCATAATATATCTTTAACATGGTCATACATTGAGGCACCATTCCTAAACCTGTGCAGCTGGATTCCCTGTGTTTATCATGCAACATTATTTTAGCTTGGATGGAAGAAAATTGTTTAAAATATATTAACTATCTATTTAAACTAGTCTGGGCTCTGGAACTCAAAGCAATTTTTAGAGGATATAGCCAATTCATGGTATATATGAATTAGCAAAAATATGTGTGTATCTTTGTGTATATTTCCCACCATCAGAGGCAAACTGTCTCAGAGTTCGCACAACCTGCATTAGATACAACAAATGTGTGTGACTTCAAAAGCTTATATTTGAAAATGAGAACAAATACACTTAAGAAAGCAAGAAAGAAGGGGGTGGTTGAGTGTACATTGCATTTAAAACATATTTCCATGCAGGAAAAAAGATTTTTCACAATCTTTTTCAGATCTTGTGTGGTACAAGAGTGTGATGACTTTCTGAGAAATGCTACAAAATGAAAATGAGATCCCTAATCTCTGCCTGTTAAATGGAGGGATTAGGAGTCTGTTAAATCCATTTTCTTTCAGATCAGTTTAACTTGGTCTTGTGTTATTCAGAGGTTATAGTGTGAAACCAACTGGGTGTAAGTGTGGTGGAGTTGGGGACTGCGCTTCCCCCTGGAAGCCATCTAGATCTTCACATACTGAGTATGAAGATTTGAAGAGAGGCCTGTAATCTTGTCACTCTTAAACAAACACTTATAAGTAGAGATGGGCACGAAACGACCAACTTTTTGTTTCCGTTTTCGTTTTTTGTTTCGTTACGCAATGAAACAACAAACAAATTTTGTCTCTAAAATGAAGCGAAATGAACAGAAATGCCAGAAATTTTGTCGTCCGTTTCGTTTTCGTTACAGCAATACATTGAACTGCTTTAAATGCTAAGAAAATGACAAAAAATTGAAATAAATCGTAACGAAATGGTAACGAAACGAACGAAAATGAAATTTTTTTTCAAAAATCCGCGAAAAACGGAAAGGAACCGAAACAGACCCCCTAAACAACAAACGAAACACCTTTTTTTTTATTCGTGCCCATCTCTACTTATAAGCATGATCATCTGAACATGCTTAGAGCACTCATGTGATTGAGAAACTTGACTTACAGGTATCTGGGCTCCCAGCCATGTTAGTACTGGAACAGTGTTCAGATGAATATGAAGTGCTTGATAAACCTTTGGAACTGGAGGTGCAAAGATGTGGGTGACTTTGCTTGGTGGTGCTACTTACTCTGTGCCCTCAGCATGCTTAAAGCGCTACATGATTTTGCTTCGTAAAAATGAGATCCTTGAATGGCAGCTTTAAGTATAACACACAAACAAAGCATAAAGTCTGCTTATCAACTCATAGGTTTGTTTGTTTGTTTATAGGCTGCCCACTACCTAAAGGTCTCTGGGTGGGTCACAGTTAAAGCAATTAAAGCAATTAAAACATAAAAATACCAATAAAAATTAAAATGATAAAAACATTTAGATACAAATACAGACATGGAGTCACGAAGAGTCGGTCACGACTGTAACGACACAACACACACACAGTACAGTACAGTAAAAATTGGCATATTTTAAAAGTAATCCATATAAGAGACAGAAAGAAGAGATGAGTACCACTTACTTCTGTTTTCCTTTTATTTTATTTTTCCAGCTGCCCAATAAATCAGGTACAAAACTGTTTTTCAAGTTTTTTTAAACTGCTTGCTTTATCTAGTTTTCAGATTTCTCATTATGTTCAATTTAGGCTTGCTTTTTACGCTGTAAAAATCCCTTTCCCAATAGGGAGCAAGACATAGACCTCTTCCCTATTCAAGATTATATGATTTATGTAAAATGTCACTAATGTCTTTCCTCTCTGGAAACAGAAGCACACACAGGGACAGGCAAGCAGATGGACGGATGGACAGACAGACACATGAATGCACACATATTCTAGCAAGCACAAAAGGACTGATTGCAAGAAAGGTAGAAACAACAAAATCTAGTGCTTCAAATTAATGGATAAAGCAGCCTAATCTGGCGCAATCCACACACACTCGCAACATTATGTGAACTACACATTTTACAAATCTCATGTAACCCAGCATTTATTTGTTCCTCACCATAGAGTCATAGAATAATTGAGTTGGAAGGGGTCTTATAAGGCCATCAAGTCCAACCCCCTCCTCCATGCAGGTACCTAAACTAGTACAATAACTGTACTGAGAAGAGTTTAAGAAAATTCTGCAACCCTCACAGAGACCTACTGGACGGTGTTTGGGGTAGAAAAATATGCTGTAGAAAATACAGATCACAGCCACATATCTCCCCCAAAGTGACAGGGCTAGCTTCCTCAAGTGATTTTTGGGGACCCTTTGAAATTTGGAAAAGTAAGGGTTTCTGGGGGCAGAGATATTAAACTCCAAAGGAGGGGGTACCTAACTGAATGAGTGTCTTTGGTGCACTTTACCATAGAGAGGGAAAACTGTCATTAACCCTTAAATTGGTAAAGCGTGCAGGACACACTCCTTTTATTAAGCATAAGCACACACCCCATCTCCTTTGGCGCTTATTAATATTTCTGCCCCAGAAACCCTAACTTTTCCAAATTTCAAGGGATCCCCTACAATCACATGGGGATTGGCCTTCCACTTACATGCCTGAGATCAGTAATTTTCCATTGAATATTTTTAAAAATGTGAATAACAGGCTTCTCTTCCCCAAGTGATTTTAGGAGATCCCTCGAAATTGGAAAAGTTAGGGTTTCTGGGAGAAGAGATATTAAGCTCCAAAGGAGGTGGGGGTGCTTAATGGAAGGAGTTAGTGTCTTTGGTATGCTTTACCATTATAGGGTTAATTGACAGCTTCCCCTCAGTGCGCTGATCTACACTCCTTCAATTAAGTTCCCCTGCAGCTCCTTTGGAGCTCAATAACTCTGTTCCATTTACTCCAAACCTCTCCAAATTGGGGGTGCTTCAAGGGGAAAGCTTGAGGAAGCTCCACTGTAATTTCCATGCTGCCAGCTGCCTGGGATCACTATTTTCAAGTACATAACATTCCAATTCTTTTTTTTAAAAAAAAATTATTTATAAAAGAACAGATAAAACAGATAAAACAGCAAAATAACGTAAGAATAAAAAATAACAAAAACAACAGTATACAAAAATATAACAATATACAGACATAAACCCAGTGCAACCCACTCCCCTCGGGACTTAAACAAGATTACAACTTCATGGTATTGACCAGCCCGTTTCTCTACAGAAGTACATTGAGTCTTCTCCAGGTGTAGACCCCTTGCCTTTTTGAAATACATATACCAATAATTTATCCCATATTCCATTAAAATCATTAGATTTGCTCAGCCCTTTCCTAATTTTAATTTCACAGGTCAATTTATCATTAATTGCTAAATTCCATACCTCCTTATACCATTCTTCCATTACTAATTGATTATTAGATTTCCAATATTTGGCCAACATCAGCCTTGTGGTCGTAACCATTATAATTACCAATTCGCCCTCCTCTTTCTTCATTTGAATATCTGCAACTATGTTTAACAGTGCCAGCTGGGGGGGACATTGGAATCTTTTTCCCTAGTATTTCTTGCATTTCATTGAAAACCAAATTCCATTCCAATTTCCTTTTCTCACATGTCCACCACATATGTAAATATGTCCCTTTCTCTTTTTTACATCTCCAACAAATAGGAGATATTTCTTTATTTATTATATTTAACTTTGCGGGTGTTATATACCATCTCCAATATACTTTATAACAATTTTCTTTAACTCTCACTGACATATTTTTCACTATTCTTTCCTTCCACAATTTCCTCCAATCTTCCTTTTTATCTCTTTGTTAATGTCTTCTTGCCAAATCTCTCTTAACTTATTATTTTTTTCATTATCTTCCTGAATTAATATTTTATATATCTCACTTACAATTCCTTTCCTCTGTTCTTTATTTTCAATCTCATTTCTTCTATCTATAATTTCTTCAAATATGGTCAATTTTCTACACTCTCCTACTTTAGTTATCCATTCTTTAGTCCATTTTTCCAATTGTATAATGTTTAGCCAGGAAATATTTCCTCCCAATTTCTGCCTCCAGTGCTCCTCCAGGAACTTGTAAGAGTGTCCAACCCTCGAGTCTAAAATCCCAGAACAGGAGGATAGGGTGGCACGCCAAGATGGAAGCTGGCTAGTCCCACAGCAGGAACCACCACGGTTATCATTCCCTATTATTAAATCTGGAATATGTCTTAATTGATTGGCTATGTAATATAGCTTAATGTTAGGTAACCCTAAACCACCTTCTTTTTGTGGTATATACCATAACCTCTTATTGATCCTAGCTTTTTTATTGCAGTTGCAAAACATATTAATTTTCCCCTGAATCCCTTTAAGTTCACTTTCATCCCATTTTATAGGTAACATCCAGAATAGGAAATTTAGTTTGGGAATAATTTTCATTTTACATACTGAAATCCTTCCAAACCAAGAAATCCTTGGTTTTTGATACTCTTTTATTTGTTCGGTAATCTCTTTCTTAACTTTCTCAGCATTTATTTTAAACATATCTTGTAAGCTCCATGCTAATTTTATCCCCAAATAATTAATGCTATTTACTAATTTACCTTTAAATACTTCCCTAAACAACTTTTTCTCTTCTTCACTGTAATTTAACAACATGTATTCAGATTTGTTCCAATTAACCTTTAATCCTGTTACTGCCTCAAACCCCTTTAAATGCTTCTGTAATTTATAAATATTAATCAATGGTTTTTTAAATTATTAATAATGTATCATCAGCAAATAACTTAATTTTATTTGACTTCCCCTCTTCAACCTCTTCTTGTTCTTTATCCTTCCTTATTACATTAGCCAGCATTTCCATTATAAGTATAAACAAAACTGGAGATAATTGACAACCTTGTCTAGTTCCTCGGCCCAGGGTAACAGTTTCTGTTATTCCATCATTCACTAATATTCTAGCCTTATTATTAGAATACAGTTGATTTATTATATTGCTAAATTGAGCACTAAAACCTAACTGATTAATTAAAATCTTTAATGTACTCCATTCTACCGTATCAAAAGCTTTAAAAAATCTAATGAAATTACTCCTACCTTCCGTTTTTTACTATTTGCTAAATACATGTTATTCATATCATAACTCTTCTAACCAAATCTGCCATATGTCTACCTTTAACAAAACCATTCTGATCCTTATTTATATATTTCCCTACAAAACTATTTAATCTATTGGCCATGATTGCTGTAAATATTTTTGCATCTTGATTAATCAATGAAGATTAAACAGATGAAGAGATAGAAAGAATTATAAATAAATTGAAGATATGTAAAACACCGGGAACTGATGGAATAGGACCAGGATTTTACAAAGTGTTTAAGAAATTATTAATACCTAAAATGAAAGAATTATTTAATAATATTATTAAAGGAGGGGGAATTCCACAGTCTTGGAAAGAATCAATAATAGTACTGATTTTAAAACCGAATAAAGATCCAACATTTATGGATTCATATAGACCAATTTCATAACATTGCAATTCTAAACTCTGGGCGGCTAAATGTTTTTTCCAGGGGTACCCCTTTTGAAGTTGAATAACCCACCCCCTGAACCCCAAATCTCTCCAAATTTGGAGAGCTTAAAGGGGAGAGTCTAAGGGAATTTGTTGCCTCTAGGACCCAGGAGAGTCATTTGACAGAGAAACAAACTGGTTCATTTTAAACTAAAAAACTGTCCATTCGTTTAGTTACTAACAAAACGCTGCTTCCCCAGTTTGTTTTGTTTTGTGTCGTAATGAACCGATGAACCAGCATTTCATTTTTCATTGGGTGACCATCCCTAGTTGGAATTGTTTTGATGGCATGCAATTATTTTTATTATATTCACCTGTGTATCATGTGAGAACTTACATGATACTTCAAAAAAAAAAAAAACCTTGTTGCAGTACATAGGAAGTAACACACCTCTGTTCCAGAGGGTGGAAAATCACCAGTTACAATTAAAGTCCAAAGATTTGCAGTGAGAGTTTAGCTTTGAAAACTGAATATCTCCTACCTGATGTGATTTAACTAGATCGACTGGCGAAAGCTGTTTTTACCCTTTCAGCAAAGGTGTTGTTTTTTAAAGGTGTCTGGATTTTCCCAGTAGAGGGCTCATGTGGTGTCGTGGATAAAGTGAAGGGCTCCGGCTCCAGAGACCTGGGCTCAAATGCTGTGCCGGTCATAGAAACTGACTAGAAAGGGTGAAATCACTCCTTGTATACCTCCTTTGTGTGTTTGTGTGTTGTGTTGTTATAGTCATGACCGACTCTTCATGTCCCCATGTCCAGGGAGTTTTCTTGGCAGGAATACTGGAGTGGCTTGCCAGTTCCTACTCCAGGCGCCTACAGCACCTGGTGTTCCCTGATGGTCTCCCATCCAAGTACCAACCAGGACCGACCCTGCTTAGCTTCTGAAATCAGGCGAGATCGGATGTGCTCCTTTATATACTTCAAAAACCCTATTAGTTTTTCTGTAAGTTGCATGTTATGAAACAGCACATAACAACGGCAAAGAACTCATTTGACCACTTTCTGTGTTTCATGGTTTGCATTCGTTTACTAGAGAAAGCTCATAAAGCAAATGTGGACAGCCATTAAGAGGGCATGGTGTATTGTTTGGGGCCAAGTAGGAGGAGAATGTCATGGGATCACCCACCTCAGTCTAGTCACAGCCTCTTGATGGGACAATATTTCTTCAATGACAAGTCTTTCATGGGAAAAATGCTTTGCCTTTGTGGAATGATCAAACTTAAATTGCATTATACTCTAGGATACTAATCATGCACAAACTATCACCAAGTCCTCACGCTATTAGGAGTTTGCCTTAGTGCATACATTTTGGTTCCTGCTGTTTGCAGAAACTGAACTTTTTGTGCCTCTTGTTGACCAACTGTGGGTTTGTCTGCCAGGGCGAGCGCACGAGATGCATGGTGTCCCTGTGTCTAACTGCCAGTGTTTTATTTATACCTTCCATGTAAATAAAGACCATGTCCATCAGAGCCATGAGATCATCTGTTACATTTGGGGATGACGAGAGAAGGGTAAATAACTAGGAAAGTCTTGGACTCATCTCCCAGACACAATGGGGCCGAGCACCACCCATGACTCACACTTTCTCCTTGTCATTCCTGGAGGCGAAATTTCATCCGCGCTCCAATAAGATCCCTGGGACAGAGATGGCCTTTGGAAGCATTTGTTGGTTTTTTTAAAATGAAGATTCCAGCATAAGCCCAAGGAGCTGGCACAAATATGGGATGTTTTAAACTATCTGTGTCAGTCTCTATCACCTGCAAGTGGGACTTCCCATTAATATCAGTAGAATCCTTATCTTCTCCCATGTAATCCCATACGCAGAACCAGGCTTCGGGGTTTTTTTGATGCCATGCAAAAAGTTTGTATCCTATTCAGATTTAAGACCAAGTCATCACTAGAATTGTAAATCTCACATACCTGTCTTGGGAAGCATGGGAATGGTGCTAACTTTTCAAAGCTAATTTTATCTGCTTATCCTTTGTAATTTGATTGCACAGCCTCAGCCCAGCTGGTCAACTGGTTTTCGCTGATGTTTTCTAAACCTTGTTATCAGTGGATAAACTGTCCAAGAACAGTGCTTCCAGCAATTTAGGATTGTTTTGAGCAAACCTCCTTACTCTACTACCATGTCAAATTTTTACACACCCTCAGCTGTTTTACAGCTGAGATAAACTTGAGCTGTGAAAGTGGCAAAATGGCCAGAGGTACAATGGCCAAAAACAGATTTTGCAAAACTTTAGAACTGTTGTACTGTATCATATATTCAAGGATAAGGTGAGCTTAAGAAGGATGAGGTACAGTAGTAAAGATATAATAGATGTGTAGGCATGGTGGTATTTTAGAAATGCAAAGGAGGCAGACTAAACAGCATTTCCTTTCACTGCATATTTAGTATAATGTTTGTTAGTTTATATTTTTACCACACCTTTTCCTTTAAAACACACAAACAGAGAGACAGAGAGAGAGAGAGGTTCTTGTGTACAGACATTTGAGTACACAACACATACGATAAGTTATCTGCTTATGCCTTTTGGAGGAATAAGCATTGCAAGGATCAGGTGTACAGAAAAAAGTGTGGCTGCTGACAAGGAGAACAAGCATATAAACCAATACATCTTCTGATTTTTCAAACTAGATCAGGCCTTTGGCTTAGCACAGTACGCTAATGACAGAAAATATAGATTTGTTTTCTAAAAGGGTGAATATCATTCTAGAGTAAAAATCATATAGCTGGCTGGATAGCTCTGTACAATATACACAGAGCTATCTGGAGCCATAGGTTAGCAGTTCAATTCCTCACTGTGCCTTCTGGGAGACCAGCCCATAGTTATGGGCAACCCACAGTTTCAGGGTGCCCATGGAAGAAGGGAATGGTAAACAACTTCAATGTATTCTTTACGTCAAAAATCCTGGAAAGGGTCTCCATAAGACAGAACTGACTTGAGTGCACACTTTATTTATTTATTTATTTATTTATTTATTTATTTATTTATTTATTTATTATTATTATTATTATTATTATTATTATTATTATTATTATTATT
>JAHTLZ010000129.1:48696998-48715665 GCA_023846285.1 Phrynocephalus versicolor
TATTATTATTATTATTATTATTATTATTATTATTATTATTATTATTAATCAAATACATAGTGGCAGATAATGAAGGCAAGTTGCCAGATGCTTTTTCTTGGAATTACAGTTCACTGTTTTCCTAAAAGAATAGCCAGACAGTTAACACAACCATATTCAGGCAAGTACTAATAGCCTCTCATATTTGTGTTGTTGTTGTTGTTGTTGTTGTCGTCGTCATCGTCATCGCTGTTGTCATCGCTGTTGTCATCGTTGTTGTCATAGAATCATAGAATCATAGAATCATAGAGTTGGAAGAGACCTCAAGGGCCATCCAGTCCAACCCCTTGCCATGCAGGAACCCCCATCACAGTACCCCTGACAGATGGCCATCCAGCCTTTACTTAAAAACCTCCAAAGAAGGAGACTCCACCACCCTCCGTGGCAGCATATTCCACTGCCGAACAGCTCTAACCATCAGGAAGTTCTTCCTAATGTTCAAATCAAGTTAGACCATTGTTCCCTCTAGGTCAGTGGTTTCCATTTTCCAACATTGAGTGCCCAGATGTTCTTGGGCTACAACACCCAGAAGCCTTCAGCACTGGCAGTGCTGGACAGGATTTCTGTCGTTGCTCTTGTTTCCAGGTCTGCAGTCCAAAAATACAACAGATACTTCATAATTCTGCAATCATAGAAATCATTTTAAAAAACCATAAAGAAGAAAAGCTTTTAAAAAATTGGCCTGCTTATATAGATTGTTTGCAGACAGGCTGCTCCATAAGAAGGGGGGGTGTCAGAATGTGCAGATAGATGTGCTGCCTTCATTAGGACAAACCAATGCTTGGTAAGCGTCTTCTGGTGGTTGAGTGTTATGCTACACAAAAATAGCAGAAAGAGGAGGAGCTGTGCTGGAGAATCTCTGTGGGCCCAAGTGTTGTTGAAAAAACAGTTTTATAATTAAGATGAAAGTTCTCCTTAATGATTCATGAAAAGGTCGATATGAGATGAGATGATGATAAATGTGTGGGAGAATACCTAGGCTACATGTTTATTCCCAGAGAAGCCAAAAGTGCAGTTGGCTCCTGGTCCCTTGCAGCACCCTTGGAGGAGGAATGGGCAGAATCAAGTCATCCTTTGTGGCCGTGTGAATGGAGGAAAGGAGAAAGAGGCAGGTGGGGTGTGTAGTTTGTAGTTCTTCTTTGATTCCAGTGGGAGCATTTGTGTGGTGCAGTTGTTAGAATGTTGCATTAGAACTTGAGTGACCTACTTGACCCTGAAATTGATGGGTGATTATGAGCCTACTTCAAAGGATTGTTGTGATAATAAAATATGGGCTGTACAAGAGCTGTATATCGTGCCTTGAACTTTCTGGAGGAAAAGTGACATATAAATGTAAAACATCAGTGGCTGAAACCCTATTGCATAGTTAGGAAAAGGACATAACTTTTTGAAGTGAATTACCATAAGTCAAGAAACCTCTGCAGGCATTATCTGTCAACTCAGCTTGCCGCAGGTAATGGCTGCGGAGGTTTCTTAATGTGCAGCAATTTGCTTCCAAAAATGGTGCTTTTTACGTAACTGTGCAATAGACCGATGAAGCTGTTTGGATGAACAGCGAAACGTTTCTATCTCTCAAAAAAGAAGTCCAGTAGCCATGACTCAACTCCCAGTTAAACGAACCTGGATGACTGAGAATCTTCACAGACCAACTGTGCAATAGGATTTCAGCCAGTAATAAATAAATCATACACACTCTTCTACAGACATAAGCAGATCCTGGCAAATTTATTTTTTGGGATGACAGTCTCCATATTTTTTCAGCCAGCATGGTCATTGGCAGTGTATGGTGTGGAAGTCTGCTACCTAGTGTGCAAAAAATAATATCCCCCCCCCCAAGGTCTCAGACTGGATCTTCTCCAAGAAAACATAGGATCCTGATTTCTAATTGACTAGGTATAATTCAGTGAGAAGATTGCTGTGTTCTCTTCAGTAATAAGGAGCAGTGATAAAGTTATGCCTGAAAGGAGTAAGGTACTGAAGACAAAAAAATTCTGAGCAGTGGAAAGGAAATCATGAGTATATTTAATAATGGGAGCATAACTGGAAAGTTGCAAATCCATATGTGGGCGTCATGTCATGCTGCTGCCGTCGAAGAGATATTTTTCCTGCAGCTGTTTCTGCTCCTCTGCCACCTTCTCTAACTAAACATCCTCCCAGATTACTGAAAGGAACACTGGGCTTGCGTAGCCACCCCTCTTTTTGCATGAGTCACCAAACAGCTTCCTTAGTTCAGCCCCTGTTTTATTTCAAATTAATGGTTAAGGTTTAATACCATTTCCTGTCTGGCTTGAGTCAGCTGAATTCCATGGCTTACAGCCCCCATTCATCCCATGAGGCAAAGGAAATAGCACTGAAGATTCCTGGTTTCCTGTTCCATTTGTCAGACTTTACTCCACAAGAGCTTTGAGGAGAATTGATGTGGGCCCTTTTGAAAGAACAAGCAGAAATGGCAACCCTTGAGTGGTGGTGGTAGGGGAGTTATGTGAGTCCTAATATGATAGGGTTTTTTTCCTGGCTGTTATTTGTTCAGAGTTTCTATGAAGCACTGGGTGTATTAATTCCTTCTATTTGTTATAACTTACTGGTGTTCGACATCTGTCATTCCAGTGTTACAAAATCAGTCTTTTTGTATTTTTAAAGGCATAGAATTCATGTGCTCCAACTGGTAGTTAATCCCCAAGAAGCAAGTACTCTATATAATTTTAAAGTACCTACCATATTTTCCCATCTATAAAATGCCCCCATGTATGAGATGACCCCCACTTTTCCAACCCAAAATTACAGTTTTGCAACCATCTTGTTCGTGGGAAAAATACTGTAAGTATCAAAACTAACAAAGATTGTTCCAATACCAAATTAATGTGAATAAGAACTTCTTTCCAACATGAGCTGATAACTAGGTTTGACCATAACGTATGATAAGAGTTGCATCAAGAGAATCACAGCACCAATATTTAGAGGATTTATTCCTCTAAATGCTTATCCCTGTATTCTAAACATGATATTTTGATAGATGCATCATAGTTTAATATCTCAGGTATACTGGCAAGTACTGTCCTCCACTGATTCTCTGTGTTCAATTCATCTCTGAGACCTTGTAACACTGGCTGTATTTAGATGGCATAAGACACCAGAATGCTTTCTATTCTGGTTTACTGGAGACAAGGCAGTGTGATGGCTACACAAATCAGGCTTTGCACCCATGGATTATTATTGTGCATCAGATTACACAATACTTCTAACTTCATTTTGTGTTCTCTGTGTAGCTACTGGACCTGTTTTTTGAATCCAGTTTATCTTTGTGTGTATAACATGTTAGCTCGGCAGCTGTGCCTGCTTTGACATAATTAAAACTGCAGAAAGTGTCCCCAGAGTGAAGTTCTTTTGGTTGTCCCAGGGCATTTGGGGTTATTTTAAATGGTGTGTGATACTTTGAACAGCATTAGTCATATAAGCTTTGCTGGTGCACTCCCTGAAAATGGCAAATGGCTGCCACAGTCCCTGTTTCATAATACTCCCACCAGAAACTCAACTGGGTTATACAACTCACTCTGGAGATGCTCAGATCAGTCACATGGAGCTGAGGCAGGATTACTGTTAAACATGTGAACTACGAAGTCCTCGACGGAAGCCTCTTCTCAGTCACAGATTCTCTAGATGGACTTAGACCAGCTGCTGGCTCCCCTTTTCTCCAGCTTGTGCCCTGTAGTATGAAGATACAACTGTGGACCTATTGTGCAGTGCTGTTGTAAAGACAATCAAGCTCACACAGTGCCAAATCCAAGCACCGTAACAGCAACACTAGCTAGAATTGCCATGGGTCAGTGGTGGGGAACCAGTATGGGGGCAAGCATGTACTCAATGCAGGGGCTGAGTGGGAGACCAGTCCATGCTAAACCACTCACTGCACAGATAATTTCAGAACCTCGAAACATTGGTCCCTTTTTAAAAGTACAGTCCCCCGGAATCTCCCAGCCACCAGAAACACTGAGAGTATTTGTCATGCTGAAAATTTGAAAAAAATTAAAAATTTAAAATAAAACCCTTTTCAAGCTTTAGGTATATCAGATTGCTGAGAATGCTACAAAAAAGAGTACTGTCCATGGATATTCCTGAATTTAACCTGGGAAGCCTAGAAGTATCCTCATCCATATTCAGGCTTCAGAGAAAGTGTGTCCCTTTTGTCCTTAAGCAAAAAAAAAGGGGGGGTGCTCCTTGCCATCTGGTCGTTTACTTATGTGTGAACAATTCCAAATAGCGTGGGATTGAGGCACAGCTTCAAAACCCAGTCAATGGCAACCACAATATGCGGGTGGGCGATGCCTAGTGCCTTAGATCTTTTCTGGGACGCCACACATGTTTAAGGCTATGCAACAAAACCCATCTGTCCCTTCCTTGCCCTGAACTGTGGAGGAAGGCCCAGCTATTCCCTTTGAAGGTCCTAAAAATGTTTCTAGAAGAAAGGCTGGGCCAATTTGATTTGATTTTTAGTCACCATGGGTCACATCCAAAGAGCTGGAGTCAGCTTTAAACAAAGCCGCCCTTAAATCCCAAACAAGACAGCCAAGCCAGCTCCCTGGAATCCGTAGCATGGAGAGCATAATCAAATCAAATTCATCTGCTCTCCGGGCTTATCTCCTCCCACTACACTTGGCTATTTTGAGCTGCTCAGGAAGCAGCGCTGCCCTTTTCATCTCTTTGTACATGTGCGTGGGATTTTGTGTCGGGGTGGGGTGGGGGTGGAGTGAGGTCTCTCTTTTTATTCACTTCTTCCAAGTTTTATAATGTAAGGAATTTAATTTCTTCTGATACTGGACCCTTGGCCACAAAGGTTGCTTCTGGAAGGGCAGAATGTGTGAAGTGCTAGTTGTGCTTATTTGGCTCACCTCCAGACACCTCCGCTCTGTACAAAGGATTGTGTGGATTAATTCCCTGCATGTTCAAAGACCTGAGCAAGAGCTAGCTTAGCAGGATCAGCCCAGGTAGTAAACTGCAAACTATGTGAGGTAATACCGCTTTCTCCAGTATTTCCTCCCCAGTCCAATGCACTCTCTCCTTCCACACACGTTTGACTGAGATCAGGAGAGCAAAACCCATCCCTTGAGAGGTTGCAATCTGGATATATCCTAAGGGGCTGTTGCAGAAACGAATATATCCTAAGGGTTGTGTTGTGCCACGAAACTACAGCTTGAATATAACAAGTTGCAAATAAGTAGTTATCTTTAATTCATATATATTTTTAATTATTAGAAAATAATAATAATGAACTACATTACCTTAGGGTTATAGCATTATTACAGACCAATTTATTTCTTTTGCAGTACAAATGTAACTTTTAGCATGGCCAGATCATGTGATAAAGATTATTCAGGCAGCAGGAACCATAATGAATGAAAGAACAGAATGTCGAGGAGAGCATTGTAGTTCTGTCTTTATGTATCGATTACCCTCTTACATGTGGAAGACAGTTAATGTAAGGAAGAAGAGCCTCTGCTATCTGGGGGGAGTGCTTTCCACATGAGACTGGACCTCAGAACTTCCAAATCCTTGTTCTCCTTCTCAACACTTACTGCCTTCCACATGTGGAAACCAGGTATGGAGGATTGGATCTTAAACACTGCCCTCTCTTGTTGAGTGTTCACTATAATCCCTAATGCCTGAATAGGGTTTTAGGTTATTGTGAAAGTAGATTGAAGGTTCCGTGCACTCAAGTAGCTGCAGGTTTGCATCAGTGTGTGTGCAGCAGCCATCATTTGGTCCAAATATAACATAACACTGCACCTTACATCTGCATGTAAGAGACAAGACCTTCGAGAGAGGGGTCAGGGAAGCCATTCATGCATGTACTGAAAGCCCCTCTCTCAACAGAGGTGGGTGACTCAGACACAATCTGTCTGCTACTTATCAAGCTGCCCTTTCATCAATCCCCAAACAAATTAGAAGCACTTCACACCTCCAGCAGCAAGGCCACAGCTAACAACCCATACTTAATGGGTGTTGGGAAGGGTTGCATAGGTGGGACTTTCATGCACCCCAGGTCATTGTCTACCTAACAAATCTATTCAGGCCATTGTCCATGTAATGAGGGTGATGTGAAATCAAGGTGAACTATAAGTTGGAGGACGCGCCACTGACTTCCCTCAGACTGTCGAAGCTATTTGTGGATGAGTAGCAAAAAATTTCAGTCTCTCAAGAAAAGAGGTCCAGTTGCCATGACTCAGTTTCCAGATAATCTCACCTGGATGACTGAGAATCTTCCCAGGCACAATGCATCTTACAGTTCCAATCTTTGGCCGCTTTGCAATGACATAAGAAATACTGTATAAACAAAAGTGAACATATGCTAGCATTGAAATATATATATACACCATTACAACTGTTCACGTTTCCAAAAGGGACATGGCTTTCTCATTTACTATGTTCTCTTCAGAGAGAGCTGAATATAAACAACATGGACTATTTTTAATCTTAAAAGGATGCTGCCAGGTGACAGCTATGCTGCTAAAGGTACCCACAACCCTGGAAGCAAAATGTGAAGAGAGAGAGACTTGTGGAACAGGAAGGTATTGCCATGGAAAGTGGAGCTATTTTTGTTCCGCTCTTGATGTGACTGATGCTGTTTTCTAGCTGCGCTGATTGGCAAAGTTGTGCTGAGGATATGGCAGTGACATTTCACTTTCTTGGGCTGCCACTGAAATGCTGTGATCCAGGGAGAACGTAAGCTTTGGGAACTGCTCTAAGTGCCCTGAGATTCTTTCCCATCTCTGTGTGGGAAAGGCTGCCAACATTACTAGGTGAAGGAAGCCATAGCTAAATAGCAATGGTGCTCTTTTCTTATTACTATTTCATTCTGAACATCCAACCAGAGGAAGAATCCCAACTAGGTTTCCAGCAGACCATCAAAACTGTATTACTCCATCTGGCCTTTGGTTCTTAAAATTGTATTTAATTTGTTTTGAAACAATGTATTTTGACATATTCCATTATAAGTCACTCTGAGAGACCAGAGTGATTAGAACAATTAACCCTAATCCTTCTCCACCTCCTTCTCCTCCTCCTCTCAACTTGGAAAGGATTGCAGCCAACTGTTTGAATAAAAATAGAGCAAGAAATGGCTTATCCAGACAAAAAATTGTTCTACCAGCCCCTTCTATCACTTGATGCTGAAAAAGAACAGGAATGACCAGGAATGACCTTGAATCTTGTATTTAAATATCTACTTGTCTTCACTTCTAGAAAGCTACTTGCCTTTCTTTCTTTCTTTCTTTCTTTCTTTCTTTCTTTCTTTCTTTCTTTCTTTCTTTCTTTTTTCATCATTAAAAGACAATATTTAAAGCTAAAATAAGGACTATAAAAAGGCAATATAGTATTAAAGCTAAAGACAATAAGCATACAAATATTTAAAAGGAACAAACAGATACCACTCTGAGAAATGGTAAACACAAGCAGACTTTAATAAATATTTAGAAAATACATTTCTCTGCTCTAGTTTATTTCCCTTCTCTCCCTTTCTTTTTTTCCAGTACTAGCCAAAAGCTTCTGACAAGGAAGCTGTCCTAATTAGAGATGGACATGAATGGAAATATAGCATTTCGTTTCGTTTCTTTAGTAGTTTCATTTTGTTTCAGTTGTAAAATAAATTAAGGTAGTTTTGTTATGAAATGAAAGGAAAGGAAACAAAATGCTATGCTCCCCTAGGTCCTAGAGGCATCAAAATAGCAGGGGAGCTTCCTCAAGCTCTTCCATGTAAGCCTCCCAAATTTGGAGAGGTTTGGGGATCAGGGGGCTGAGTTATTCAGCACCAAAGAAGGTGCCCCTAGGAAAAAATCATCCTAATTGAATGAGGAAGCCACAATAGCATTTTCCACGGGCGAGTGATTAATGGCTTTGCTTCCAAATCCTGATTCAATTAGAAATATTTTTCCCTAGGGGCACCCCCTTTGAAGCTGAATAACTCATCCCCCTGATCCCCAAACCTCTCCAAATTTCAGGGGCTTACAGAGAAGAGTTTGAGGAAGCTCCTCTGCCATTTCTTCAAGGATGAATCATTTTGTTCCTAAAGGAAAAATGACATTTTGTTTTGTTCCATGACAAAACGTGTCCTACCGTTTCGTTACACAATGAAGTAATTTGCTATGTAATGAAACAAAAAAAAGTGTTTTTCTTTCATTGTATGTCCATCTCTAGTCCTAATACAAAGCAAAACTAAAAATAAACCATGCTTTTGAGGGGGACAAAAAGGAGTAGAAAGTCACAGAAGAAAATATTGTACTATGCAGAATATGGGGAATGTGGTATAGACAATGGAAGACGACTGATAGCATCAGTTAAAAAAAAAACACCTGGTGCAATTCTTTAAAGAGAATTATTGCCCTATCTGGAAGAGCTCTAACTTGCCCCCAGCTTGCTTGTTACGTCACATGCCCAAGCAAACAGGCTACTGTGACTTAATGCTAGGCACTGAAAATGTTGGGGTGGGGGGTTAATCATTGCCTAAATGGAAGAGGTTGGAGTTGCAATCTTAGCTGTTTCTATTCTGTTCCTAAACCAGCATAATTTGAATCCCTCGTTTCTTTTAAAAGTATAATCAATCCTATTCCTCAAAAGAACCCAAGCAGACAGCCAGGGCAGTTGCATTAGAATATGGAGTGACCAGTGGTGCACATTTTGTTTTTCTGAATCCATAATTACTATTGAGCATGAGTGCTGTTATGAGTTTGACCTGCCTTTCTTCGTAGGCGAGGTCTGAGCAAAAGCTACCCCTCTGTGGTTTGGAGAGAAAATTGCCAGCTTGCCAATTCATCGAGCTTTTCTCCTTCAGGAAAACATCAGTTGCATTTTGTTGGACTTTTAAAATGTGACCTGATGGCAGTTTTGAGGCTTGAGGCGGGGAGACTTTTAACTTTTCACTTCTGCCCTTTAAAATAGCAATAAAAAACAGTGGCGCTTAGCTCTCTCCCTCAAGGCTGTGTGTTCATTCTTGGGCAGAGATGAACGAGAGAGAGCTCTTACAACGCAGATAGGAAGACAGTTGAGATGTTTGGGTTGGTTTGAACAGATAATCATCAGACTAGATGATATTTTATTTCATGTTTGTGGAGATTCACTGTAGCCTAAGGAAGACTTTAAAAAAAATCCCACCACCAATAACCAAATGTTCCCCCTCTCTCATTTTGGGAAGGGATGGTGGCTCCTTAATGAAAACCTACAGCAATGGGCTGCCTTCCTGTGACATCTGGAGAGCCACAGGAGAGAACTGACTCAGAGCCAAAGCATCATTAACTTATGATAGATAGCTATAATCTCAACCTGATATCTGCAGGAGGGCTATGGACAACAGAGGCCAGTAATTGGGCAGAAGTGGGGGGGGGGCTCCAAGGTCATCTATTCCATTCCTCATGGAAGCAGTCCAGCAGCTTGGAAGGGGGCTACTTTTGAGCCTATATAGAAATGTTGTCTTTGGGGGGAATGGTTAGAGGGCAATCTGATGAATATGAGGTTTTGTTTGTTCGGATTCCAGCCTTTCTCAATTGATCTGGTGATATTTAACCTACTAGAGCTGGAGTCAAATGGAGTTAGCTAGCATGATTGGTTCTTACATGTGCGTGTGCAATGGTAGAATTTGATGACCATGATGATGCCTGTAGGTTGGGATCCTGATGTGGGAACAAATTGCAGTTTGTGCAAATAGGTATGATAGTATTAACTGTATTTCCTTTGTGTATAAAAGAAAAGGGAAGGAGACAATATTGGAGCCTACGATTTGCTACTACCTTTTCTCATGACAAGCAATGGTTTATTGTGATGTCTGAAGAAAGCCAACATCTGTCACTTTCCCCTTTATATAAAGTGAAGCAATTTGAATCTAGAACAATGTCCAGCCCAACCTAATCTCTGAAAGGGTGTTTCCAAACAGAATGCTCCTTATATGACCAATCAGAATGTAGTATGCATCTGATCTCTCTTTTCCTCTGAGAATTATTATGGTAATAGAAAGATAGAAGAAAACTGTGGTTACAAAGAGAGAGCGACACCTCCTTAATCTAGTCAATGTTGAATAAGGGCAAAATGATGGGTGCATCCCCTGCACTATCACCTTCTGAAGACCCTCTATGAGGCGGTCATGTGTGTACCCCAGCACACAGGTAGTAGAGTATTCAGATAGGAATACTCAAGATGGAGGAAGGGAGTCCCTGCAGCTACAGGAATCAGTGTTCTGATGAGAAACAGCTGGAAGAGGCAGGGTTGCAGGGAAGAAAAGAGCAGAATCAGGAAGGCAAGGGATCTTCACCTATCTTCAAAGAAGTGAATGTGTGCAAGGATGTCAGAAGTTTTCTACCCTCTCCAGGTTTATTGACTGGCAACAGGAGTCAGTGCTTGAACAAGGCGATATCAGCCTGGACACTGAACACAGCTCTGGAGAGGCAAGTGAGGGAAGGGACCAGGAGAAACAAACTGCTTGTGTGTTCTAGACCTAAGCTCTCTTCTCCTTCCTGGGAGGCATTCCTGTGCTGAAGCCCATGGAGTTGTTTGCAGGGGACCCAGGCTCTGCTGGTAAGGGTACAAGGTAGGCAGAAGAACTTCACATTTCCCTTCAAGCACCCATGGAAAAACAGCAAAAGGCCTCACAGGAAGTGGGCATGTCCCATTACAAAAAGTAAAAAAATGGAGAAAGGTAGAGGAAAAACATATCTGAGTGAATTAGTTTTGACCTAATAAATCAAAGCGGAGAGGAGGGTGGACATTGATTCCCCCCCCCGACACACACACACACCAAGTAGTAAGAAAACTGAGCTAATTATGAAATAAGAAAGACTGTTCTAGAATCCAGATTCTACCTAGCAATGACAAACAAGTCTTTCATTCCATGGTAGAAGGTTCAGAGGTGTGCAATGACCTCAGTTCAAGTCCTCTCTGTTCCCTCATTTGTTAGAGTGTCTGGAAATAATTTAGACTTTAATTGGGAAGATTCAGCTGTCCCTCCTGTTCTCTTTTGGCACCCTCAACACAGTCTATTTAAAATGTCTACAGTATTTCCTAAGTTTAATTTGCTGGACATTTTTTTTCCAAACACTTTTTATTCTGACAAATGCTAGATGGAATGCGAAAGGGTTGGTGGGAATCTTACTCTGCCCCATGGGCAATCAGCAAATATTTGATATATCAGATGGTCAATCCAGAATTGGGCAAATATTCCTGATTTTAGCCCTTTTTGCACATTGATTTGTAAATACTGCACATATCCAAATACAGATATGTGAAGCATCTGAATTTTGCCTTTAAATGTTGTGTTTCAGGCTTAGGAATATGGGAACTTGCCACATGCTGAAGTCAGATCCATGGTCTATCTAGAGCCGTATTATGAACTTGGATAGGCAGCAGCTGTCAAGGCTTCCAAACAGGATTATTCCTTTAGCCTACCTAAGCAAAATTATTCCAGTCTTGTCTGGCACTCAAAGCCTCAGACTTTGTCAGTTTTGGAGCAATGAAGGATATGTGCCCCTTATATTGCCTTCTCCCCTAACCTAAGTATCTCCCCTTAACAATAGGTCAAGTGATTCAAGTCACATCATGTAGCAGGCCCTAGAAACTAATGGAAAGGTGTTGGAGGAAGAGGCTGTCTACCTAAGCTAGCCTGCTACCTTGAAGGATGGTGGAAGATAAATTCCCTCCTTCCCCCTCCACACCTTGTTGAAGAAAAACTCAACTACCATTTCAGTCGGGACAGGTGGGGTTGTACAAAGAATGGGAGATGACACCACCCTTCCCTCCCCCCATCCTTTGGGGGAAATGGCATTGGCTTACTCTGCTTACCAAGGCTAAAGACTCAGTAGCTAGTCCAGTCACCTTCTATTAATGGAATGGGGTCAAGGACCCATCTTGCTCTTTGCCTTAGGTTGCAAAATGTCCTCACAGCCTTGAATCCTCCTCAATTACACTTTTCGGACAGGAAAGTGGGTAAAACCGGATGGTTGAAGGCCTGGAAGAGATGTCTTATGAAGAACGGCTTAGGGAACTGGGAATGTTTAGCCTATCAAAAAGAAGACTGAGAGGGGATATGATAGCTATGTTTAAATATTTGAAAGGATGTCATATTGAAGAGGGAAAAGGTTTGTTCTCCATGGCTTCAGAGACTAGGACTCGGGGCAATGGTTTCAAACTACAGGAAAAGAGATTCCATTTGAACATTCGGAGGAACTTCATGACAGTTAGAGCTGTTCGGCAGTGGAATATGCTGCCACGGAGGGTGGTAGAGTCTCCTTCTTTGACGGTATTTAAGCAGAGGCTGGATGGCCATCTGTCGGAAATATTGTGAAGGGGTTCCTGCTTGGCAGGGGGTTGGACTCGATGGCCCAGGAGGTCTCTTCCAACTCTATAATTCTATGATTCTATGATTATGTTGGGTTTGGGTTCAGAATGATTATTTACCGGTAATTGGGAAGTGTATTTTGCCAGGTGTGAACACTGTGGAATAGTACGGGCATGACTATGATGTGACAGCAGTCTACATAGATATTTCATACATGCTCCTATGTGCTGATTTCCATATTGGCAGGGCATAATATTTAAAGTAGCCCTAAGCAGTAGATTCATGGCTAAAAATGCCTCAACTCACAAGCATGGGTAAGCATGACCTTCTCATGGACTCCTTCTTTCTACTAAAGGATATGAGCTGCTACTTGAAAAAATGTGATTGTATATGAGAGGCCTCACTCTAGAATGAAAACAAAATATGAGTCGTGTTTTTCTTTTTGTACATGTCAAGTATCTGCCTTTGAAATCCTTCCCCCCAAAGCCTTGTTATGGAGAAATATGCAAATGATCCAATTAGTTAAGGGAGGGGGTCCCCAGGGCTAATAGCCTGAGGCCTGGTCCAATTAGGAGCAGCTTTGCCTAGTTCAGAAGCAGATTGCTGCTGTTTCACCCCATATAGTCAATCCTCATTAAAGCCAGGACCCAGTGGTGAACTCTCTGCTGACATGCTGGATGAGAAGCCCTCATGCCATTTTCCTCTGTCCTCGTGGCTGCTTGCAGATTAGGTTGCTATGTAGGAGGCAGAAAGGGTTGGGGGGGGGGGGGGACAAGTTATGCTTCGTCTCCAGATTCAGAAGCATTCCTTCCAGAAATAGAATTGTCCACTTTCATACTTAGCCGGACCGATTCACATTGCTGGCTGGTAGCATTTACCTTCTGATTCACTCTGACATTTCTCAGGCTGATGGGGAATTGTCTTGCTCCTGCTTCTGAAGATCCCAGTAGAGAGAGAAAAAGATCTTCTCTTTGAATGTCTCCCTTGGGATGCCTGCTCTTAATAAACTACCATGACCTAGAGTCACAGTTGGGATTTCAAACCCTTTTAGAAATAAAATGAGCTGTAAATTTGAAAATGACAATGGTCATTCAATGGGCATTTTCTTCCATAGAGAAAGTTCCTTTTCCCCCCAGTACAGAATCATTTTTGTTTAGAATGTCATTCTAATTGTTTAGGAACTTAGCAGAGCTTTAAAAAAACTTTCTTGAGTAACAACATCTAGAATCCTTCAGCCAGATGGTCATGCTAGTTGGTTGAAACTGGAAACTGTGGTCCAAGGCGGGTGTCCGTCCTGCTACTTACTAATTTTAACTGGGATAGCAGGAATTGAATCAAGAACATTGCACAGCCAAAGCATATATGTACCTGTGGTTCCAAGAGTCTTCTACTAGATGATTCTATTCTTCTCTTTGATGTTCCAGAATCACAAATAAAGCTGCTTGCAACTGTCTCATGAAAGTCTTCCAAAATTCTCACAGGTGTCTGGGTCTTCCTGCTTCCAGATGTGCTGAGCCCCAAGGGATGTCTTTCTTCACTTGGGAACATGTCATAATAGGTAGAAGCAAAGATCTAACAAGTAAAATCTTACCAGACTTAGGGCGTTTATACACGATCCCTAAACTCCAGGGCAAATGGCTCCCAGCTCCGGAGCTTAAAAATGTTTCCCCACCAGCTCCGGAGTTTACAGGAAATTAAGTGTGACCACGCCCACTTTAGCGCATCCCAGCGCACCTTTCAAGTACCTGCTCTCTGCAGGTGAAAATTCCTTGATGCAGTGTAACGATAGTGAGTGCGGGGCTCTCCTCGCTTCTGTTTGTTGTTGTTTTAGCTCCTGCCCCTTTAAGAGCTACTTAAGAGACTGGAATGTTGCCGCGGCAAGAGCGAGAGGCAGAACGGAAGTGAGCCACGTTCTTTTCTTCCTGTTTTTTCTCCCTCCCCTCACGCAGACAGGAGCAAGGAAATGCGGAGGGGTGGGGACACAGGAAGAGCGACAAGCCCCTAAGATCTCTGGTCCGAATTTAAGTGGCCAGCGGATCTTAGGGGTCATGTGAAAAGGCTCTTACCAGTCCTACCAGAGAGTCAGGTAGGTCACATGAGGGAGAGCCCAAGCCCAGGATCAAGAACAACCCAAAAGCCAATCGAGGCCAGCAGTCACTGGAACCAGAATGGGGACTATTAAGGAGGCATAATCAACTTAGATAATCATAGACATTGAGGGAAGTCAGCAAAAACTATACATGCAGGAAGAGTTGGAGCCAGAAGACACATTCTTTTCACCAAAAATATAACACTAGGCTAAGTTCTTATTCCTGGGTTTCTGAAACCCCATTTTGATCTCTGCTACAGAAAAGGACAACCTGGTAGCAGAGTTCAGCTGGAAGGTTTTGCAGACTGGTCTTTGGGGAAGGAAAGATTTCCCTCAAGGAGACACCTACTCCTCAGGAAATCTCTCCTGCTGAGTACAACTTCCTCCAGCCAAGCATGAAGTTTTTAAATGGCTAGTACCAGTAATTGGAAAACCTTAATTTAAAATAGTTTTACAATGGCTATGAGGAGTCCAGCCTCCTCTGACTTAGAGACATCTTCATTTGTGGGTTCAGGCTCTGGAGTCATTAAGGATCCAGATTTGGGCAAAAAGATGCCATCATCTGGACATTTGGTGTCATGGATCTTCGAGGGAATCGGGGCCTGTGAGATCTAGCCATTCCTCAGGCACACTGTGTGGTAGGGCTGTGTCTCATCCTTGATGGAAAACTTGTCTAGCAAAAAGTTAAGAGTGTTGGTAGGAAATATCCTTGTGCAACCTAATGAATTTCAAAGAAATGACAGCAGAGATCAACCCTCAAAGGTACTTTGTAGAAACAGATGATCTCACAGGACATTCCCATTATTTTAACTTCTGAGCCTAGATGTCATAGTTTCAGATGAAAGTGTGACTCATTATACTGTCTGTCTACATCTGGCCCCTGGCAACACTGAGCTCAGGGTACCATCAGGTCACCCGATTTCAGAGTCACACAAGTACAGAGGTCAGCAGAACAAAACACTTTCTGTACCAGAGTGACTTCATCGGTCATTCTCGCTGGCAGAGTATGAATACTGCCCTTTGTCTTTTGCTTGCTACAAACTGGAATTACTGCCAAAGACAACCTTAAGGCCAGGGACTGGATCAAGATCTCTAGGGATCTAGACAGTCCATATATCCATCTGGTCAGACCAGCTTGGGTACAAATGACTTAAGAACAAACAGTATTCCCCTCCTAGACCACACAAAGTTAATTGCTTTCTGTGGCCAAGAGTGGGCCACACACAATAGAACCATAGAATTGATGGGTTGGAAGAAAGCTGGTCAAGTCCCATGATTCCCAGTATCAGCATTTAAGGTGGATCTTAGTAGTTGATTTGGGGAATATTGGTGTGCGCCGTTTTCAAAAAAATCTTCTATCCTTCTCTGATCTGCTTTTGAATGTATGCACTAAATAAATAGCTGTGTCTTCTGTTTGTGAGTGTTGTTGGATAACCAATTTGAAAAGATACTCTTTCCAACCATCAGCACTTTGTGAAATGTTTTGTGTTTGTTACCACTGAAACCTTAAGTATTTATTGTGCATCAGTGTGCTTCTCTCCATACCCTTTCTTTCATGTTTTCCCCTTTGCTTCAGGTATCTAGCAAGGGTGATCACCACCATTTAAGCCATCTGGTTGCTGCTGATTTAATTACACTTGTAAGAACATAAGAAGAGCCTTGCTGGATCAGGCCAAAGGCCCATCTAGTCCAGTTTCCTGTATCTCACAGTGGCCCCACCAGATGCGTCTGGGAGCACACAAGACCAGATATCTGTCTCCTGATACCAATCCCCTGCATCAGGCCCTTGAAGATTCTTAATTACAGACAGTGCACAACAAGAGCAGCCGACCAGCCCCCTGAAATGTTGAGTGTGACTTTCTCAGTCCACAAGGTACCCTGGTGATTAATGATTCTTATAAACCTATTTGAAAAACACTTTGAAGGTAAATGTTCTGGTTTCCTCCCCAAAAGTAAGGTTCCAGAGACTTTAGATCAGTGGTTCCTAACCTGGGGTTGGGACCCCTTTGGGGGAGTCAAACAACTATTTCATAGGGGTCACCGTGAGCCAGTGAAGAAAAAGGCACAAACGGCTTGGGTCTGGAGGAGGGGGAGAAGGAAGGGGGGAAGTGTGAGTTGCAGCTTGATAGGTTGGAGGGGATGTCAGTCAATGGCACCAGAGGCTGCGACTGGCTGAGGGTGCCTGTAGAGGGAAGTTCTCTATGGCACCTGCAACAGTGGCCTGCCAAAGGGGGCTTGTGGCCTCTTCCAAGCAGGGCAAGGGGTCACCACAATATGAGGAACTATTAAAGGGTCGTGGCATTAGGAAGGTTCAGAACCACTGCTTTAGATAAACCAGACTTAAGGATGTGACTGCAATTTGGACACCTTTCACATGACAATATGCTCCAGCCTGACTCTAATTAATGCCCAGCATGGACCTTTCAGATTCAGCTATAGGGCTATTAATTTTTGGCTGGAATGAAGGTTCACTTCAAGAGAGGCCATTTCCCCTTAAAGCTACTCTTTCTGGTGCATTCAGGCAACTGGCTTCCCAGCCATCTGATCACACCCTAAACTGCACTCTTATCAGGCAAAGTGTAGAAGAGTCAGTAGTAGACCAGAGAAAAATCTGAAGACCTGTAAAATTTTAGGGCTTATTCCTGAATTAAAATTTGCTCTATGCAAAGATACTGGAGAAATGTGTTTACTTTATATTTGAATGTATGGATTTTTGTACATTTGAGATAATATACTGTACACTCTGAACTTTAATTGTCCTTCAAAATTGGCACATTTTCAAATGTGATGGAGATTCCTATTTTTTTTAAACCTTGAACATATATATATTCAAAATATATATGTTCGAAGTTCAAGACAAACTGAATTTAAGATTAGGAAAAAAAATGAGTGAAACCAAAACATGCAGAATTATCTGGAAGAAGTCAAAGCACAAAATGCAAAGGAGGCACAAAATCACAGCAGCCCATGTGTGTTGTGGGAAAATAGGCATTAAAAATACTGTACCCATTGGAGGAGGAGTGAGCTGTGGGAAGGAGGAGATCAGATCCTGCAGGTCTTTTGATTCATACTGGTAGTTTTGGCAATGCCTGTCAAAAGACATATCCCAAGCTACTGTTTCGAAGACCAGCCAGATGATCAGCACAGAGGTTGTCTTCTTATGCTTCTCACTTCCAGACAGAATCTGCAGTTTAGAAAAGATAGAACTATAGGCTTGCTTACTTCTTGTCATGTCAAGCAAAAAAGAAAGAGCATAAAAATCACTCTTTTCTCGGTTTCCACAAGGAATTCCATTTATGTTAACCGATGACAATATGGTCTGCTCATCATTTTCCACAAAGCATCCAGGTGTGTATACATTTCATGATGTGTAAAGGTGGATTTTAGGAGGAACAGGAATGAGGATGTTGCACTCCAGAGATTAGGGGACTGTGGTAAAAAGAAAGCTGCCAACTCAGAAATACTAGGTCTTTCTTCTTGTTCTTGGAACTTCTAAAACCATGGCTACCATGGACCAACTTTTTTTTCATAGAATCATAGAACAGTGAAGTTGGAAGATGCCTATAAGGCTACCATTTGATAGATCTTACATTCCATTCTGCCTAGTTACAACAGACTGACACCCATTAGTAAACAGAAGGGACTGAAAAGTATTGGCCTGCTGTTGCCTTTAGGTGGTTCTTTCTTATCTTTTTAAAAGAGTTTTTTTCTGATGAGTCGGTAGTTTATGCATTTATTTGTTATAAGCCATCCAGAACAGTGGCTCCCCACTAGACAGGTAGGATAGAAATGCTACACATATATAACAGAAAACAATAATAAACTAGAAACCTGTATTGCTGGTATTTGTTTAAGAAATATTAAGGATTGTGTGGCTTAGATTGTCATGTTGCTTGTAACTTGGTGAAACTATGGTCATTTCTGTTGTAAATCCCGAGGAGAAATTTGGAAATTATGGACAATGTGACTACCCATGGGAGGGAGATAAATAATAGTCAGTGATTATTTCCACACCAGGAGACTTGGTTAAAATTACTGTGTATCACAAAAAAGCAAAATCTCTTCCTCCTCCCAGTCTTGTCCAAAGACAAAGAAAAACAGAAATCCCATAATTAAAGGTGCTCCCTCTATTCCCACGAGGAGGATGTGCAAGAAGGGGGTTTAATAGAAAAATAGCAGGACCTTTCTTTCTTTCTTTCTTTCTTTCTTTCTTTCTTTCTTTCTTTCTT
>JAHTLZ010000129.1:48722846-48769841 GCA_023846285.1 Phrynocephalus versicolor
TTCCTTCCTTCCTTCCTTCCTTCCTTCCTTCCTTCCTTCCTTCCTTCCAAATAAAAAAGCAAAATTGAAAAATAACTAGTTCAGAAAGTGTTCTGCTTATATACCGACCCATAGCCCTTCAGGCACTCTCTGGGTGGTTTACAATTTAATTATGCAGGCTACACATTGTCCTCCCCCAGCAAGCTGAGTACTCATTTTACCGACCTTGTAAGGATGGAAGGCTGAGTCAACCATGAGCCAGCTACCTGGGATTGAACCCCAGGTTGTGAGCACAATTTTAGCTACAGTACTGGCATTTAACCACTGTGCCATAAGGCCCTTACACCAAGAACACCTTGGTGGATCGCTCAGTGGCTTGGGCATCTGGCTGCAGAGCCACTGCTTGGGAGTTCAATTCCCCACCACATCTCCTTTAAAAAGAGCCATCCTGTGTGCCTTTGGCAAACTGGACAGTCCCAGGGTAACCCCAGGAAAAGTTAGCTGAAATGGACTTAAAGGCTTGCAATTATTTATTAGTTCAGAGCACACGCTCAGTACTAGATGCTTGACATTTGGCAGGTCTCTCCAATCCATCTCTATCATTCTTCCAAATTTCATCCACATCCATACAAAAACAAAAAACATTTTAGCCATTTTGATTTTCCAATGCAAGTTGAATTGTTGCTTACAAATCAACCCAGCTCCCAAGAAGAAATCAGATCACGTGGGTCACAAAAATTGCTCTGGACTCTGATTAGGGATATATTCTGATGCCCCACATTTTGCCTCTGAGTTGAATTGGAAGACCCATCCACAGCCCTAGAGGCCACTAGGGTTGGACGTCCTTCTATATGTGCAGTTGTTGGTGCTTGCTCCGACACATAAACTGTTCCAAGGAACCGGTGGCCTTGAGGCTGAGTTTTGCGTCACACACCTCTTTTCCAAAGGGTGACATGTAGGACACAGGGAATATAATTAGGTGTCCCCATGGTTTGTGGTCACTTGCCATTTCTAATTGTCAGTTCTTATTTTTAGGCAAATTATAGGTTCCTTTCTAAGGGAAAAGAGACAGTCTTTTGTTGATGTAATCTCTTTTAAATATATGACCTTAAAATTGCTTGTCTTAGATTTTATTATATTAAACCCGCTCCTGTTTTCAGTAATGGGTGAAGAGGCTTCTTTACATGATGGTTAATGAAAATTAGCCCTCTGCAACTATGAATGACTGTATATGAAAAATTAAGTTCTGCGAGGATAGAAGTAAGAATGTGGTGTGGTTATAAGTCTTTTATAATTCCATGTGCTTCTTCAGTCATATGTATGGCACACATTCTGAGAGCTTGTGTGCTTTCCCAAATGAATCATCACCTTCTACTGATAACATGAATAAAGTGTGTGCCTCTGTTTGACTTTCCATATCTGTACTCATCATAACTCCAAAATCATGAAACCTGGCTCCCAAATTTGCAATGGACGATAAAAAAGGCAAAGGGTACATTGTAAGATTATTTTGTTCTCAAATTAAGTTTGCACTTCTTCTAAGTGGCTCATTTCAATCCCCACTCCCAGAATCTTTTACCACTAGATAAAGGGACTGAAGGCTCCTCACAATTAAGAGGTGGGCACAAATTAAAACAAGAATTGCAAAATTCATTCAAAAATAACGAATTCACCAATTCATATGAATTGATACCCTCAACAAATAGGAATTGATGAAATGTTACTGATTTTTGATTTGTCCATTTGTTGTGCTATAAAAGCCCCTCACCCTTCCAAGGCACTTAGAGATGTTTTCAGAGAAACTTCCACAAACTCTTCTTTACAACCTCTCCAAGTTTGGTGAAGACTGGATTTCTGGTGTCCAAGTTATGCTCCCCAATCCCTCACCCCCAGAAAGCTTCTCCCAGGTACTAAGAGATGCCAAGCTTCCAGAGAAGCTTCCCCTCTCCTCTACAGTACTGTACTTCCAAGTTTGGTTGACATTAGGTTTCCTCAAGCCATTTGCTAAAGGGCACTTTATCGGTGTATAACTCAGATGTCTGAAACCCAGTCTTTAGCAAACTTGCAGGGTATGTAGAGGAGAGTCATGGGAGGCTTCCAGGCCACATCAATGTCTCTGAATCCCTTGGGGGCCATTTTATAGGGTTTTAATGTAAAAATGAATTTACAAATTGATTTGTTGATTCATCAGGAAATATTGTAAATTGTTTTTTATGATTTGTTGACCCCAGCAAATCACAAATCAAAATGAATCAGCATTTTTCTGACTTTTCCCCATCTCGACTCACAATATTAAAAAGACAAGGATTAAAAACATAAGTTAAAGAGTAAAAAAATAAGCTATATGCTAATTAAAATACAACTGACTAGTTAAAAGTAAGTAAGCATTAAACACTATCTTAGCTCTAAGAAGGCATTCAGGGATTCAATTATGATTGTTAAAAGCCTGCCTGAGGAGATCAGTCTTCAGTGGTTGGCTAAAGGATAAAAGTGAAGGCACCAGCCTGATCTCATGAGGGGGAGCATTCCATAACCTAGGAGCTGCCACAGAGAGGGCCCTTTGTTGTGTCCTCATCTGTCATGCCTGTGCGGACAATGGGAATGATAAAAGGGCCTCCTAATCTTAAATGTCAAGAAGGCTCATACAAGGAGATACAGTCCTTTAGATAGCCTGGACCCAGACTGCATAGAGAAGTGATAGCAAACCTTTTAGAGAACGGGTGCCTAACCTGCAACTCAAAACCTACTAATTAGTAATTACTCATAAAGTGCCAGTACAGCAATTTAACCTGAATACAGGTGGCTGTGAAGAGATGATGTCGGGTGCCCACAGAAAGGGCTCCGAGTGCCACCTTTGGCACCCGTGCCATAGGTTCGCCAACACTGGTACAGAGATTTATTGGTAGTGGTGGGTACTTTGAACTGGGCCCAGAAATGGACTGGTAGCTAGTGTTATAACAGGAGAATTACAGGCTTCCTAAAATTGGCCCCAGTCAATAGCGTTGCTACAAATTTTGCGCCAGCTAAATTTTCCAAATTGTCTTCAGCGGCAGCCTTACATAGATCATGTTACAGTAGTCCAATTTATGCTCCTTTTATCTAAATGTGTGGTAATATATTAGAAAGGATTTTTCTTTTAGTATGTTCTTTCAGATGTCATCATCATAAGTGGAGGGGGTATAATCACCATTTGAAACAGCAGGTGATCATCATTACAGTCTAAGGAGTCCAAAATTCAGATGGCTGGATCGGTTTATGTCAACAAATGAAGAAAAGGACCTTTTCAAAGTCTAAATTTCCCCTTCTAGAGCAAACTATTCTCAAATGGATTTACAATACACCAGAGATCACTTGCCACAATACATTGTCCTTTCAAAATTCCTTTCTGTCCTAGCTACAGGGAGGATTGCAGTTAAGCTCAGGGAACATGGAAGCTTGAGGGATGTGGTAGATGCACGCACGCACGCACGCACGCACGCACGCGCGCGCGCACACACACACACACACACACACACACACACACACACACACACACACACACACACACACACCATCAAGTCAGTTCTGATTTATGGTGGCCCTTTCCAGGCTTTTCTAGGTACAGCTTATGCAGAAGTACTTTGCTGTTCCTTTCTTCTGGGGAACATCCTGAGACTGCAGCTTGCTCATGGATTACACAGGCCGGCTCTTTCCTGGAGGCACAGTAGGGAATTGAACTCCCGACCTTGGTACCAGTCATGGAGTATTTAGAAATCTTCCACATTTTTCAGGACACCTGGGATCTCAACTCTTAGGATGTCAAACATCCCGAAAAGCAGTCTGATCTTATGCCAATTCCCATCCGAATAAGTGGAACTAGGGTGGCAGAGGCACACTTCATATGTGGGACACTGTCTCTTTCCCAGTTTAGTAATCCTTCTTCTGCAGTTAGGTTCTTCATTATAAGCAGTGGTATCCTTGAAGAAGACCTCGATTCCCTCCCTAGCCCAAACTGAAGAAGCACTCTGGGCTTCTGCTGATAACCTCCCCTTTTTTCTCCTTCTTGCAGACCTTGCAACAGTTGAATTGGACTCGTTTGATGGGCTAACATTAGCTGAAATGCTCAAGTGCTACTTGAAGGAACTACCTTGCCCTGTGATTCACCCAGCAATATACAATGAATTACTCTTCATAGGTCAAGGTAAATGGCCGTGCTTTGCTCTCCACCACGCTATAAACTGTTGACCTTCCTGGGTTCTGCTGCATTATCACTTTTCAGAAAACCTTAGCAAAGATTGCGCAACTAAAGACATCTGACTCAACCCTATTTTCTTTTGAAAGGGCTTGTGGTCTGATACAAGTCCCATGATTATGAATGTTTCAGAAGTTTTGCTGCACCAATTTCCATGGTTTTTGCTGGCGTACGCATGTCTGTCTCCAAATTTACTAGAAATCAGTTCAGACACACTCTAGCGAGGGTGTAACAAACAAAAATTCAGGCCGTGCCATGCATCGGGGAGGCAGGATTACAAGGTAAATATCCCAGTTCTGTAGGTATTTGTTTGGCCTCTGAAGGCACTTGGCTCTAAACCAGACTGGAGGTGACATAGTCGTTCAAGAGGACAACAACATTATTCAATGGTATAGAATTCCTGCAGGAAATCTTCAGTGTGGATATGCTAGTACAGGAGTCAGGACAGCAAGATCTTCAGAACTCCTAAGAAACATGTGGGATATGTCTTCAAGGTGCCATGTTTATGCAATAAATACATCAACAAATACATGTGCTTCCTGATGCCCAGAGACCAAAAAAAAAAAAAAGATTTAAGAACATAAAAACATAAGAGCCATTCTGGGTCAGGCCAAGGGCCCATCTAGTCCAGTTTCCTGTATCTCACAGTGGCCCCACCGAATGCTTCTGAAAGCGCATGAGACTAGGTATTTCTCCTGATACCAATCCCCTGCATCTGGCCCTTGAAGTACCCTGTTTTTAAGCCTGGATATTACACATCCGCATCATGGTTTGTAACTTGTGGTGGACTTTTCCTCCAGGAATCTGTCCAATCCCCTTTTGAAGGCATCCAGGCCAGATGTCTTCACCGCCTCCTGTGGCAGAGAGTTCCACAGACTAACAACACAATAGGTAAAGAAGGTATCACCCATAGTCTAGTTTTGATTTTGTTTGTTTTATTGGTTGCACAGCTCCAAACCTCTTTTTACTGGGTAAAGAAGTATTTTCTTTTGTCTGTTTTTACTCTCCCAACCCTCAGTTTGAGTGGATGTCCCCTAGTTATGGTATTTTGTGACAGGAAGAAGAGCATCCCTCTATCCACTTTACACAGCAGCAATGGAAGATAATTGGGGTTCTATTATTTCTTAACTCAGCTCTGTGAAGCCACCTTCTCCACTATTTCTGACATAAGAGTTCCCCTTCAAGAGGCTTTGTCGGGAGCAAATAGGATTAGCAGGCATCAAGTAGTGCCTAGGACTAGATCGAATGTCACCGTATGAACCGGCTTGGGTGTTAAGGTTGTCAGGAGAGGCCTTTCTCTCCATCCTGCCACCCTCACAGGTGCGTCTTGTGGGAACCCATGAAAGGGCCTTCTCAACTGTGGCGCCCAGACTCTGGAACTCCCTTCCACTAGAGGCCAGGAATGTCCCATCTCTGATGTCCTTCCAGAAACAGGCAAAGATCTTTCTCTTCAGGCAAGCTTTCCCTGAATGATGGACTACCTGTTATGTGTCTTTTATATGAATCTATAGGATCACATAGACTTTGTGTTTATAACCACTTATAACCTTCTGTGATTGCATTGACACTGTGTTTTCAATGGGGTCTATCACATGTCCTTTAAAATGCTGATTAAATTTCAAGATAAAGCGTTTCCAAGCATCTTGTCCCCACAGCCACTGGGCTTTAAAAAAAACAATGGTTATGCCCCCTTTAACGAGTTTTCCAAGACCTATCGGAAAACGTTGGGAATTTTTTGCTCTGGTAAAAAATGTGAGCCAGAAGTCCGTGAGAGCTCGCATATTATCCAGTTTTCTGCTCCCCCCCCCAGCCCCGACCAGTTCGTCCTGGGGCTCATCAGTGCTTTTTTAATTTTTTTTTAATTTTCCATCCCCCAGCGTTGATCAGCTGGCCTTTGGGCTGTCAGCGCTGTTATTTTATTTTTATTTTTATTTTTTCTAGTGCCGACCAGCTTGTCCTGGGGTTCGTGGGCGCTTTTTTTTTTTTTAAATTCTTAATTTTCCCTCCCCCCCCCATCACTGATTAGCTGGCCTTTGGGCTGTCAGTGCTTTTTGTTGTTGTTTTGGTTTGGGGTTTTTTTGCTTTTCAGTTTTTTTTCCTAGCACCACCTGGTCCTGGGTCTGGTCTGTGCTTTTTTTAAAAAAAAAAAAATCCTTGTACGTGGGAACGGAGATCCCTCATCTTCAGTCACATGACCAAGAAAGAAACAAAGCCAGACTTTCACAATATCCGGATTTTCCCCCAGGTGAGATAGCAGCCAATGTTAGTTTCCATCTCTCATAACTTTACGTGGAATTTTACTCTCGTTTTAACTGCCTGTGTTCTCTTGTAACTTTAATGTAATGTTGTCTTTTAATGCTGTAAGATGTTCCTAAATTCCCTGTTCTCAATACTTGAACATGTCTTAATAGTACTGGACTGTATATTATCCCTCATTGCTCTAAGCCGCCTTGGGTCCTTTTCCAAGGAGAAAGGTGGGTAGAAATACTCTAAAAATATAAAATTATGAAATAAAATAAAATAGGACTGGCCCATTTGCTGCCTGAGACTTGGCAGCAAATGGTCCATCCCTACACAAGCACATAAAGGTGCTGGATTAATACACACTGAGGGCCAAATTGACACCTTTTATAGTCTCCAGCATCTAAGCTGTAGCTTACTTAATTTATCTGTAACTGTTAAACTGATAATATTGAAATTTGATTAACTTTTAAAAAATATTTTCATTTTGGAGAAAAAAATCTACAAACCTAAAAAACTCTAATAACACAAAACAACAAAACATCTGCTAACACACACACACACACACACACACACACACACACACACACAAATACAAGTTTTGCCCGCATACATCCACCAGGATCATTTGGAGATATAACCCATTTTCCTCCCTTTATGGAGACCCATTCCCCTTCCAAAGTTGCATAAACTCCTGCAAAAGTGCAAATCTCTTCCCTTTTATTAATACAAAATCAGTAAATTCTCCCCAAATAGCTATAAAAATATTCTTGCTTATCAACCCCTTCTCTGTGCAACAGGAGCATCTGTAGACTGCCATGGGTAGCATGGGATGAGGAAAGTATATTGGCAGACTGTAGTGCAGGGCTGTTCAACTTTTAACAGGCCAAGGTCTACTTTTTCCAGCCCAAAGTGCCTGAGGGCTACTACACTAAAACCTCTACTTATGAATTTTATCCGCTCCGAGCACATGCTCATAAGTTTAAAAATTGTAAGTAGAGCAGCAGTTTCCCATAGGAATGCATTGAAAACCAATTAATCTGTTCTGGAAGGAACAGATTTCAATGCGCTGTGGCCCTTGAACTGCCCCGCTCGGGTGAGACAGTGGGCTGGCAGACCCAGAACTTTGCTGGGGCAGTGGTGGTCCTTGGGATGGGGGAGGGAAGAGTGGAGAACTTATCCCCTCACTTTTTTTATTGATGACCGGCGGGCTACTTTTGAACCTTTTGCGGGCTACCAGTAGCCCGCGGTGTACCTGTTGGGCAGACCAGCTGTAGTGGATTGCAGCGGCAGGGAACATCCCTAACCGCAGAGATGAAAGGCTGTCATTAACTTTTGACCTATGGCAAAAGCCTGTTTGATTTTTCTGCCTACCCCAATCTCACTGTCTCCAGAAAAGCTCACAGTTCCTCTCCACTCTCGATAAAGCTAGTGCAGCTAGGATTCATGACTGATAAACTGGACTATTAGGGGAATCTGCCTTGTTGCTGTCTTTCACACACTGTCTCCAGAAATGCTCAGTGGTCTCTTTGCCTGAGGATGCAATTACACGGGGTGGGGCGGGGGGGAGAATCCAAAAATGTGACAGGTTGAGATGAGCTGATTTGAATATGTTTTTTTCAATGATCAGACAATGCAAAGAAAAATGTGAATCAGCCTGGAGTCTCCTTACCTCAAATCTATAGCTTTTATTTCCTCTGTCATTGGGGCTTCTACTTCTTTAAACAACACATGGATTTGCCTTAATTGAGATGTGCAGTCACCTGAAACAACTTAACTAAGCCCCACATGGTCTGATCCAGAAGCAAAGAAACTGCCCTTTCTCTACCTGCCTTACTTCGATGACAAGTGTTAGGGTGGGGGGTATAATGGTGTGAGCTTGCCATTAATTGAAATGCTGGACATGGAACTCCTGCTCATGGCTTGCAAAGTTATTTTCAAACTACAACTCCGAGAATCCCATAGCGAGCATTAAAGTTGTAATATTTCCAGAAATTTTGAAAATCAGAAAAAAGCCCAGGTTTTTTTTTTCGGGGCGGGGGTGGGGGTGGTAATGGAAATTTTCAGAAAAAATGGAAAAAAATACTACATTAGCATCCCCCCTTTTTCAGCTTGAAAGTGATTCTCTTACTTTAGGAACATACAATATGACTATGGACAATTTGATTTAGCATAAAAATTACCACAATTAGCATATTAAAATATAGTATATCTAAACAATTATTACAAACAGAATTTACTTTTTATAAACTAATGTAACTAAATGATTCAATTTTCTGGGATCAGATAACTATACATTCTTACCTTTTAAAATTAAGTATATACTTTCAGGTTCTTTTTGTTGCTCTGTATTTTCTTCCATGCCTAACGGAGAGGATACAGCAGAACCAAACATACCCACCCACACCCTTGTTCCCTGTCCCCATTAAGCTATGGTAAAGTATCACCTGAACCACAAGGGATAATATGGGTGGTTAAACTGTAGATTAGTACTTTGTCGGTCTTGCTTCACAATCCAAGTTAGTGTGACATTGGAATCTGAGGCACGCTTCAAAGCAAATGCAATATATTTCTGGTTTTCAATGGAAGAATCACAGCAGGGAGAAGCCGTGCTTTCATCTTCTCTCCTCTGGCCCCTTAGATGGTTAGGCAACACTGATTGCTCCAGCTGTTTTATTTCCAGCTGTGGGAAAATGCAGTGTTCAGTTTCCTTTCCTTGGCCACCGAGCAGGTACACAGCGGTGTTTTCCAGGGCACGGAACGGTGCTGCCAACTTGTTGTTTCAAAATGTGCCAAATGTTCGTGCTCTGCAGGATTTCCTTTCAGGTGCGGATTAGATGACTTTTTACATGTGTTCTAAGAACAAAGGAAATGGCTTTGGCAGATTTATTTATTATTTAGACGTATCCAACATTTTCCTGCATTGACTCAGTTACCATTTATGGCATCGTAAGAGCCCCCTTTAAAAAAAAATGGCAAAAGAAAACCGGCAAGGGAAAGGTTAGGAGTGTCCTTCAAGAGTCATCAACGTCCTGTGCTACCCAAGGGATAAAGGTAAAACATATCAAAGGAGATGTCTAAGGTTTCTTGCTGTGTGCACTGCGGATGTTGCCTCAGAAACAACCGATGCATCTGCGCAGGGATTCCAGCATCTGAGGCTGGAAACAAAACAATGCCAGGGGCACAGACTACACTGGCCATGTCCTGAACCACAGTGGTGTTACCCCAACCCACTGAAGAGAGAGAGAGAGAGAGACAGAGAGAGAGAGAGAGGCCCGGTCTAGATCAGAGACAATGAAATTTCAAAAGGGCTTCATAGATGTTGTCAGATGATGTTGTGCAAGGAAAATGTTCTTACTGTCCACTTGTCAGGAGAGTGACAGAAAGTGCAAGGAAGCAGTGTCTGCCACAGTCCTACACAGGGCCGGGGCAAGGGCTTTGAGGCACAGAAGGACTGGCAACTGGGAGACAGGTACGCTCAAGCAGCAAAAAAGGGGGGGGGGCTTATGCTTCAATAGTGGCTGTGGAGGAGGAGGCAGCACTCCATTGTATCACCAGTAGTGCCCCCTCCCAAATGCCAGAGAAGGCAAAGTGCAGAAGTGTTGAGCATGTTTCTGGGTAAAGCTCGAAGGTGACGGAGATGACAAAGGGAGGGCATGTATGCATGCATGACGCGCACGTGCGCGGTGTGCTCCAGGGCCTCAAGCAGAAAGGGTGTGGAAGTGGCTACAGGCTCTGTACAGACCACAGATTTGCAGAGTCTTAGAAATTCTCCAGAGTAGTAAGGATGGGAGGTGAGTTTGCCACTTTTGGCAGTCCACCGCCTAAAATGGCTGCCTCACTCTGCCTAATGGTATACTGCTGTTCCTGTGCCTATGCATTATGCGGGTAGTTTCTTGAGAAATGTGGGCACACTAAAGATGGTGATAGCTAATGGCCAGCTGAGCATCAGTCATGTCTGGTGCTGGAAACAGCCGGAAGGTGATAGCCTTGGAAGAAATTAAAGTAGGAGACTGGAAACTGTTAAGAGCCCCATCCAAATTCCAGTTCACATTCTTCCTATTCTTAGCAGACGGGGCGCACCAGGAGACATGGAGCTGCCTCAAGCACTGAAAAGGATATAAGCTTAGATCGTGTGTTTTACTCCAGGCCAGAAGCCCAAGTGGCTGCCAAGTCCCTGTGATACTGGCCTAGAAAGAAACTGTTATTGTAAATTTCTTTGGCTGAACTGCCTGGTAGGTTTTTACTGTAAACTAGTCCATTTTTGGCTTTATATGGGCATAGGAAAATCTCTGAGGCCTTTTTAGTTTGACAAGTTGGAAAACCCACTCAGTTACTGTACAGTTTTTCTCTGTCCTGTCTCTCCCTGCACCCTTCCCCTTTTCTCTTTTGACCCTACATATAAATACATTTTTGTATTTAGATTTAGGTTTTACTGGAATTATTTGTTGGAAGCAACCAACCAAATGCTTGAAACTGCAAACGTTAAGAGAAACAGAACTTGGAAAGGATTTTTTTTCCAGTTATCAACTGGAGAATCGCAGCTACTTATTTCCAAAGCTCCTGTAAAACTCATGCAATTTTCATTTTAAAAATAAGAAGAACAAAAAAAATCATAACCATCCTCAGCAGCAAGAAGAACAGATTTTGTTTGTGTAGGCCTACAGGCAGGCAGCTCCCAAGATTCAAGTCTTCATCTGTCCTACATGCCAGGAATAACCTGCCATTTTAAAAAGCAGGAGCTCAGACCCAATAGGATTAATGGTCTTCTCTCATAACTTTCCCACATACTTTGCAGGGGGAAATTGTAGCCATCTTCTCAGTATACAAAGCCATGGTTCATTTTGATACCTACTTGCTCACGCTGCTGTTGTGCAAAGTTAATCATTTGCCATCTGTCGGAAATATTGTGAAGGGGTTCCTGCATGGCAGGGGGTTGGACTAGATGGCCCATGAGGTCTCTTCCAACTCTATGATTCTATGATTCTATGCATTGAACAGCATTGATCTAAATATGCCAGTGATTATAACAAAACTACAGTTAAACTGAAAGGTGGCAGAACCACTTCCATTGCTGGAAGTGATGCCCGGGAACATCTTTAGCTTGCATTGAAACACTTTTTTTCACCCTGAGATAATGAGGGCGGTCTGTACACAAAAGCAAGCTGTCCCATATGTATTTGGTTGCTGATTCATTTCCATTGAATGCCAGTGGGTGCTAGCATGTTGCCCATGCTGCATTCCTGCATCGACTGCTTACAAGGTTCACACACTCGACAATCAGATGGTTGATGTTTTTACTCTTGCCAATGCCCATCACCTTCTGGAGAAGAAGCCTCAATTCCTTCCTTCCTTCCCATCTGAATGGAAAATTGCTGTTGTCAAAAAAAAAAAAAAAGACAATGCCAAGCACCTTTTCAGTGCCATGTATGAGGTCCTATTCCATCAACAAGAAGCTTGTGAGGTTCTTGTAAGAAATATTTTTTAAAAGCTACCTCTCTGTGGGAACAGCTGTCCAGGAGTTTCTGTTTGTTTGTCTTGAGCTCTTACTGAGGGCTTTGAAATGGGAGGTTCTCTCTCTCTCTCTCTCTCTCTCTCTCTCAAGCATCTTCAAATGGGAAAGTGTTAAAATAATACTAAAATTAAACCATGCCTTTAGGAAGGGTTAAAAGAAAGGGAGCAGAAAGTAACGGGGTGGGAGGAAGGGTTTATTAAGCCTTAGAAGAGAAATGTAAGTGTGGCAGGAAAAATGTTGGAAACACTGATCACGAAAGAGCCCAATACTCTGAGAAGAACAGAAGCTTCATCTACACAAGCACCCTAATGGGTTGTTTTTAAGCATCCTATCTATACATATAATTTAGGCAAAAGTGATTAATAATCTATTATTTCCATTTCAATTATTTCCACACCTATGTGCGCATGTGTAAATATACTAGCATCACCCTCATGAAAGTCTTTTAAATGACATGAAATTACCTCCAGCAATCTTGGCTTTTTCTGTGTGAAGACATACATGGCCTTGTGTGTCCTCTGTGTACTCTTTCTCTGCTAAGCCAATCTTGGTGGAATATAATTAATCAGGTGCATATTTCTAGTGCAGATGGGCAGAGGCAATAGAATCGCTCAGTGAGCAGGACTGTTTCACATTGTTCCAGTTTATGATATTTCATATACCACAGAAAGTCCCTGTTTTCCTACAGCATTCCAAGGGTCTTTCAATGGCAGAAGTTGGGTCCAGCTAAAACACATTCCTTTAAAACCTTGATTCCAACACCCAAATATCATGGTATGTGTCTAAGCCAAAACTTGTATTCCACTTTTTAAATATTCAGCTTTCCCACCAAAGTTACCAAAATGATTGTTAACAGCAAGACGCAATTCTTCTTCCGAAGGGTGTGAAAAGCTGTTTCTCCCTAAACCTGAGCATACCACAGAAAACCACTGTGTAAAGAGTAACGTCACCAGGAGATTGCTTGAGAACTGTATGAAAGAGAAATGTCTGACTGAAAAACAAGGTTTTTTGTTGTTACAAAATTTCCCGCCACTTCCCTGTTATTTGATTTGTTTGAAGATGGCCTCAAGCTGGTAAACTTCGTCAGCTAGATCCGCAGGGCACTCCTCACTGGTTGCTTTTCTTTTCTTTTCCTCAGTATACACACATGTGTATACATCCACATAATTCTGCTGATCTTTCTTCACATGTTTACATTAACAAGGCCTTTCCTTGTGCTTTTCAAATATTGGCATCATGCTTTCTTAAAACAGAACTGTCATTCTTGTGCATCATGTTGTCCTATGTGTCACATGGCCTGTATAAGACATTCATTCCCATGTTTCAGAATTTTTTTGTTTTCAGACATCCCAACATAGCACATCAACTTAGTTTAGGCTTCTGGTACACTGCTCAGTTCTGGAACCGGATCTGCACTTGGGTGCAGCTTTTTCTGCTGATGCTTGTTTGTTGTTGTTGTTGTTGTTGTTGTTTTTGCTGCTGCTGCTGCTTGCAACGTACTATAGATTGGATGAGAAAGACCACATACTGATTAAATGTACTCAATAAATGTTGTTTGTACTAAGCTTGCATCCTCCCACTCCAAAGTTATGAAATGTCCCAGGAGCTACAGAGATGTTTTCCTTATTATGAAGAATTGGGAGTTTATTACTGTATATATCATTGTTTAAAGAGAAACTCTCACAGCAAGAAGGCAAGAAGGCAAAGAGGAGCCAGACTGAACTCAGGCAAAAGTCAGGCTACATTCCTCCTTCTCCTCCCATCATGGCTCAGTCAATTTGGGTAATATGAGAACTGCAGACAAGGCAGTGGTTTCCCTTGCGCTGGAACTGCTGGCATCATAGGCTCCTGTTTCACCCTTTGGCCTAGCACTCTGTTCAACTACTGTGGTCTGGAACATTAACATTTCATCCAGTCCACCAAAACCTCTTTCCCAGGAGTGGAGGTTGTTTATGGCAGGGTCATGATGACTCTTGCTGACCCTCAAAGGCTCATAAGAGAGCCGATTCTTGATACCAAACTGGACTTGACAATGTCAGTTCTGTGTGAATAAATGTGGAAAGAGTGGGTATTGGTTAACTTAAAAATTGAAAGAGGCATTTTGACAAGTTGCAGAGTCTGATCCCTCTCCTCTACTTCCTGCTTGAATTCTTACAATCTCCCACTTCTAAGTCTTCATGCAAGTGATGTAACTAGACATGGGCACGACTCGGCGAAATCCTCGTTTCCGTTTCCGTTCGTCGTTTCCGTTACGTAACGAGGAACGGTAACGAGAATTACTCTGCTCCAGCTCGAACCCGACCCGATAAAGATAAATTGGGTCTGATTTGTCATTGTCGTTCATGGCATTGCGGCGATCGCGCGATGCCAAGCAGCACAGAAAAAACGTTTTAAAAATAAAAAAAACCCGATTCTCGGCCAAAAAAGCAGAGGAAAATATGCCTGCCTGAGTAAGGGCACCTACCAGAGAGGGGTGGTTTCTGGGGGGGTCCCCGGCCTCCCCCCTCTCCTGTCCTGGACTGCTGGACTGGTACCAGGCGGGGGGGCATCCTCGGTGTCTCCATTTGCCATGCGGTGCAGGGGGATCCAAAATGGCGACCGCAATATTTATTTTTAAATCGTGGTCCAAAAACCCACCAAAGCACCACAGAAACATTTGAAAATTAGGTATTTTAAATGCCTGATTTTTTATAGTAGCAGCAGTGGGTTTTTCTTGCAATAAAACGCCTCCATTTATTTTATTTTATTTTATTTTATTTTATTTTTATTTTTTTACACCTGCGCACATGCAATGATGGGCTGACCATGGGATGGGACCATGCAAATTTTTGGAGCCATTCCACCAATCGCATGGCCAGGTTTTGACTGAGACTTCTGGATGTGCCAGAGAGGGCATAAAAAGCCCACAAACCCTAACCCTAACCCTAACCCTAACCCATACGCCAGTACACTGTCCTTCTTAGTGGGCCAGAGGCACCCAGAGGTGCAGCCCACTAACCCACCCTAACCTTAACCGTTACCCTAAGCCTAGCCCTTACCCTAACCCCAACCCTAACCCAGATTCATACGCAAGTACACTTCCCTTCTTAGTGGGTCAGAGTGATGCATCGAGAGGTGCCTCCAACTCCAGACCCACTCCCTCCCTAAACGTAACCTGTACGCCAGTACGCTTTCCTTCTTAGTGAGTCAGAGAAGTGCCAACGAGGTTCCTCTGTCACACTAACCCCCAACCCTAACATTATGTTCTGAGTGAGTCAGAGAAGCGCCGACGAGGTTCCTCTGTCACACTAACCAACATAATGTAAATGTATGGTACGCGGCGGCTACGCATTACGCTTCCCTTCCCTTCTTAGTGGGTCAATTCAGAGGCACCCAGAGAGGTGCCTCCCAGAGCCCACTTACCCCAACCCCAACCCAAACGACAAACGGAAACAGAAACAACAAAATTTTGGAAATTTCCGCGACAAACGGAAACGACCCAAAACGGGCCCGTCCTGACAAACGACAGCTCGAAACGTAATTTTTTCTGGTTGTGCCCATCTCTAGGTGTAACTAGGAAATAAAAGAATTTAGCAGAGAATAAAGCTACATAACGGGAGGAGCTACAGTCAGGTAAGCCACAGGAAGGGATATATTTCTGAATCCTTCATTCATGCCCACTTTTCTGTTTAATCAGGATATGACTATATTTAAAGGCACACAAAATTCTATAGACACATTGTTTGTCTCTACTTGATGCCTCACCAACAAAATTGAGAAGACCAATGGCTGACCTTCTGGAATCCCTGCTTCTAATGTTGTTTGCTTTTTAAAGAATAACTATGTATTTCCATATAAAACCTCCTATGAAACTTTGGGAAACAGATTAAGTAGGCTAATGCACAAACACATCCCACACATTCTCTCATTGGCTGTGACAGAGATAAATTGATGTAGTGTCTGTTGATCATATCGAATATGATGAGATTTCAAACACATAGCTAAAAACGTTGATTTTGAAGATGCGTAGGCATGCTGGTCTTTGGAAAGTGCCATCATCTTTCTAATAACCAACTCATGTGGTGAGTCCTGACAAAAAAGCAAAAGGAGAGACATTGAAAACAAGATGAAGGTAAGTGCACATCCAGCTTAAATCTGGTGTGTGCAGAAATGCTTTTGCCATTGTTGTTGTTACTTGTAAAACAAAAATCGCCTTATGAAGGGCATTGCCGCATAGTCATGGAATGTTTTGCTAGCGGGCAATACATTTAGAAAACGCATGGAAAGAGGCAAGCAGCCTGCTAGAGTTTCTTACAACTTACTGCATTCCCTAAATGCCAAATAAATAGGATAATAGCTTGGTAATTAGAAAGTGATAAAAGTTTTCCTCCAAAGACACAATATTCAAAGTTGCTGTATTGGTACGAGCCACACGCAATGCCCTTGCTTGCTATCTGAAGATCAGCTGCCAAGCAAAAACAAGCGAATTTATCCTCCTAGCGCAGTGATGATGAACCTTTTAGAGACTGGGTGCCCAAATTGCAATCCAAAACCCACTAATTTTTCGCAAAGTGCCAATACAGCAATTTAACCTGAATACAGATGGCTGTGAAGGGGCGATGTTGGGTGCCCACAGAAAGGGCTCCGAGAGCTGCCTTCAGCAGCCATGCCATAGGTTCACGAACATTGTCCTAGAGTTAAGAAAACACATGCAAGAATAAACAAATGAATTTAAGGAGAAGCAATATGCAGCTAGTCACCACCATCAGCTCTATTTGAAATGTTCTCACAATGAAGTAAAAAAAGGCCCACAAATACCAAGAATTCGGAATTCTATCAGTGAGTTGCACTGTTTGGGAAAGAGGCTACAAATACTCTGTTGTGCAAACCCCAGAATCTGTGTAGCCACTTTATAATTTACCTAAACTTATTTTATCCCCAGAAATTTTTTGGTGAATATTTCTATAGTGTGGCCTAGGAATGGCAGAAACATGTTCAGTTCATATTTTAACTTAGGGCGTTTATACACGACCCCTAAACTCCGGGGCAAATGGCTCCCAGCTCCGGAGCTTAAAAATGTTTCCCCACCAGCTCCGGAGTTTACAGGAAATTAAGTGTGACCCTGCCCACCTAAGTGCGACCCAGCACACTTTTCTTGTATCTGCTCTTGGGAGGTGAAAAATCTTTGATGCGGATGTGCCGGGCTCTCCTCACTTCTTTTTGTTGTTGTTTTTTGACTCCCGCCCCTTTAAGAGAAGGAATCAGGAAGTGACGGGGCTTGCAGCAGCTTCCACCCGCACCGGGAGGTAAGCCTTTATTCTTTTGTCCCTTTTTTCCCTCCCTCCCCTCACACAGACAGGAGCAAGGAAGTGCGGAGGGGTGGGGACGGAGGAACAGCAACGAACCCCCAAGATCTCTGGTCCGAATTTAAGGGGCCAGCGGATCTTAGGGGTCGTGTGAAAAGGCTCTTACACTGTACATCATTTTGAACTTATGACCCAAAGTGCATTTGATTTTTTTAAAAAAAATTGCAACTAAAGTATGCAGCCAAAGATATTATATCTAATGCACACAAGACTGCACATAAATTTTAATGCAATTTTTTGTTTTTAATTCAATATTAAGGACAAACTGAATTTAAGACTACAAAACATCTCGGTATTCGGAGTAAGCCAAATTTAAATCTGGAAGAAAAGAAAGAAACCAGACTTGATAGGTATGCCATTCCCAAGTATTGTTTGTTTGTTGGATTTCTATACTACCCATCTAGTAACAATGGCTACTCTAAGCAATTTACAGCAATAAAAAATAACAAAAAACATAATTAAATGAAACAAAGTAGTATAAAGCAGCATAATAAACAAAATGAAAAGACAAGTAAGTGATAAACATCATAACCAAATATAAACTTAGGCGATACAAAAACAGAACAAAAAATAATGGTTAGAAGAGGCAGAGGTGATATCAAATTTATTATTATTATAAAAGATTTATAATAATAATGTTATTATTATCTTATTTGTGGCTCTACAACCACTTATATTTTATCTGTTCTTTAATACAAATTATTATTTTGGCTTTTTGTGCTTAAAAGTCCTGTGTCTGCTTCCCTTTTTGCTCTACTCCATTAGAAAGCTCTCTTCCCTTCCCATCTTAAACCTTTCGCAAACTTAATTTTATCACTTAAAAAAAAAAAAATCCATCCTGGACCTGCCTTCAAAGAGGTACCAAGCACTGTGAGTCTTGTCCTGTCTTCCACATTACTTACTCCAATGGAAATCAAAGATTGTTTTCTGTCCAAGAAAGAGATACCAACTTAATTAGAAAGCAATTAGTTGATCTTGCTCATTAAGTGACTTCAAAGCAAAAGCCATCTCCCGCCTGCCCCGTCCTGCTCTCCCCATACCTCTCAGCCAGAGAATTCCTAAAATTCCACGGTGTCTGTGAGATCTGTGTTCCTTCTGGTATGTAAGGGGAATGCCAGCCCCTGAAGCCAAGAGTCAAACAAAGTGTTCATCGCAGAAGGCTTTAAAAGTGCAGATTTGAAAGTACCCTGGCTTTGTTTTTTGCTTCTTTACCATACAAGTGAGCCTAAAGACATGGCCACGGTAACAATCTCTCAACCTGATTGGTGCAATGAGTATTAAACAAGTCTAGTTGGATAGAAATTGAGGGCTGGGAGAGTAAGAACGGACAAAAGAAAATATTTTTCACCCATTGTGTTGTTAGTCTGTGGAACTCCCTGCCACAAGATGTGGTGATGGCATCTGGCCTGGATACCTTCAAAACGGGATTGGACAGATTCCTGGAAGTTACAACCATGATGGAGATGTATCATCTCCAGGCTTAAAAGCAGGGTACTTCAAGATCCAGGTGCAGGGGAGTGGTATCAGGAGACAGATCTCTAGTCTTATGCGCTCCCAGATGCATCTGGTGGGACCACTGTGAGATGCAGGAAGCTGGACTAGATGTGCCTTTGGCCTGATCCAGCATGGCTCTTCTTATGTTCTTATTGTATCCTGCTTGGAAGAAGATTAAACGCCGCCCCCACATCCAGCCATTCAGCTTTTATCTAGACCTGACCACATGACAGCATAATTCAGAGAAGCCCCTTCCGCTCAGACCAAAGGCCTTGCCTGCTAAAAAACCTAAGGCAGGTCAGATGATAGGATCAGAGCCCAAGAAAATAGCGGCCTGTTGGCAGTAACCCTACTGAGAGGTAGAATTCTAATAGTGGCCATTGTGACTAGCAGGGCCTTGTGCCAGGGTCCCAGGCACTCCGCTTGGCAGAATCCGGTACATTTCTGGGAAGAGAGCCAATAAAGGATGACAGCGGGACAGAGTGCTTAATCCATGAGTGTCCCTGCTGAAACCGGGTGCTTGACAAGTCGGCACATTCAAGATGGTGATTTTAGCCTTTAAAGTTCTAAGCTGCTTGGATTTTGAACATTCCCCTATGTAGAACATTTCCCATATACAAGAAACTAACTTATAAAAGTCAGCAATAGTCTCTCTAGTGATTGTCCATCTAGCCTATCTGGCTGCCCCCTACCCACCTCAAGCCCCATCCCCTCCTGGCTAACATGAAAGGAGAGAGAGTTCCTACTATTTGCGGTGATCCAGAGACAGAGGTAGCGGCGTCCCGTCCATCCGCTCTGTTTTACTGTCTGTTGGAAATGTGGGTTGAGAGAGCCTGGTTTGGCATCTTACTATCCTCTAGGCAGAGGAATTGAGGGCCAAGACAGTCATTTGTTTAGACTTAATGGACTGTTGAATCACTGGCTGGCAATGCATCGCCCGCCTTCACTGCTCACTCTCCTGTGCAGAAAAAGAAGGCAGGCAGCAAAACCTACTGCACAACTAAGTCTTGAGATTGGGACTCAGCCTGCTCTCCAAGAACTAGCAGAATGTGTGTGGCTTAAAGTGGATAGAGGGATGCTCTTCTCCTTCTTGCAAAATGCCTGAACTAGGGGACATCCCCTCAAATTGAGGATTGGGAGAGTGAGAACAGACAAAAGAAAATACTTATTTACCCAGTGTGTTGTTAGTCTATGGAACTCCCTACCACAGGATGTGGTGATGGCATCTGGCCTGGATGCCTTCACAAGGGAATTGGACAGATTCCTGGATAAAAAGTCCATCACATGTTACAAGCCATGATGGAGATGTGTAAATCACCAGGCTTTAAAAATGGGACTTCAAAGGCCAGATGCAGGGGAGTGGTATTATGAGAGAGATATCTAGTATTTTGCGCTCCCAGAGGCATTTGGTGGGGCCATTGTGAAATACAGGAAGCCAGACTAGATCGGCCCTTGGCCTGATCGAGAATGGCTGGATCATTGTGTCCTCCATCCCCCATTACGTATCTTCCCAATACAGGAAAAACTAGGAGAGAACTACGTTTGCATCATGTGCCAAAAGACTAGCTGGAAGGTCCAACTGGCGTTTCAGCCAAGGAGCCAGGGATGTCAGAGAGCATGGTCGTGACCTTGTCATACTCCAGCCTGTGGGATGGAAATTTGGCAAGGCTAGCCAAACCGCTTTTCCACCCCCTACTGTACAGTCACTAGAGCCAGTCCTTCAAGGTTCCTGTTTCTGTATTAGCACTACCTGGAACTAGTGGTGCATGAATCTTTTGTGTGCAACACATAAGTGGTCCCACTTAGGTAATCCTATCACAGGGCTATGTACAAATATGACAATCATATAGTTGCACTTTCATGTCTGAAGAAGTGAACTTGACTCATGAAAGCTCACATTAAAATATAATAGTCTTCAACGTACCACAGTGTTTTTAATCTCTTGTTTTTGTTTCTTTTGCTTTGCTTATTTGTTTTTATATGTTACACTTGCAGAGACTAACATGGGTACTTCTTTAAAAACTAAACTAAAATGTTAATTTACCAGTATTTAAGGACAACTAAAGTGGTGCAGTAGGTTGTATATGGTCAGTGCAGAAAGAGTATGTGGCATATGCTATTATGAAAAAGTTTTGTGACAGTATTTGATGATCATTTTAATGCCTTCTCTATGAACATGACTATCATCATCCACATAAAAAGGTAGTGATCAATGGGGTAGGGCAACATTTCCCTCCAGCAAATACTACATGGTGGGCATTTAAGGAGGAACAAGGGATGGGATTTTGGCCATCAGTAAAATTACGATAGACCTGGAGCCAGTCAATCTTCCCATTTGGCCACCAGTGGGAACAGCATTATGACTTTTTCTGGAAGTTGGGTCATGGCAACTGGACTTCTTTTTTTCTTGAGAGACTGAAATGTTTCGCTCCTCATCCAAACAGCTTTGTCAGTCTACTGACAAAGTTGTTTGGATGAGCAGCCAAACGTTTCAATCTCTCAAGAAAAGAAGTCCAGTTGCCATGACTCGACTTTCAGATAAACTCACCTGGATGACTAAGAATCTTCACAGACATTATGACTTGGCTGTAACGCTTAATACGGGCCAGTGATGTTAGCCATATAGCTACCCAGTGCCTCCCATGCTTCAGCATTCCTACCAGCAAGAACACCCCTTACTCATACATCTTGCTATTGCTGATATTTTCAACTTTTTCCTGCTAACCTGCCATTATATTTAGTAAGCAAAATAGCCTATGTGAAACAGTTTTTTCTTTTTTCCAAAATGTAGTTAGAGCATCAAGTCTGAAGCCCCTTTCCCTATCTGTCATTAGCAGTTAAAATGAGATAAAGAGGCTGAACAACAAACATAGGTCAGCTAGCAATAATTGGCATTGGTGCTGCCATCTGATTGTACAAAACTAGAACCACTGAAGGACGGCATGGATATAAATTTAGTGGACATAGCATATTATTGGTTTTGTAAACAATCTTCAAGCATCAGTGTGAAGACCAGGATTTCGTCTTCCTTGCACATTCTTAAAAGGTCAGTTCATCATTTGAACCACTAAGAAAGGTTGAGAAAACTTTCCATCCCACTAACCCTCCCATGATTTGGAACTGGGCTGGAAAATCTGGATTACATCTGCATTCATATCATATATTGTTACCTTCATAATTTTTCCTTGAGTGGTCACCTATGAAAAAGAAGGACAAAAGAGGACACTGATTTACATAAAACTGAATATGTTCAGTTACATGAACAGATGCAAAATTATAAATATTTTTTACAGTTTAACAAATAAACAAGGCATATTACCTGATTACCAAAGACTTGTGACTTGTGTTCCACTGAGTCTATTGGTTAGCTGTGGGTGGCCAGGTTCAAGATGATGATGATGATGATGATCATCATCATCATCATCATCATCATCATCAATCAATCAATTATTTAATTAAATAACTTCGGCAGTTCCTTCAGGTGATGACACCACCAAAAGGATGATTGCTCTCTAGCATCCTTGAAAAAGAAGGCTCTCCTATCTAAGAGTGGGCATACAGCTATCTTGCCAGTTCCTCAAGAGATGAGAAAATACCACAATTCAAGTCACTTTTCCAGGTCTGATTTCCTTTGAATGTAAAATTCACCAAAGAATTATAAGATTTGGATTTGTTTGTGAATGTGTGGGTTGAGAGCAAAAAATCAAACAGCAAAAAACACAACAACCCACTGCTGACACATGAGAGATACAGACAGAAAAAAGCGACCAAGCCCTCCCTTAATTTCATTTCATTTCAGAGCTCCAAAGTAGACCTTTGGGTTTTCCTGTTATACTCTAAACCACAACTATCTTCTCACGGAGATTTGTGCAAGTCCTTCTCGACTGGGTAAAGTGAAGAAAGATAGGTCTTTTGTCAAGAAAGCTCCGACCTTTCAAAGGTGTCTCCTGCCATTTCCCCCCTCTCTGCGGGCCATTGGCAAATATGCGCTTAGCTTTTATTACCTTCATGGACTAATAAGGAGGTTTCAGGCAGTCCCTCTCCTGTCCGTCCCCATAATCTCACAACCATATAGTCTTCCAGCAGCTAAACCAGAAGAGCTGATGGACATTGCAAATGCTATTGTAGCAACACTAAGGACCACTTTTATGAACTTTGCAAATCATTCACGATGTACATGTGCATGTACAGAGTGGAACAGAGCCCCTTATACCTATTTATTCCCAAAAGGAAGGGCTTTAAATCTTGGTAGATGCTTGCTAGATTCTGTATATACCAATTTTGTGTGTGTAGGGCAATGAACTAGATCAGTGATGGCAACCCTTTTAGAGACCGAGTACCCAAACTGCAATTCAAAACCCACTAATTTTTTTGCAAAGTGCCAATACAGCAATTTGGCCTGAATACAGGTGGCTGTGAAGGGGCCAATGTTGGGTGACCACAGAAAGGGCTCCGAGTGCCACCTTGGGCACCCGTGCCATAGGTTCGCCAACACTGAACTAGATTCTCCACACTCCAACCCAAACACATGCTGCACATCACGTGCAGGGTTGAAGTGGATCCATCATTGAATTTTCTGTAATATTGGTTGGGGGGGTGGATTGTGTCCTCCAGTGCAACTGGGGTCATTTTGGGGCATGTAGGATGGTTCTCAAACTTGGGGTCCTCATATGTTCTTGGGTTGCAACCACAAGAAGCCCATGCCTTCACAGTGGTGAAGGCTGCTGGGAGTTGAAGTCCAAGAACATCAGGGGACCCCACCTTTGAGAACAAGTGGGATGGACCATGAGGCAAAGACCCCTCTGGCCTCAACAAAGTTAGTCTCCAAATTGTGAGTTTTTTTCATTCAGCTTTTACTACGAAGGGGGTGAAAATTTCCATGGAAATTCAGACTTGGGTCATGCAGCTTCAAAACAAAATATGCCTCTCAAAATCTCCCTTCCAAACAGCCAAGTAACATTTTGGAAGTAATGAACAAATGTTACTGATGGGGGGGGGGGGGGAAGCAAGATTACCAAAGGGTATGTGCCTTTTTAAAAGTAACAATGTAGTTAGGAGTGTTAATCAAGAAGTCATTGAGCAAAAAAAGACCACAATCCATTTGCCAATTTAGACTTGCTTAAATAAAATAGCAGGAGTCATGGCAGCAATTTGCCATTACTAATAAGATGTTGGTTGAGTTCCTGGGGGGCACAACATGCTAAGTGATCATCCACAAACCTAGGAATTCAATTGCAGCTCAATAATTTATGAAAGCATTCATCAGCCATTGGAATGCATCATTAGTTGCAATAAAATACTTCTAATGTAATGTAGTTACCTCATGGAGTAGTGTCCTGAAGAATCATTGGAGAGCAATGGCCATCAGAGTTAACCATCTGAGATTCAGTGACTTCATATTTTAACCTGATGGTAAAGAGAGATATACCCAAGGGAGAAATTCACATATGACATATTCTGAACAGCAATTGGCTGCTAGGCAAGGTTCATGGGAATACAGGGTCTAATCTATAATGTCTCAGCAGAATGTGAAAATTAGTGACTAAAAACCTCTAACGACATGGCAGAAAACATTCAGAGAGCGACAGAGCAGACTAAGCTTCAAGTCTCCCCTCAGTAGACCATCCCTTGCTTGTTCTCATCAACTGGACTTATTGTGTCAATGACTAACACTGGTAAGAGAAAAAAATTAAAAGTTCTGTTAATCATTGTTCTGAATAGATCAAAGAGCGTATTATAGAAAAATAAGGACTAGTAACATGAACAGCCTTTAACAGACTCATAATTGCATGACTTGCCGACTGACTGCATAGCTGACTCTAAATGACTCTGACTGAAAAGAAAGCAGGAAAGGGGAGACTTGAGTAGAAGGGCATGGCTTACTTCAAAATCTGAAGCCTAGTGAGAACAATTGATGGGCTGATTAATAATTACCCCAACCCAGGAAGGTCTCTCCCAATCAAAAATTCTTAAAGGGCAACATGGGAAGGTTGCCAAATTCCAACATAATGTCCCAGAACTCAAGAACCAGGGTGCAATCAGATGGGCATTTATCCTGCTGTTTGGTTTGCTGTGGGAAACAGACTGGTTCACTCCTTGATGACAGAATTATTAGCGAGAACCAGCCAGATCCCAAAGCCTTCCTTTATGGGTCCCTGTCAGGAGCTACCCTTTTGTGTGCAAGTATGATTGCTCCATTTCGGTTTGTTTCCAGCACATGTTGGGATCAAACCAAAGGGGAGTTTTCTGGTTTTAAATTTCTGTTCTGCAGCATATCAGACCTCTGCTTGACTTTGGGCTACCTTTATTTAGCATATTGTCCAAGTTTGAGCCATGTAGACAATCTCTAAGAATCTTCACTTTGCTCCTGGAGGTCTTGGGAGCACTGTGCAGTGTGCAGTAGAACATGGCGTTTGATAATGACTCAGTTTGCTTTCAAAGAAATTACAAAAGAATCAAGCTTCTAGTCCCTTTAAATGAAGCAGTAGGGGCAAGTTTTTAAAACGCAATATGAAGGATTAGAAGAAAACCAGCTGAAGTCAAACTTGGAGATCGTTCACTGATTTTGGGAACCCCTTAGGAGTTTTTCCATCCAGTCCCACAACTTGGATCTGTTTCACCCAAGGCAAATATGGATTCACATGGAACAGTACAGCCACAATTATTATTATGTCATTTTGATGCCTACCTCCTAGTGTAGCGCCCAGGGCACATACCCTGCTCCCCCCCACACACACACTAACCACCAGTTGCAGCCCTGTTTCCATTTTGGAAAAAAATAACTAAAAATTAATGGGTTATTTATTTATTTGTTTGTTTGTTTGTTTGTTGGGTTTTGTTTGTATGTATGTTTGTTTGTTTTGCAAACCAGTTGTGCAAAATCTACCAAAGGAAAAGAGGAGTCAAATGAAGACGGAATATTTATTAAATTGGAAATAACCCACACAGTATTATTTAGATGAAGTGTTTTGATTGTCAGAAGGTTTTGTTGTTGTTGTTTGGGGGATAATATGTTATCTTGTTTCAAACACTTTTCATCCTTTGCAAGCTGGATGCATATGATCTGAGCAGCTCTGCCCTGCTCTCACTCTCTGTGTAACATGGGGCATTTTGCAAAACCAGAAAGATAAAGAGGAGACCGGGATGGAGGAGTGGGAGGCAGACAGCTGCCAGCTCTCAACATATTTATCCACAATGGGGCCTGTTGCATCTTAAAGGTTCTGTGGCAGAGTGTTGGTGGTTGCTAAGGCCTCTTTTTCTTGCCCCCTTTACATCAAATGAGCTCCTTGTATCCTTCGTTAGAGGAAAGGTCAGGCACACAGAGTGTTGCTAATGCTCTAATGAAGAGCTGAGGGCTGGGGGTGAGGGTGGCCATGAGACATCAAAGAAGGAGTCTTTGCCAGTACTTGGTGGAAGGAGGGTGGTGGTGGTGCAGAGGGCCATGCACAGAGGCAGCACAGCTCCAGCCAGAGGCTTTGCTTTCTCCAACGGCTAAGTGGATTTGCCCAGATCCTATTTGCCGAGGGAAATGTGGCTGAGCAGATTTCAGCTTTTCCCCGGTATTTAGGAGAGCTGCCTGTGAGCGCTGCTGGAATTTATTTATTTCACGAAGCAGCTTTTCGGAGTTTAATTACAACCCCAGCATGGTACGGATGACAAGTTTGGGAAGGCTGATGGGGTTACAAGGCTCTTCTTGCTCCCCCATGTCATGGTATGTTCTCACATCCAAAAAACTCACGTTGACAAGCCTGAACCTGCTTTCTTTCTTCAGTGTTTGCTTGAGAGAAGGGTTAATATTCAGGTGAGTTGATTAAAAAGGGCAGTCCATCCCTCTGCCTTTCTGAACATATCTGAGTAGGAATCTCCTCTCTTCTTTCAGAATGCCTGCTTCTTGGTAAGTGGGAGGGGGGGACCAATGCCTTCTCATACCATGTGCCCTTCCTATGGGGAAGATACTTGGATTTATGTGAGAACAGTGCCAAAGCAATGCCCAGGTTTTTTTTAATAAACTCTGTGGAGATGCCTGGTCATATTTGCATGAACACAACCTAGTATGCATGAACAAGTTTCCATGATGAACGTTCTCCAAAGCAATCCTTGGTGACTGTAGTCTGTTCAACAAGGGAATTCTGAGCAGGGTAAATGTCTCCCTCTCACTCCAGAGAGAATGACTCTTTTGAGATATGTTGGCACTTGTCATCTGCACTTTTATAAGTGCCTGTATTATAATTCTTAAGTCTAGGGGCAAATCAGTACGGTAAATCCTTGCTAGTCAGCTTGAAGAATTTCAGACTGGTAATTCTAACCAAATCATTGGATAAACAATGAAACTCTAGTTAAATACAGCCTTTGCAATGCAACTAAATACAAGTAGGTGTGACATAAGATGTGATGAAAGATCTGTACACTTTAATTTAATCATCCTGATCTCCTACCATTAGATGTCGTGGGCTAGCAGTAGAGAACGAGGTGGTAGAAAAGGCACTGTTCTGTGTGACACGTGGCCTTTCGCAAAGCCCATAATCTAGCATCCTGTCCTCAGATGTAGCAAAGGGTCCTGCCCCATCACCACTATTGCCATATGTTTTGGCTTCTGGTCAGGCTGAATATTGTACACAGTATTGGCTGAGGTATCCATTTTGCTTCAAGCAGCAATCTGTATTGGGCCAGTCCTGTGGACATTTTCTGCTGTTTGTGCCTTCGTCTCTGGCACTTCGGAATTGTACATATCTCCTCTACTCTGAGCATCCTGTTTTGTTCACAGACTACTGCAAATCTATTTTCACAAGTTTTCTGGTGGCTACTTCCAAAATCGGTGAACTTCTAAATGTCAAATATTTATTATTATACATGCTTACTGAGACCAACATAATGATGTCACAGCTTAACATAGGCAGACAAAGGTGAAACAGCCCTCTCCATTCAGAAGGGCCTTGGCTTAACCCCTTAAAAAGGTCAACTAACAAGTGTTTCTGAGAAGCCATTACAGTCACCTTAAAGGCCAGCAAAAGGTATCATGATGTAAGTCTTTGTATTCTAGAATCTGGTGACGTAGGCTCAAGTCCATGAGAATATAATGCAACGAAAACACTGTATAATAGACATTAGGGTTCCACAACACTTGTCATATTTGAATTAGAAATTTTAGAAAAGATGGAAGTTTGAGTTGACCTCATTCTGTGCTGTTGGTGTAGACTGATGAGGAATTTGAAGAATTTGTAGCAATTCTGGATACAAAAAGGGACATTATAACCCCTATCAAAGTTTGAAGCAACCTACTCTCATTAAGTAAGACATTTGCCCTCTTGTAGTAACCATGTCAAGTTTCCTGTGTTGTGTTAGTCAATCAGCTACTGAGAGAACCTTTTAGAAAGCAAATGAAGTAAGCCATTTAATCTAGCTTAAGCACTAGAGGCTTCTATATAGAGTTCCAAGAGGTACCCCATGTACTGATGATGATGATGATGATGCCTTGAGTTATTATTAGTACCCCAGAAGCTAAAGGGCAGTGGCACTTTTTACTACAGCTTTGATTGTGTGCACTAGAGGGCAGTATTATACCCATTTATTTTCCTGGCTAGCAGGTATAGCAAACCTATATCTATTCTTGACACACCATTCATTACATGAACACTAGGAATGATTTGTGCTCTAATATACAAAGAAGGTGGACATAGCAAAAAACAGCACAACTTGAATGCATTACACAATATAGCTGTAATATGGAATTAGTCATTCTCAAGATAGTAGTTTGTCTGTATTTCAACTACGTTCTCCACTATTATCATCACCATCACCTTTGGGAACTGTGTGTGTGGCATGACAGAAGACAAGCTGTGACACCACAGGTTGGCCTTGGATAGCATGATGCCTACAAAGTTATATTCTGGCAGTGGTAGGGGACTTCTTTGGTCTTTATCCCAACATGATTCAAAGCCTTCACTACATCATCACATTGCAAATTCCCTTCATGCAGGCTCACAGGCACTTAGGGAGCAGTAATAACCCAGATTTTCTGGGGCTGGAGCCAATGTACTCCCCAGCTACTAGTCACATTATCTTTGATTTGATTCTTTCTTTGTCTGCCTGCTCTTAATTGCAACTCTCTTTCCTGGAGTTGAGCTGCTTCCCACCCTCTCCCAACAGTCTTGTTTGATGGGCCCTTGGGTCAGAAACCTTTCCCCACTGCCTCATTAACAATGCCTAGCCCGGCCCATTTCACATCCCAGCAGCCTTGTTAACAAACTACAGCACCGATCATCAGCTGCTCCTGTTGCAGATGTGCTAGAGCCAGGAGTGGTTGCTGAGTAAACTTTATGAAGATAAGACTTTCTCCCACCAGACCCCGCCCAAGTACAGGTGCCAGCAGCCCAAGGGCAGTTGAATTCAGCTCATATTCAGAGGTAAATATATATTTAATTAAGTGCAAAAGCCCTTCAGAAAATCATTATATATAAGGTAGGATTTTTTTTTCCTAACTCAAAGAAAAAAAACTGAACAATCATTCACATTAATAGTAGGACTACACAAGCTTTCAGCTAAGACCCCACTGAGCTCAGCAGGACTTATTTCTAAGTTTAGGACTGAGTTTGGAACACTGCATTTCAAAAGTGATTCATTTGCCTGTTTCTGTAGGGAAAGTAGCTGGTGATGTTACTATCTGCTCATTATTAAATAAGTAACTTGCTATCTTCATTAGTTGTTTGTTACTTTTTAGTTGCTTTTCAAGTATTATTTTAATGCATTAGAAATGCTAAGAAAAATGTTTCCTGGGGAACTTTTCCACAAAATCAAAGTTCTAAGAGTTCCACCAACAAACCATTGCGGTGGTACTTTTTTAAACAACTTAGAAATGCATTCTATTGCCATAAGAATAAGTATCACAAATTGAGTACTATCTGGTTTAGGAGTAGAATGTCGGACACATAATGCAGAAAGCTTAAATAAACATTGTATCGGGGTATTGTTAAAATTATTGAGATTTGGGAACCTTTGCATATGCTAATGAGTATCTACATCATGCCCATGGAAATTAATGCAAAGTCTGAAAAATAGATTCAAAATAGGGACTCTGTTGCCCTCATAAGAGCCTTCCACAAGAAGATTAACCCTAACATTTCAGTCAATTTCAATCATCTCATGATGAGGATATTACAATTATCTATGTTCTCTTAAACACATACTACAAGCAGAGTAAGATTAGGACTTGGTGACTTTCTTGGGTTCATATGTGGTTTGGCAGTTCCCCAGTGACTTAAAAGTAGGGATGGTCTGTCATGTGGTCTATCATGTAGGTTAGCTGGCATAGTGTCCTACTCTGCAGGGCGTTGGCTTCTGTTTGAAGGGCTGTCAGAAGACATTCCTTGAGCAGTGATTCCCATCCTTGGGTCCTCTAATGTTCTTGCACTGCAACTCCCAGAAAGCCCAGCCAGCACACCAAGTGGTGAAGGCTTCCGGGAGCTGCAGACCAAGAACATCTGGATTCCCCAAGATTGAAAACCCCTGTTTTAAAAGATGGTGCCCTTTATTTAAACCATTCAGTTGAAATCCACTTTAAAGGTAAAGTATTGTTATAAATTGGGACAGCAGGCATCAGCAATGAAATTGACTATCCAGCAGGACAGCAAACAAAGCAGGTACAGAGTTCATAGGCCTTATTACTGTTGTGTAATGAATTTTCCTTTATACACATTTCCCATAGGAATGCATTGAAAACAGAGTAATCCCTAATTGCGATCATTTTTATGTTGTACAGATTTGCCCCATAGACAGTTCTGTTAAGAAAATTTCCCCTATCTCCAGAATTTTTTATGTTGTACAGAATTTATGTTATACAAACCCTTTGTTATATGAGGGTCCACTGTACTCTGTAACTGTGGTGCCCTTACTGCTAGCTGCTGTGTCTTGAATGGCACATGACAACAAGCAAAGAGGTAATGTTGTGCAACAAAATAGGTTTCCAGAAGCTTCCAGAATCTGGTCCTGTGCCTGGAGAATGGATTTGCCCCTAAGGATATAGATGGTGACTATTCCAGTGTTATAGCCGTATATAGTACAGTAGCCAACTGAACTTGGGACTTAACAAAAATAGCCAGCTGCATAGAGGGTGACCACAAAATCTTGTGCAACATTTTCCTTTAATATCAGAATGTAAGATCTGAAAAACCAACTGTTGCTATTCGTCAGGGAAATTTCTCCAAATCAGAAAGATAGTTTTGCTCCTTAAGAGTCTTCACCAGTCAGCCTTTCAGCCAATTTAGGTTGTTCTATGGAAATATTGACGTTAATTTGTATGAACAAAACCTGCTTGCGCGTCTCTCCGTGTCTTTTCTGCTGCTCCTTCAACTACTATTCTAAAACTTGCAGGACTTGTTTAGAAATTCCCAGAGAAGGCCTAAGTAGAGCAACCATCTGTTCTACTCTGGGGACAAACTTGGATGTTTCCCCATACTGTCATCGCCAGACTTTGTCGCGTCTACACGTCCCAAGAGAAAAGGTTTCCTTCTGCTCCTTTGTTTAATAGGTTTGGCTGTTCCCATAATTGGAACAGGGCTACATGATGGACGAGGCAATCACTACTCAAGCAAGAGAGGAACCACACAAGAAAATGATGTCTAGGAGATGTGTAACAAGAGGAAAATTGATGTCATAAATTTAGATTAAGTAGCTAAAATGTGTGCAAATCCACCAAGGGCAATATCACAAGCTGAGTATTGACAGGAGAGTGGTAACCACTTAATCTGCCTTTAGCTAATACTTGTACCAATAAGATAAACATTAATAACTCTTGGCAGAGTGTCTAATTTTCATGGTTTTAGAGATGAACTTGAAAATAAAGTGATTAGTACATGGACTAAATATCCTGAAAAAGGCAAGTCATAAAAGTGAATTAAAACGATGCAATCTGCTTTTGATTTCTGCAGAGAGATTTGAGGGGTTGATTAAGTCTGCTTCTTCACTCATTTTTTGACATTTGGGTTCAAGGCCAACCACAGAATGTTGAGTGCCATAGCAAATAGAGAGAGAAAAAGAGGAGCCAGGCTCTCCAGATTTTAAATAATATTGCTGTGGCCCCAGAGAAGAAGAATAACCAAACACACTTCTGTCATGTCCTCCACAAACACCCATCCAAAGACACAAGACATTGTTCCCCTTCTTCCAACATCCCATCTACTTTCTGAGTTATGTCTTAACATTTTAGGCTCCACCTTCTCATCTATATTGTAAACTGCTCTTGCCGCCCTTTTGGGGTGAAGGGTGGGCTATAAATCGGGGGGGGGGGTGTTTTGAATTGAGAATTTATTTAGAAGATAATGAAGTGAAATGAGAACCTTTGTCCAGGTCAAAAAAAATCCAAAGTGAATTGAGAAAGACTGAAGTGGAGCTCAGATCAGACCAGAAGCTTCCTGGTGTTGCAGGAGCCCGTGGGACAGAGACAGAGAAAGCTGCCAAATCTTTGCACAGAGCTCCAACAGCAGAAGCTGCCTTTCATCTGACGAGGTGTCAATTGGCAATTCCCACTGCAACCATCCCTTGTTTTGGCCCCAGTAACATAATGCTTGTCTACATCAGTGCTCATGTAAAGCATTTTAATGCATGTGCGTTTGGCTCTGGCGCGCACGCGCATGCACACACACACACACACACACACACACACACTTTGGTGCAATAGGCACTCAGTTGAAGGGATCTGGAACCCCCAGAAGCACCCATTTGCATCAGTTCAGTAGATCATACAGGACAGAAATAAGAAAATAGATCAGGCCAATCACAATAAAACAAAAGCAGTGCTGTTGGCTGAACAAAGAGAGATGGTTCTCCAACGGGCTCTAAATGTTACATTATATGGTTGCCAGTTTTAATCCTATTTCCTCTGTATCTAATCCAAATCAGACTGCATGGTAAATCACCAAAGTAATCACCCCATCGCTTTGAAAGCAGCAATAATACTATAACAGAATCAGAGAGCCCAAAGCAAAAGGAGATAGGCCACTGAAGCACTAATGAAAAACAGGATCTCCTGGAAATCCCAGTCACAGAGCTATGAGAGGACCCAAATTGATCACAAATCCATCTGTTTCCATGATCAATTGCCATTTTGCGCCTTGGCAGGGCAAAGGCAAGGTGTGAGATTGCTATTATGATTTTCATTTGCACTTGGCTTGGGTGGGCATTGAAGATTTCTTTCTTTCTTTCAGCAAGCTGCAGATTTCAGCTTGTGTTACACTTTGGAATCCAAGAAAGTAAGTGTGTGAATATGCCAGGGAAGTTTGAGTCTATCATGCAGGAGTTGAGTGGGACATGACACAGTAGCATTAGGAATTAGGGCCTGAGCTATCTTCTCCATTGGCTTCAAGATGGCCAATCCAAGAGGCTTCCGCATGGCTGCTGTGCTGTTATATTACAGGTCAACCTTTCCTGTCAGTGGTCTAGTTAAGCTTTCACTTTCCCAGTGTTTTTGTGTTGGGTTTTGCTACTAATGTTTTGGGTGGCTTTTTGTTTTTGTTTTTTGCTTTTTTGTTTTTGTCCTTGTGCCTGGAGAACTCTGGATTTCATCTGAAGGAAATCTGGGACTACCTCTCTAGAGCTATACACAGGGGTATTCCAGACCCAACACCAGCTTCAGTCTTGTTTCAGCCTTCCTCTTTGCCATTTGGAGGCTCTGCCCTGGAAAATTGAAGAAAAACGATACAGTTCAATATTGAAAGCAAGCAGCACCCTCTTTCCCACTCAGTTTCAGCCATGAAGTTCCCTCCCCTGTAGTCTAGGACTGCCTCCCTCAAGCCACAGATGGGGAAGAAATATTTTTTTACCCAGTGTGTTGTTAGTCTGTGGAACTCCCTGCCAAAGGATGTGGTGACGGCATCTGTCCTGGATGCCTTCAAAAGGAGATTGGACAGATTCCTGGAGGAAAAGTCCATCGCAGGTTACAAACAATGATGGAGATTTGTAATCTCCAGTCTTCAAGGGCCAGATGCAAGGGAGTGGTATCAGGAAACAGATATCTTGTCTTGTGCACTCCCAGAAGCATTGTGAGATACAGGAAGCTGGACTAGATGGGCCTTATGTTCTTATGTCTTCAGTCTGCCCACGACAAACCTACTTCAACATTTTCTGTCTCTAGGGGATCCTGGATGGCTGACAGCTGGACAACAATGCCCAGCTAACTCAAGGCAGATTAATGGAAGACTGCAAGAAATAAAATGCAGGGGAGAGGAAAAAGAAAGGAGAGAAGGAAGGCCAAGCAGGAAACCAGCAGGGTTGTGGGTTTTTTTTCCAGCACATAGAAGCTTGAGCAGTAGTTGACTGCACTTCTGGGGCCTTCAACAGGCCCAGGAAGCCCATCAGAGGCCTGTTTGGGGCAGTGACAGGCATTGGGGTAAGTGTAGGAGGCCTCAAACAGGCTCAAGCAGCTTATCCCAGGGGGCCTTGCCTTTCATATACCGCAGTCCCGCAATATACCGGGACCATAGTGTATGAACCGTGAAATGGTGGGGGACCACTGTACCAGTCAGTCGGTCAGTTTAGATTTGTTGTTTTACAGCCAAGAAGAATTGGGAAGGAAGTTAGTGGAATGTTCTGCTTCAGGTACAAAAATTATTTAGTTGCCATTTGGCTGTGCCCATTTTGAGTTGAGTCAATTTGCTGCTCAACCTCAGGCAGAAAATGTCTCAATCTAGGCCTATTTGGGGAGCCTTGTGGTGCGGTTGTTAAATGCCTGTTCTGCAGCTAAAACTGTGCTCATGACCTGGGGTTCAATCCAAGGTTGCTGGCTCATGGTTCACTTCAGCCTTCTATCCTTCCAAGGTCAGTAAAATGAGTACCCAGCTTGCTGGGGGAGGCAGTGTGTAGCCTGCATGATTAAATTATAGAGATGGGCACGAATCAAAAAATGGCATTTCGTTTGTCGTCTGTCGTTTAGGGCATCCATTTCGGTTCATTTCTGTTTTTCGCGAATTTTTGCAAAAAAAATTGTTTTCGTTTTCGTTCGTTTTGTTACCATTTCGTTACCATTTATTTCAATTTTTTGTGATTTTTTTTAGGATTTTAAGCAATTCACTCATATTGCAGTAATGGAAACGAAACGCATGACAAAATGTCCGGTGTTTCTGTTCGTTTCGTTTCATTTTAGAGACAAAATTCATTTGTAACGAAATGAAAAAACAAAAACAAAAACAAAAAATTGTTCGTTTCGTGCCCATATCTATTAAATTATAAACTGCCCAGAGAGTGCTTTAAGCACTATGGGGTGGCATATAAGCAAAACACTTTGCTTTTACTTTGGTTTTTGATGATTTCAAAATGAGAATATCACAGAAAAGCAACATAGGCTCCAAATAGTATCACCTACTTCACTGTATCAATGAGGCCACTTGACATATTATAGCAGAAATTTAGCTAGTCCTGTGATGACAGTTTTATTCAATGTTCAAAAATGGGAGAGCAGTATTATAAAATTAGTGCACTGATCGCATACAACCTAGTAATTTTATTAAAATCGCTGGTTCATAAAGGCAGGTATTCTGGAATGCAAAAAGGACAGTTGTTTCCATGTCTGCTGACTGTGTAAATTAAGAGCTCTTAATGTTCAGAGTGAAAATACAAGCTGAACTTTGTTTTGATCCTTCTTGTTTTGAATTAACCTTCACAAAAATTACACTCCACATATATTACACTGTAGTTTAAGTGTGGCTATATAACACCAAGAAGTTGTCAGCAATACTCAGGCCATTTAACTTGGAGGGGGGAAAGTTACATATATTTGTGCTAATGTCAAAGTTAAGAATTTATATAGTGTATAAGAAGGGATGCAGACACTATTATTATATCCAACATTGGATGACATTTATTGATTATTGAGGAAAATACGTGATTCAGACTTTTAATGTGTGCTGTATAGCAGTCATGTTTTTTTTATATCTAGATGACTTGTTGAGTTTGGATTTACCAATATATAATAAATGTCACATCATTTAAAAAAAAAGACTATAGAACACATATAGTTAAATGATTTCAGGATTTACTTTGTGTACATTCTTTTTCGTTCATGTTGTATGCAGTACGTCCACCGGTACTTCTCGAATGAAAAGATCAGCCAACAGAGTGTCATCATTATCCAAGGGAACCTAAATGTGTTCTCACTTCTCATGTTGCTGCATCACATGGTGGAGGCTTAAAAGTGGCTACACATGTTGTATAATATACTGTAATACTGTACTAGTATAATTCTGTGCATTTATGTACTATTGGCTGGTAACACTTTTCCATTGCAGTTGTTGGTGAGCCAGGATGGAATCTGAGTTCTGAAAATTTCTTTAAAATAAAGGAACAAGGGGAAAGCATGTGTGGTTCCTAAGATTACACAAATACAAGAGTGAGTGGCACATCTTATTGCACAATCCATGATGGAGGTTTCCTTAGCCTGAGGAAGTTGAGTTCACCCACAAAATGTGCTACATTATTTGGTTATTTATTCATAATCCAATAAAAGGTATCACCCACTCTTGAATTTGTTTAAAAAGAAGGCTTATTGACAAGGAAGTCCTGATGATGGTCATGGGAACAGAACCTGGGCTGTTGCACATTTCAACTAAATGGTTCGAAATGAATACTGAACTTACCTGCCTCAGTTTGTTGCCATTTCCATTTTAACATCTCTTTTTTTCCCCTCCTATGTCCCTCTAAGCAGAAACAGGGGAGAACGGTCAGCGGATAAAGCTGCTCCTGGAAACTCCCTGCCTCTCTCAATGGCAAAGACTCCTGCTGGAACATTTGAGCAGACAATTTTATAAACTATGCCATAATAGCAGCAAGAAGCACCTTACAGTGAGAATACTTGGAGAAGCTTTTCGTGAAGTGCTTTTTAGACCAACATCAGCCAGGTAAGGTTTTTTATTTTATTTTATTTACTAGTCTTCACTCTTTACCAGAAATGTGATAGTTTTGGTGCCTGTTCTTCCTCCTCTTCTTTATTCATTTTCTTGAGTAAATTGATTAGCGTGGAATTCCATTCTTAATCTTAGCTTAATTTTTTTAAATAAAATGGTTAAATAAAACCTGATTCCTGCTCTATAGGATTCTCCCCTCCCCAAACTGTATATTTTTCTTGAAAATGTTCAGGTCACCTCATGGTTGATGGGAAGGAGAACTATCCTATCATTTCATGATGAGGCGTCCCCCTACTGCTTTGACAACAGACTGTCCTTGCTCCCATGTAAAAGTGGAGGCTTGGACTTACCTGGACACCCCATTTTGGCCAGGGCTTGATGGTGAGTGGAGGGGGAGCACCATGGTGGACCCTTGTGGTTTGACAGGGCTCAAGGATTCCGGGAAGGCAGCTATGGGCATTCGCTTCCCCTCCCACTGACAGGGTCCACCTAGCAGCCTCATATTGGCTAGCCAGGGAATTCAAATAGAAGACTCCAGGTTAGCTGGACTAGGTGGACTCAAGTGAAGAGATTTCCACTCCAGTCCACCCTTTTAGAATATTTGGGCTAATGATGTTCATTGAGGTCACAAAATATGGTTGCAAGACATTAGCATGGCTATAGCAGGTTGGTCACAAGAGCACAATCGAGGACAGGAGACTGGGAGAGACTCATCTTGTTTCTATCATGATAACCTATAACATTAAATTAAGAAGTTGGTACCTTATCTTCTGCTTCCTGCTTGATTCCTTTATTTTTTACATTCTGTCATTTAATCAATAAGGGCATTAATCAATAAGGTTTCCCTACTTTGGCAGAAGAGTCATAAATCAATTCAAAAATAGCCAATATAATATATTTTTCAGTAGAAATGTATAACCAGAGGAGTAGAAAAGCAAGCAAGAATAGAACTGAAGCAACCATGCTACTGGAGTTATTTTGGGATGTTTCACATCTAAAACCAGAGATTGGAATAGCAGCCATGCTGGGTGAAGAATTTTAGAAATTGTGGTCCAAAATATTCATTTTCCAAGTTTGCATGGCTCCACAATTATAAGATTTCGGAGCATCATTGATTATTGTTGTGTGCCTATTTCTGCCAATGAAAGTCATGTAATCCTGCCGCCTTTGCAAAGATTCTACATGTGCACAGATTCTGAGTCTTGCCATGCCATATGTTCAAGGGCTATAAATGATCTTGTTGCCTACTGAAAGCTAACCTTGCATTAATTTTATGTCATCATTTCCCTAGCATGGAGATGAATCCTGAACAACGTGTGAAGATTATTGAAGCTCTCATTACAGCTGGTGAAGTTTCTGAGAACCAGGATGCACCAGGTAGGAAATCATTTGGCGAATAAAACAGAATGAGATAAAATGGTTGGTCTGACTGCATTTGGACATTGTGGTCAAAAACATGCAGTGAATGAAGGCTGGTTCTTACAATATGTGCTTGATCCACACCATTCTCCTACTGTCTGGGTTTGGCTTTGAGTGTTCAAGGAATGTCAAGAAAGAACAGCTCTGATGTTCCTTCCTCTTGGTGTGAGGGGCTGCTTTTGTTGTCTTTACTTGTCGTTTTCTGAAATATTTTCATTAAAGTTGGTACACAGCTAATCCTATTTGAAAGCAATACTATTCTACCACTGTAGCAATAAATAATAGAGGACATGAGTCGTTATGTACCTAGTAATATGAGACTGACTTGCACTAATTTCTTCTGCTATGAGATCAGTCCCTTTGCACTAAACTGAAAGTGAAAAAAGTTATTTGGGAGAGGACCTGGAAGAACATCTATCAGGCAGAAACAAAATAAAAATAAAAAAGCAAAGATGATAGAAATGTTGTGGCACCTTAAAGACTAACTGCCACATTACATTAGTCTTTAAACTACCCCAAGTGTTTTTGTCTTCTTGATTTTTTATTTTGCATTTGCTTTTGCCTGATCTGCTGCACAGACCAATATGGCTAACTCTTCTAAAACTACAGCTGTGGAAGAATGTGATGCTTCTTCACTTAGTTTGCTAGTAGAAATCTTTTACACAAACTACGGCATCACTATTGATGCTGAACTGATTCACTTTCCTAATGTTTTTAGTTTAGATTGTCAGGACATGCAAGGAAGTAGCATAGACTCTGCATCTATGTGCATTTCATGTAAAATACAGGAGCTGATGATGCAGTATACAGTATCGTTGTGCTGGCCGTTTGATCTCAGCCTGTTGGAGAATTGCATATTGCCCGCCATCATGGTGCCATGCTTACAATTGGATTGCCTTTGTGTAGCGATCACAAAGCCTGTTTAGGATGGGTGGGCATGTTTTATTCCTCTCACTGTGGTTTAGAGTCAAAGCATGCACATTATGTTGCCTCATGGGGTCCCGTTGTTTAGGATTATGTAACTAACAACATTCTGATTTAGCCAACTCATGTCACAAAAACTACCCATTGTAGGGACAGGAAGCACTGACCACAAAATCTTAAAAAGTAACTTTTCCAGTCTCTGAGCTATAGAGTAGAGCTGCTAAACTTTGGCCTTCTGGACATTTTGGCTTACCAACCCATACAGTACAGCTTATGGATCTGCCCCACAGATACCGAAACCTATGGATATGAGCAAATGCTCTTATTCGAGAGTGACAGTGGGGTGCTGGGGGAGAAAGCTTTCACCCCAGAGACCCCACCGTCCAGCACAGTGGACCAGGTGGTGCAAACATGTGGTTGCTACACCATCCAGCCCACCGCCCGGGAAGCTCGAAGAGCTGGATACACCCCTGGCCATTCGAGCTTCCTGGTGGCGGACCAAGCGGTGGAAAACTGCGCATTCACAACACACAGTCCACCACACTGCCCAGCAGCAGGGAGTGGTGGAGTAGCAGGGGCAAAGGAGCTGTACTGTGCGGTGCAGCTGTCGCCCCAGCTCCCCCGGCTAATTGCCAGCCACAGCTAACTGAATCTGTGGATAGTGAATCAGCGGATACGGGGGTGCTACCCTAAAATAGCTTGAAGGACCAAAGGTCCCTCCCCCTTGCTATTTGGAACTGTAGAAGCCCTATGGTAGCCCATGGCTGCACTCAATCAATGAACATTCCTGACCTTGTTACCTCCTTTCTTCATATTTCTGCACAATTTGTTTTAGTTTTTTGAACATAACAGATTGTAAAAACACAATCCAACACATACAAAATTGTTTACAACTGTCATGTCTTCTGTCAGTTGTTGTCACAGACACTGCTTGAGAGAAACAAAGGCACTTGTTTTCCATGTTGGACTAGCGTGATCACCTACCCTGCAACCTCTAGGTCAAGGTTCTCACAGGTCCCTGGAGGAGGAAGACCTACTAAATTACCATTGTGTGGTTTTGCAAAGGCACCTCCTCCTCTTATGGGCATTTTTTCTGATCATCACAGAAGCAGGAAGTAGAAAAACCTGGAGGAATTCACCAGCCAACTGTCACTCCATCCTTGTTTTCATGGCCTCGATGCCTTCTCTCTTCCTGGCAATCCACAAGGTGGTCACCCTGCCTGGGGCAAAGACAGAAGACCCAAGTCTGCCTCAGTTTCTTTTCTTTGTCCATGGTTGTTAGTTTGATCGGCAGCACACCGGGCAGCTGGGGATGCATTAATTGCTCTTCAGGGAATTGCTGGGGTGATGTTACAGGAACGCCTTTGGTGAGGATTGACTTTGGGAAGAGTCCAGCACACGGAAGGGAAGGGAAAAGGAAGTTGTGTTGCTGTATTTTCCAGCTCACTGTTTGCTCACATGAGGTTTCTTGGCAGAAGCAAAGGCTGCTGATGCTGTTTGCATTTATCATCTGACCAGCAAGGTTATAAAGAGTTAGCTCTTGAGGCAGGTAACAGGAATGAAGGCCATTCCCCGCCCCCAGCACATATCATACCCTAAAGGGACCTTACTATTTAGCTCTCTTATTAAAGAAGAAATGTATCAATAGATGTGCAACTTTCAAACATATTCAATAAAGTTACAAAGCCCATGAATTTCTGATGAGTGAATTACTATATATGCTATGGTTGCTTACAAATGTGATTTTAGCTGGACTGAACTGTCACATTTGAAAACAATTAAGAAATACGATAAGCATTCCTCTCTCCAGTAGGAATTAATTACCAGCACGTATAGTTATCTCCATTTACAAAAAAAAAAAAAAAAAAACCAGAAGAATGAGAGCAACATAATAACTTTAGGAAAATATTCTGTTAACCACCAGTGACATTTGGTTGAATCTATGATGCCTGTAAGTGATTTTTTTCTTGTCCATCTTCTTTGTATTTGCATTATTTTAATGTACTATAATTGGGAATTGATACAGCTAGCTTGCGGTGGATTTGTGCAGACTATCTTGCACTGTGGATAAGCCCTAAGATGAAAAGTTAGTGCAATCTTTGCTACTGGAAACATTGCAAAATGATGCCATAGGAGAGTAAGAAGCAGAATCAGTTTTGCCTCCAGAGATGGCATAATTAAAGGGGCCCAACCAGGCTGAAAGTAGAGCATGATTCTGCCTCCCACTGCTGCTGGCATGGTTGTTCCCTAGGTGAACTGAAGAGCATTTCATTTCATGTATTTATTTCAAATATTTATATGTGACTTTTCCAGTAAAAACACACCTCAAAGTATGCCCCATAATCCTCTGTGGCAATATGATTTCTGGGACGCCCTCGATGTTTGTCTTTGGAGAATCTTACCTTGCTCAATACTACCATCCCAGACTAAAACTCCAGAGCCAAACCTGATGAATTCCAGATGTTGAAGCAGAGATTCTACAATTTTCTTGGTTGACTCAGCACTGAGCCATAATAATACATGCCTAGTATAAACAAGACTTAAATCAGAAGGTTTGGCCCACTTTAACCAGTAAAGTTTGTAAACTGTTTTATAGAGTTTCACCAAAAAAAAATTAATGAGGTGGGAAAATTTACTGAAGGGATTTGGGTGGGGGGACTTATATTAATAATCATATGCCATCCAGTCACTTCTGAGTTATGATTACCCTTTACAGGGTTTTTCAGGTAGAGAATATTAAGAAGCAGTTTGCCATTCCCTTCTTCATCCTGGGGCTGTGTAGGTAGTATGTGTCTGATTTATCATGTTGTGATGGAAGAATATAGAACAGTCATGTCCAAACTTCGGCCCTCCAGATGTTTTGGACTGCAACTCCCACAGTCCTTTGCCATTGGCAAGCTAAGCTTAGAATTCTGGGAGTTGCGGTCCAAAACATCAGGAGGGCCGAAGTTTGGACATGCCTGATATAGAATGCTAGTCACAGAAGTTGAGCCATATGTGCAACACAGGTGATGGCTGGTAGGCCTAAGTCCTTCTTTAAGGTAGCATTCCTGAATGTTTGCTACAGAAGTAACAAATCATATTCTCTTATGTTCAGCAAAATATAGCTTGGAAAGAAAGCATCAAAGTTTCCAAGAAGGCTTGGAAAGAAGGCATCATAGTAGAATGATGTGGAAAAGATTAGTAAATTCTACACTTACAAAATACGTCTGCAGATGCCATGTTCCCATATTTTCATGCTTCAACATAAAACTGAGTTACTGGATGTTAAGAATGAGGATGATTCTATTACACAGGCCATTGTGCATTTTTTACCCAAGAGGCATGTGTACATGTGTGTGTACACAAGACAGATAATCGAGTATAGTATTCTGGACTCTTATTATACTTGCCTCTTCTTTGATAGACCAAAAATAAGCATCTCAAAGATAGTTAATGAAAGCAGCATAGTTCACCAAGGTCCCATTTTGTCATAACAGGTGCAGCCTAAACTGTGTAGTAAACCAATATGCTTTAATTAGAACCAGGTTCCAAGTGTGTTAGAAGCTTGGTATAGAGAAGTTTAACCTACTCTGTAGGCCCTGGCTGAAAATGGCTGGGAGCACCCTTAAGAGTGCTACACTATGTTCTTGTTAGAATGTTTCAGTCTGTCCCTAATGCAGACCAAGCCATCCCAGATAGGTTTAGGATTGCAACCCACTCTTTAAAGTGTGCTGTTTATATATCACCCTATCTAGCAGTTTACAGTTTAATTAGGCAGGCAGCGTATTGTTTCCCCCAGAGATCCTGGTACTCAATTGACCAAACAAGCCAGCTCCCTGAACCTGTCAGGATTGGACTCAGGTCATGTGTCTTGATCTCCCTACTGCAGTTTAATCACTGCATCACAAAGCTGTTTTTGAATAGGACAATTAGAATTGGTCCAAATAAATACGGGTTTCTTCCCGTGCCACTGCCTAGATCATTACAAAGATCTCTCTTTCTCCCAGCCTGCTCTGCTTTCTGCACTTAACACACATGTGGGGAGAGCACACATACAAGTGTGCATGTGTCTGTGTTGCAAGGAAATGTGGGATTTGGTCACTAGAGCCAGGCAGTTTGTATCATTTTAATGCTTTGGAATGAGGGAGGAGGTAAATATATGCATGGGTGTGTATGTGTGTGCATGTGTGTGCATGAAATATGCAAAAAAGGAGACAACACCCAATAGCATCTGTATGAGCATGTCTGTCTTGCCCTGCTTCACTATATCAATGGGCTCCACTTGGCTCTGTCCCAATTTCTCACTCACTTCTCCTCACCTTGTCCCAACGTTCCATTTCATACGTTTTATTCACTTCCCCTGCCTTCTGCTGAGCAGAGGAAGTAATTAATTTTCCAATATCTGAAAGTGGCTATTTTCTTAAGCCACCTCACATTATTGGCTTTGGAGCAGTCAGGCATGATTAGAACAATTTAATCCAACTTGGCCATTCATACGGAAATGGCAGATCATTCTAATCAACCCAGCCGTTCCAAAGTGGTCTAAAGTAGCTCACTCCCTACTGTTAGTGTAGCCAGAACCTTAGTTGCCTGTTATGAATTATGATTCTTTTTGATTGTGCTGAACTTCTGGAATGCCCACATTTAATTCTTTATTTCTGTTTTGGTAGTTTTCAAGACGTGTCCAGAGACCAGTCAATGTGACCTTTCTTCTTTTGGGTTACATTTTTAAATATGTTACACTCCCTTTTCTTGGTACAAATCATAAAGGATAAGCCTTCTTAGGAACTGTCAAGCCTATAAGTCCTAGTGCTTGGGTACATCTCCCAAAGAAGGGAAGAGAGAACAAGCCCTTAGGCTTGATACTTTATTGATCAGACTTCCCAGACGCAGGGAGGCAGATCCCACAATAGAATCCCTCACATCTGTTGGTGACCTTCCACATCCAATCTTCTGCAAGAGGGGAAATAGAGAGGTGGATCCAAATAAGCTCCCCCATGGCTTTTCATAGAAGCTGAGTGGGGAAAGAAGATTAATAATTCCATATAGACATATGATTGTCTAGAGTACTAGAACAATTGTGCATAACTTTTATAAAATTACAAAGTTATAGATAGCAGAATCACTGCCCATTCATTAATGGGAAAGGGATCTGGGAGTCTGGGTGGACCACAAATTAAACATGAGTCAGCAGTATGACGCAGCAGTCAAGAAAGCCAATGCAATTCTTGGTTGCATCAACAGAAGCATGGTTTCTAGAGCAAGGGTGGTGATAGTACCACTCTATTCTGCTCTGGTCAGACCCCACCTGGAGCACTGTGTCCAGTTCTCTGCACGTCAATTTAAAAAGGATGTTAACAACCTTGAACGGGTCTAGAAGATGGCAACCAAGATGGCTGAAGGTCTGGAAGAAATGTCATACGAGGAGCGGCTTAGGGAGCTGGAAATGTTTAGCCTTAGAAAAAGAAGGCTGAGAGATGATATGATAGCCATGTTTAAATATTTGAAAGGAAGTCATATTGAAGAGGGAACTGGTTTGTTTTCCATGGCTTCAGAGACTAGGACTCGGGGCAATGGTTTCAAACTACAGGAAAAGAGATTCAATTTGAACATTAGGAAAAACTTTCTGACAGTTACAGCTGTCCGGCAGTGGAATATGCTGCCACAGAGGGTGGTGGAGTCTGCTTCTTTAGAGGTTTTTAAGCAGAGGCTGGATGGCCATCTGTTGGGGGTACTTTGATGGTGGTTCCTGCATGGCAGGGGGTTGGTCTGGATGGCCCTCGAGGTCTCTTCCAACTCTATGATTCTATGATTCTATGGTTATCTGTAACTAACTTGCCAGTGAAATCAGTAATACTCGAGTTAACAACTACTTACTTTCAAACGTTAATGTTAACGGCATTTTACCGTTTTAATAATATTTTGACACAATTTGTTCAGGTTTGATCTTATAAATCTTTCTAAGCTGCAACATTAAAATCTCCTGCAATATCACCATTTGTTATTTTCCAATATTTTTCTGGCCTGCTAGTAAGGACAACAAATGTTGTTGGTGATGTGGAACACATTTTACTACCAGTGAGATCACAGAAACAATCATGATAGCAGCAACGTAGCTGCCAATAAGCCGTAAAGTAATGTATTTAAAAGGTCTAAACATTATTTCCATTACCAGGAAGTGTGTTTTTGCCCATCCTTTCTCAATTTGAGTCCTGTTTTGTATTTTCTGTAACCCTATACCAAAGGGTATTTTCAGGCTTCTGTTTGCCTATTTCTCACTACGTGTGCCATTGTTATTCAGTTATGATAGAGGGCATAGGGATTACTGCCCATGAATAAATATTGTGGTTGGTAGCAAAACTATTTCTGCCCTCCTCACTCCTGTAGCATAACTGTCTCAAGTATTAAGGCTTTGCAGAATATGACTGCACACATATTTCATGGGCTTCTACCAAGCACTGCATCATTAGCAGCAATACAATTCTCATCCCATGCCCTTTTGGTTGCCTTTAATAATCTTTCTTTATTTTTAAAAAATATTGCTCTTTGGCATCTGTTGGAGATGACCTCTCTGTGCTGCACTGTTTCAGTATGGAATCACCTAATCCTGTAATGAAAGAAAATGGTAAATGTCAGCAAGGCTAGCTTCTCTTCCTGAAACAATGTCTGCTATTTCATGGAACATTTCCCTTTTATGGCTTTTCTTTAATTCTTTGAAAGCTGTGTTTTCTTCTCTCTTTCTGCCTCTGCCTCTTATAAATGAATGAGAGACAGAAACAAGTCAGAAAGTAGTTCTCCCACTAGAGAAAATCAGGATCAGCCCATCAGATGGAGAGAGGTACTACCGTAGCCAACAGGTAAGGTAGGACCTCTACCTGTTGAAGCAGGTAGTAGATGGTGACTGGAGGGTTAAGATGTAGATGCCATAATCCCTGCCCACTGTGCTCTAAGGTGGTGATTCTCTGCCAGTAGTAAAAGTACCCCGATGGGTCAGAGAAGTTATCTAGCTCGGTTACAAGATTGACATAATGTGAAATTCTGGATTTTAAAAAATAGCTTATGTTTTTGTAATACAAAGAGCATTTATTCTAATAATGCCTCTGCACTTTTTAAATTATTATGTTTTTATTTACAGTATTTTTCCATGTTTAAGACTATATTTTTGTCTTAGACTGAAAATTGAGAGCCGCCTTAGAAATGCAAGTAAGTCATTGTTGTGTTTACAACAATGATGGCAATACATTTGTGAAAAATTTCCTTATAAGGAACTGTAAATAAAAAAATCTAGTTACAGAATCCCTGTGAACAGGTAATACTCCTTCTTTGTGAAGGAGATATATTCTCTTTTTTCTTTTTTTTTTTCATGGTAGGGCCCAGATTCTTTGACAAAGTGAGTGATGGGCTATAAGAGACAAAAGGTTGAGAACCAATAATCTAAACTAGCCTGTAACTGTTAATTTCACTGGAGGAGGCTCTTCTGTCAGCAGTGTTCAAGATTTAGTTCAGTTGCCAGTTGGCTTCTGTTCATGTATTGGAGGTGGGGGTGGGAACCATCTTGTCCTTTTGCTCAGGTACCATGATGTCTCCAGATAGTCTGCTTCTCCCTTTACCCTTTTGTTATGTGAGGAAATAATATACCTCAAGTGATGCTGAGTCTGTGATAGGTCAAATATAAGTACTGTAATTATCTCCACACACACACACACACACACACACACCATCACCCTTAGTCATCCTTTAGCTATGTGATGAACACATGTGCATCTTCTGGTAAATCCTAATAAATCAGCACTGCTATCTGCCAACGTACATTTGTTATCAACTTCTCTATACCAAGCTTTATTAGAGTTGAAATCTCAGTTGAACTTTCCGTTTCATTTCAGCAAATTCTAGGAAATCACTGCATTTACAGCATTTCATTTCATTTCCTTCCTTCCTTCCTTCCTTCCTTCCTTCCTTCCTTCCTTCCTTCCTTCC
>JAHTLZ010000129.1:48781036-48793091 GCA_023846285.1 Phrynocephalus versicolor
CATACATACATACATACATACATACATACATACATACATACATACATCTTGATACACCCTCCTGTTCTTACTTTATATTCATGTTGCATGGGATTCATGCCAAATGCCCTATTTGCTTTAGTTTATCAAGCCTGAATTGAATTTGAGTATTTCCTTCTGCACCCATTTCACCTATTCGGCTCCCCAGTTTATAATAGTCCAACCTCTTTTGTTTCCTGACTTCTGGCCTTAAATGGAAGAAACAACCTGACTAGACCATGGATACAAGCAACTTTTCTGGATCCAAGTTCAGTCCAGCAGCAACAATATGCTGCCCATTTCCTACTGGAAACAAATAGTTTCCATTTCCTGAGTAAGGAATGTTGACTGTAATATATTCACAGTGCTCTGCCAGGATTCTATTGCCCCTCTCTACTCACAAGTGACCTTGATTGGTGTGTTACACATCTTTTCATCACAGGAGTCTCCGTTGGTCTTATATCCAACTCCAAGGTATACAAAATATTTAACAATCTCAATGTCTTCTTTGACGGTTACTTCACATCCTTCCTCATTCCGAGATTATGCTCGTTTCATGATAACGTCTTTTGCAGTCACGTGGTCTTGTCCCAGTTCTGTCCCTGTTTCCATTTACTCACGGGTGTGATTGATGGTATCGTGACAACTGTTACTTCATGTCCTTAATTCGTGACAACATCTGTACTTCCCTGCCTTCGTTTCCCCCCCCCTTTTTTTTTGTCCAACCTTCTGTTTTTCGATATTTCCATTCTCCCAAACTTTGCCTTTCATGTGTTAAGCAGCAAAGTTCAAGGTTTTATGCCTTCTTCCCTCTCTGCGATGCATTGTTTACGCCATTGGGATTGTACTGGAGAATGCAACTTCACACTACTGTCACTAAATGGAGAATGTGCACGTTGTGTGACAAGCCTTACTTCATGGGCACTTGTCTTGAAACAGGAACCGAGATAAGAGAATTCCCGAGGTCAGAGAGAGGTATGGCTCATCATGCTTAAATCCCAGTTCGGGGCGGAGGGGGGGTCAGGACAAATTCCTGCTGTCACGCAATGGATGTACAGTAACATTTTTTCATACCGGTCCCAAGCAGGATGGCGAACCGCGATGAGAGGGATGTGAAGTAACCGTCTAAGTCAACATTAAAGTTGTGTATTTCTTCAAATAGACACAATTGTTATCTTCTATAATCCTGCTTTAGCACTATCTTCTTTCAAATCATTGCTGCTTTCTGCCAGTAAGATGATATCATCTACTTATCTTAAATTACTGATGGAACTGTGCTGACCAATCTTGATTGGTCAGCAGCACAACTGGAGGAGAGGCAACTTATTGGCTGGCACACCAGAAGTGAACCAGAGTTTTCACTCCAGTCTAAGACCACAGCATAAAAAAAGGAGGGATGCTGGCAGGGGACTCGGTGCTGCGTGAGTGTGTTTTGTCACTCCTCCATCCACCTTACTGTTATTTAGACTTAAGCTTTGTGTTGATCTGAGTGGGGGTGGGGGATTAGATTTTTTTGTTCATAGCAGGGTTGCGTGTTGTAATTGAATTCTATTTATTCCTCTCATAGCTTTATTGGCCGTTTATTTATTTATTTATTTATTTGACTTATATACCACACCATCTGGCGCACTCTGGGCGGTTTGGAGCATTCAGAATGCATCCTAGGAATAGAAGGCAGCATGCAAGGACCTGCCTCTCTTGGTTCTCCCACTTCAGAAGACCTAAGGAGCAGAGACAGGGAGTGGCTATTTTCTTAAGACACTTCACAATATGGGAAATGTCCAGTAGAAGGGACATTGGCAGCCACAAACTCTCTTTGGTTCATTTCCAGCGATGGCTTCTGGTGCTTGGAGCATCTCATTTTCAGTGCTCAGAAGCAAGATCCTCCGGACATGGGGTGGTTCACTCCAGTGACTGCATTGTGTGTTCATTGGAAAAAGGAGCAAGCCTCCCTATTGCTGCAGTGGACCAAGCAATGGGCTAAATGCCTGTCTGATTGCATCCTTTGTTGGTGATTTTTTAAAATGGTCTGATAATGATATTATGCCCATTTGCCTACACATTGACTTAGTAGTAGGGACTAGAGATGGGCACGACTTGAAATTTTTTTTTTCGAGTTGTCGTTAGTCGGGCCGGTTCCGTTTTGGCTCGTTTCCGTTTTTCGTGAAAATTCGCAAAAATTAGTCGGTTTGTTTTTTCGTTTTTTCATTTTCATTAGTACTGGGGTTTTTTGGGGGGTAGCGGGCTCCTGGAGGCACCTCTGTGGGGTGGGTGCCTCCTCTGGCCCGCTATAAAGGGAAAGCGGGCTCCTGGAGGCACCCGCGGGTGCCTCCTATCCTCACCCACTAGGAAGGGGAAGCAGGCTCCAAGAGACCCCTCAACATGGGGGTCTCCCCTCCTCACCTGCTGCTGCAAAATGGCATGCATAGCCATATGGATATGCATACCACTATTGCAGACAGTGAGACCAGTCCACTGGTACGACCCTCCGTCCAGAACGAGTGGGTCGCACTTGCCATGTCCCACAAAGAAGGGAATCGTACTTGCGTGTAGTGCAATGCAAGTAGATCTGGCTTAGGGTTAAGGTGGGTTAGTGCAAGGGCTAGGGTTAGGCTAGTGACGGGTAAGGTTACGGTGGGCTAGTGGGTTGCACCTCTGGGTGCCTCTCTGACCCACTAAGAAGACAGTCTGTGACGTATGGGTAAGGAGTCAAGGATTAGGGTCAGGGTTAGGGGACTAGGGCAGGTTTTAGGGGGCTTTTTGGCACATCCCAGAAGTCTCCATGGCCAAGTGGCCATGCGATTGGTGCGATGGCTCCAAAAATTTGCATGGTCATCCACTCCCACATGGCTGGCCATGGCCACTCGGCCAGCCCATCATTGCGCAGGTGTAAAAAAAATAAAAAAAAATAAAATCAATGGAGGACAGAGGAGGAGAGGAGAGACATTTTGTTGCAAGGAAAACTCCACTGCTACTGTGAAAAATCTGGCAGTTTATAAATTTCCGCGTGTTCCTGTTGTGCTTGTGTGTTTTTGGACCACGATTTCAAAAACAATATTGCGTTTGCCGCCCCATTTTGGATCCCCCCCCCGCACCGCATGGCATGGCGACTCGAGTCCGGCTGCCCAGGACGGGGGGGAGGCGGGACCCCCCCTCCAGAAACCATCCCTCTGGTAGGTGCCCTGCGCCCTTAGTCAAGCAGGCATTTTTCCGCCTGCTTTTTTGCCCGGGAATGGGTGGGGGGAGAGTTTAAAAGTTTTTTCCTGTGCCGTCTGTGCCGCTTGCTTGTGCTTTAATTGCGGCGGCCGGCGGCGAGACTGGGCTTTTTGCTGGCTGCCTGCGAGCCTGCGGCGAGTCCCACCAGACCAGAGCAGCCCAGGATGGAGGGGGGGGAGGCCGGGACCCCCCTCCAGAAACAAACCATCCCTCCGGTAGGTGCCCTGCGCCCTTAGTCAAGCAGGCATTTTCCGCCTGCTTTTTGGCCCGGGAATGGGTGGGGGGAGAGTTTAAAAGTTTTTTCCTGTGCCGTCCGTGCCGCTTGCTTGCGCTTTAATTGCGGCGGGCGGCGGTGAGACTGGGCTTTTTGCTGGCTGCGAGCCTGCGGCGAGTCCCACCAGACCAGAGCAGCCCAGGATGGAGGGGGGGAGGCCGGGACCCCCCCCCTCCAAAAACAAACCATCCCTCTGGTAGGTGCCCTGAGGCACGGCAGGCATTTTTCTGCCTGCTTTTTGGCCGGGAACCGGGTTTTTTTAACTTTTAAAAACTTTTTTTCTGTGCCGCGTGGCATCGCGCGATGCAAGTAACGACCACAACAAATCAGACCAAAATTGTTCGTTTGTCGGTTCGAGCTCGAATTCTGGCGGAGTAATTCCCGTTACCGTTTCCGTAGAGTAACGGAACCGAGTAATGGAAATGGAAATGGGAATACCGCTAAGTCGTGCCCATCTCTAGTAGGGACATTAGCTTTTGATTTCAATAGTGATAGCTTGCCCTCTTTGAAAGACCAGGTGGAGGTGTCAAGGGCAGGTGGGATAATGGCAGAACCTGATAGATGGAAGTCGTGGAGATGCTCCAAGTACTGAAATTCCTGAGGAAGATCTACCCCTTTAGATTGGTTTGAATAGGAGAATCCTGGAGACTTAGTGTGCCTTTGCTATATTTTCTTTATTCACAGACAGACAAGCAGAACAGAAGCAGAGGCTAACAGGCACTCCCATGTCAGAAGACTGTCCAGAGAACAAAACTGGGCATGCCATCAAAGCAACACACCCTGTTCTAGCCGAAAACATTCTGTCTTTCTTCCCATCACCCTCCAAACATTAACAATGCTGTTCTTCTGTCACTTATTCCCCCACCCATATATCTAACCCCTCCTCCCATTTGAAGGAATGCCATTTGCCATAAGGTTTTGATGAGAGAATCTCACTTGATTCTTGAATTATTCTTTTTAGATGGGTTTTGAATGTCTTTCAGTGTTAAATGCTATTATTAATTTTGTTGAGGAGATTTTAAAGTGATTTGATACTAGTAAATTTTAATAGTAGTTTTATTGTCTATTTCCCCTTTTTTTGGTAAATGACCTTTAATAAAATGCTTCTAAAGCTCAGACAAACAACTGCAACCACAAAATATTTAATTTGAAAAAGTACTGTGGTGGTTTAGGCTTATGATATCCTTTGTTACAGGAAGGCACAGACTAGGTTTCTGAGGCAGTTCCACCTTTGTGAGGCAGTGGGCTTTTCCTGGGAGGCATTGATTTGGTTTTGCCTTAGATGTCTGCCACTGACAACTTTCTGCATGGTGAAAAAAACCCTTTCCCATCCTCCCTCAAATCTACTTCTGATTTTGTTTTCCTCATAGGCAAATATTGCTAAACCATTGTCTCTGTTTTATACTAAGCTTCCAGTCAACATTGCTTTTCATCTGTCACGACTTTCAGTTGTAGAGGATGGCTCCTGTATCAATATAAGATGCTAGTATGAATCAGAGAGATAAATCTGCTGCTACTACCTCTCAAGACTGGAAGGGCCCAACTTCTCCCACCACCTATGGCAAGAAAGAGGCTCTATTCCACTGGATCACTGCTTGTCCTGCTATCTTTCCATGCCTTCACCTCTTCCTCTGTCACTCTGCCTGGGCAGCTCTGCCTCCCATGATTCCCTTCACCTCCCCTGCCTTTGCCACAATCTCTTCACACTCTCACTTGTCTGTGAACTTCCATGGAAGGAAGCCCACCACTCTCCACGAAGCCAGGTGTTTTCTGACTGCCAGACCGCGATGACCTCTCAGAATGTGACATTATATATTATTAATGAGCTATCCAGGAAAATCCCCTGTGGCTGACAATTTCCTTATACAATATAGATTTACCTGGACAGGCAAAAATGCCTGGTGCTGAGAGGTACTTGGAGCTCAGCAGTTAGAAGATAGTTAGCCCCAGACAGCAGTGACAGTTTCCAAAGTGGATGGGATTCAGAGGCGGCAGGAAGAGCAGCAAATTTTCAACTTGTGCACAAATTGCCATCTAACACGGCTGCCGTATTTTGGCTAATGGCAGGGCTACTAGCCCTGTCTCAGGGCCATTAACAATAGATTAGCAAGGATTTCTGGTGCCTCTTCTTTCACAATGCAGTAACAAAAAGCCTCCCCTGCCCCAATTAAACCAATCCATTTAGGATGGTATAATCAAGAAAGTTTTACTGTTGCAGAGACACCTCTCTTGAAAGAGGAAAAGGGTGCCAAATTTTCATTTGTATCAATGAAATATATTCACCCATGAATATCTGGTTGCCTCTTTATTCTTAGTCTTCAAAACCAGAGGCAGGCAACTTCCAGAGGTCTGAAGGGTACGTGTGCCCAGTCCTGGACCTTAAAAGGCTTAACCCATTCCTGTACCCTTCAAAGAGTTTTCTTTTAAAATGATTATTTTACTAAAGAGATCTCCCAGTGCTCACATTATGTAACACATTTTGGAGATGGGGGGATCAGGGTGTTGGGAACTCCCCAGGGTATGCCAAATTGCCTCCCATGTCCCCTTGAGGAGACAATGTGGTTTTCTTAGCCAAAAACCAAACAGCCTGTATTTGGAGTGATTGGAGACGGCATTTGGGGCCCTGAAGGTTTTGATCAGCTTGTGGGCTGCATATAGCTCACACAAAATGTCTGGGTGAATGATGAAGGAAATCCAGTTATAGAAGTGGCCAGGGAACAAGTAATCCCACTTTTCGATCTCTGGTTTTATAACTTCATGTAACAGCTGAAACCGGCATTTTCCTACCCTTCCTCAATTTATGGCTCATAGATGCTTTTAAGATTTTGTATAGATATAGTTCTTTCTCACTAGAAGGAGCATTTAATATGTGAACTCTGCTTTTCAATGGATTTTTTTCTAATTTAAGAAGGCTGCCTAAATTAAGAGGGTGTGTGTGTGTGTGTGTGTGTGTGTGTGTTCACATATATGAAAAGGACCGTGGGACAGCAGATGTGGGACCTAACAGCACCAGTCCACTTTGAGGCTTTCATCTTTTCTCAGCTGCCTTGCTCTTTATCAGGCTGCCCAACTGCCCTCTGTTGATCTCCTGGGGCATCAGTTAAAGCTTTGGCCTGAGATCACAGGATAAATGCATGCACACACCTCACCCCCTGTCCTGTCTCTGATCTCAGGAAGCGCTCCGTTGGCCTTGGGAAAACGGGATGGAAATATAAACATGCTGTCAACTCCCAAAGCTGTGGAGCTGCTAACGCCTGAAACGTTTGCCTTTTAAATCTCCAGAGACAGAATTGGGAGAGAGAGAGAGGGAACTCGCACACAGCTTAAGCCAGTTGGAAAGCTTTCCTGAGGTTCCAAAAACACTTTGAATTAGATCTAAGAGAGGTTAGTGTCAATTGTGTGTGTTCATGCGCTAATTTTCTCCATCAAGTCACACAAGTGATTCTTTTTCCATGCCTTGCTCTGGATTGCAGTGAGCAGGAATGGCACCGCACCGGAGAACACAGTGACTCAAAGTTTATCTCGGCAACAGAGACAAGTAGAAAGGAGGAGGAGCAATCATCTAGAATGTCAAGGTGGTATGATCAACACCTACTTGGTTGGTGAGGGATAGAAACCACTTCCACGACAAAGTCCTTTTCCTAATCTTTCTCTACATACACTATGTATGCAGAGGATGCCAGAAATGCAACTTAAATAACATATTTCACCCCACTCTACTTATTTGGATCCCACAAATTATATAACACAGCCCAAAGCAAAACTCAGAAGATCACTGGAACTTACCTCTCATGTGTCTCATATGCTTACAGCCTGAATGTAATGGCTGATTCATGAAACAGAATTTCATATTTAGGGTGTTTTGTTTTGACCGGCTGCAAACCCTGTCCTACATGTGAGGTGGTAGGTGCACATCCACTGCTTCCTATGGCATGGATCCAGCAAGGAGACCGGCCACACACTGAGCACTTCACAACAGCTGCGTGCTGTACATCCAGTGATTGTGATCAACTGACAGGGCCTAAGATTGCAAATCATCATGTTCTTCATCTGTAGAGAGTGATTTCATCATTGCACACTGGGCATGTACTGCTCCAGGATGAAGTAATCAACTCATATTTTATTTTAGGACCCAACAGCATGTAATGTTTAGTTGTGCTTAGTGCTTCCTTGGTGTTCTCTTTTCATTACAGTGTGCAGCTTCAGAAGCCCCAATCTGCAGTAGAAAATATGTGCAGGGGATTGATCGGTTTTAATCCTCAACTCTCTGGCAGTTTTTCTGCTAAAAACAGGCTACTGTACTACTTTTTATGGCTCTGAGAAAAAAGGTAGCTGGTTCTCATATCTTTACTTTCCCCCCCCTCCCCCAGGGAAGAAAAGCACTTAGAGGGACAATTTTAACAGCAAAGAACACAGTAAGTGTAAGGATTAAGAAGCTCTATGCCCTCATGGATCTTCTTGTAGTACAGGCACCATAGTTACTATATGTACAAAGGAAGGACTGGGGGGGGCAAATGTTTGATCATCAATCCACTCATTCGTTCGTTCGTTCGTTCGTTCGTTCCACTTCTATACCATCCTATTATATTGTCACTCCCTAGGCTTCTTAACATACAATAAATCATGGAATAAAATCACCATGCAGTAAATACAGTAAATATGCAAAAAATACAATAAACCCTGAGTGAGAAAGAGGGTGCACCCTCCTCCTCAAGAAGGTCATCTTATAAGGAAGACAGCAACACACTGAGTGGGGCTAGTAGGTCTTTTTTTGGAAAGTGAGCTTAAAGAAAAAGGGGAAACAGCAGTTGTGTTATCTGTGAAGAGGAAGAATGATGAGGAGGGGCTGAGGTGGCTTTAAGAGGTTGGGAAGTAAGTGCAGAGCAGACAAGGCGAGAGGAGCTAGTGGAGGTGGTTAAGGAAGACCCCTGGACAGGGGAGTGGGTGTCAATCCGACTCCCACGAGAAGTGGCAGAATGGGAGTGGAGAGAGAAAAAGGCAGTAAACCCATCATATTGGAGGGGGGAGAGATGGAGGGGAGAGAGGAGCGTAAGCAGACACGAGCGTTCTTTGAGAGGGAAGCTAGAAAGAGCGAGACTCAAGAGGAGTTATGGAAGGTGTGGGAACAATGTCCGTTTATCCATGGGGAGAGACATATGAGAAGACCTCCCCTCCCCCTGCCACCTATCCGGAGAGACCCAAGACCATGTCTATATTGTAAATAGCCCAGGCTATATTGTTGAAGGCTGCCTAGATGCCCTAAGCACATCCAATCTCACCTGATTTCGGAAGCTAAGCAGGGTCGGCCCTGGTTAGTACTTGGATGGGAGACCACCAGGGAATACCAGGTGCTGTAGGCGCTTGGAGTAGGAACTGGCAAACCACTCCAGTCTTCCTGCCAAGAAAACTCCTTGGACATGGGGTCACGAAGAGTCGTTCATGACTGTAACGATGCAACACACACATATTGTTCAAGATTCTCTGCATGTTCCATGTTTGATTGTTGAGCCTGAAACAACTCTCAGCCAGGTTGGAGACTTTTGGTCAGAGACAGAACCACTCATTAAAGTGGAAGATGCTTTTGTTGGTGATAACGCTAATTCTAAAGTTTGGTTGGTTGGTTGTATATAAAAAATTAGCTACCCCACTACCAACTGGTCTCTGGGCGGCATGTTGGATGTTAATAAATCTGTGAAGATCCCTGGTCTGAGTCTTCTCTGCTTGCATTTCTTGAGGTGAAGGAGGAGGGAGGGTGAAGCCCTCATCCCCTGCCACTAACTAAGTACAATGAACCTCCCTACCTTTAAATACTGTACAAAAACACAATTTTTAAAAAACCCATTTGAGCATCTCAGGTAAATATTTACTAGTAGAGGGCTAGAAGAGGGCTGTTTCACATAATTCTATCTATATTAGCTTTCTGAAGACTAAGGGGGAATGGCGCCTGGTGAATCTCAGTAGGAAGCTTATTCCAATTGGAAAGGGCCATGGCCAGGGAAGCTCAGTTCCTTGTGTTGACTTCTTTAAGCCTCCTTAGGTGTCATAATTCTGAATATCAAGAACTGCAAGGAGCAGGTGGGATAAGATGGCTACTTTGTGGGAAAGATGGTCTGCCAAATATCAAACTCCTAAACCATTAGGAGGTTTATAGGCGATGACCATCACCTTAAACATGGAAATTAACAGACAACCAATGGAGGCATGTCATGCTTACGGAATGTGTCTTCATTTTATGCTGGTACCTGCAATCAGTCTGGCGCCACATTTTGGACCTGCTGAAGTTTCTGTACTGGCTTGAAGGGCAGCCCAACATATAGAGTGTTACAGTAGTCTATTTTTGAGATTAATAATGCAACAACCACTGTTGTTAGGCATTTCCTATCTAGGTAGGGATACAGCTAAGCAATAAAAGGCATTCTTGACCAAATCAGATATTGTATTTGCACTTCCTTAGAGAGAGCTGGATCCAGGAGCACCCCCAAGCTGTGAACTCAATCCTTCATGATCTGGTAGATTTCCTTCTCACCAGTCCAGTGATCCTCCAACAGTAGGATCTTTATCTTACCTAAATTCTATTTCACCTTTTTGGCTCTCAGCCAGTCCTTTATAAACACTAGGCAGTAGAGATGGCACGAATTAAAAAAATGGTGTTTTATTTGTCGTTTGTCGTTTAGGGGGTCCATTTCGGTTCGTTTCCGTTTTTCGTGAATTTTTGCAAAAAATTCATTTTTGTTTTCATTCGTTTCGCTACCGTTTCATTACCATTTATTTCAATTTTTTGTGATTTTTTTGATTTTTTAAAGCAATTCAACTGTATTGCCGTAACGAAAACGAAACGCACGACAAAATTTCCGGTGTTTCTGTTCATTTCGTTTCATTTTGGAGACAAAATTCGTTTGTCGTTTTGGTGTGTAATGAAATGAAAAAACGAAAACAGAAATGAAAAATTGTTTGTTTCGTGCCCATCTCTACTAGGCAGTGCTCAAGGAGCCACACAGCATCTCCTAGAGATGAAGAGAAAGAGAGTGAGAGCTGTGTGTCACCTGCATGTTGATGATGACAATGAACTCTCAATCTCTGTATGACTTCTTCCAGTGTTTTCATGTTTATTATATATTCACCTTTTTGAAAGATTTTTTTAAAATTACAATATAAAATATAAAAAGGAAAACAAGTGACATTTAGACAAAAAGAAAATAAATTAACCATAACAAAAGAAATCAATCTACCTAACGAGCCTCATGGCACATTCATTTAAAATATTTTAGCCCGCCTTTCTCTTTAAAAATGACCCAAGCAAAAACAATCAGTATGTGAATATTTTAAAAGAATTCAATAAATAATATTGCTGTGTCTCCCATCCCCATCCAGGGATCCATCTTGACACCGTACCACTGCTTCTTGCTACTATCACAGTATTAGTCATTTTCCCTGAGTTACCCATTACCACAACAGGAATAGGTAAAGGCAAACCCACTTCTCTTGCTGTTGGAACCTCTTTCTCTGTTTGTCTGCCTCCTTCCATCAGGATCTTAGTTTTCCCTCTGACAGTTTGAGTAGTATTATCTCTGCTCCGGGTTCCCATCTGAATCCCCCTCTCTTGACAGTTCCTTTAAAAATCTCCTGTTCCACCTAGCTTATCCTCCCATTCTTCCAATGGCATGTCTATCAACAGAAACCCCTCTACTACTGGCCCAGTCTGCGCCTCTGCTTTACTCCATCTATCATTCTTACTACAATTCTCTTCCCATAATATTAGATCTTTTTCTAATATGTTCTCAGACCCTGTTGATATAGTTTCCTTTTCAATATTCACATTCTTCTGTCCATCCTCTATATTTTCCATGTTCCCTCTTCCCTGGCCATCTTCTGATCCCTCAGATGGCAAACCACCTCCTTTCTCACAGTTCCATAGTACGACCTGAACTCTGATTGGAATTGATCTAAGCTATAGTATCTGTTTCCTCCAAGGACAGCAACATGTAGTTATAGTCAGTAAAAGATATATTTTCTATGTATTTTCAAGATGGTCTAAACTTTTAGAATAAAGGTAGACTGGTGTTCTAAAAATACCAACCTGCAGGTCAACTCCAGAGTGCCATAAGGTCCAAGTAATCAGCACTCTCTATAGCAGACTGGGAGCAGGTTGCTTTGCGATAGTCACAAGTATCAAGTAATCAGTACTTTGCACAGATTGCTTCATTTGGGGGCACCAAGACCCGGTTAATACCAAATTCAGTTTTCTGATGGGGGTGACTGCAGAACAACAGTAGGCTCTGCACTCAAGATCATGTACATCTGTATTTCATATTTATTGTTTATTTTCGAAATACGCTAGACTTAAATCTTTGTGATGAAATGCTTTTCCCCCCTTATGAGTCTTCCTTAAATGGTCATCAGCAATCTTTCTGTGAAATGACATCTTCTAGACTTCTAATGATGATGATGATGATGATGATGATGATGATGATGATGATGATCATGATGATGATTATGATCATAATAATAATAATAATAATAATAATAATAATAATAATAATAATAATA
>JAHTLZ010000129.1:48802808-48826178 GCA_023846285.1 Phrynocephalus versicolor
CCGAGCACTGATCAGCTATCAGGCAGGGCTTGGGGAATGGAGAAAACTTTTTTTTAAAAAAAAAAAGCCAGGAGCTCTTTTAAAAAACTTTTTCCCTCCCCCAAGTGGCTTACAGACAGAACAAAATGGCTCACTTCAACAACAAAAATCACCATTTTGTTTCATCTGTAATGAAATGCTACTTCCTTGTGTCGTTTTGTTTTGTTACGTAACGACACAATGAAACAGCATTTCACTTTTCGTTTTGTGGCCATCCCCAGTCCATATCAGTTAATCTTTACTGCAGGACTTAATTGCTTTTCGCCTAGGGAATTGTTACTATTATTTTGGTCTGATGTGCTTTATAAGTTCTGCATGTTGTGGCCTGTTTACAATGCACACATACATTGTCTTGTAAGAATTAGTCAGTTCTCCGAGCAGTATATATTTTTTTCACTTTGGTAAAAACAAATTCCATCGGAATTTTTACCCAGTCAGCTTCACGTCTCTGATAAGCTACTTTTCTAGGGAGAGCAAAATCTTAGAATCTGTACTATTTCAAAAGAGTTTGGTACATGCAGATTCTTAAATATATAAAAATCACCATGCTGTGTGCAGCCTGCCACTTCCCACATGCCAGCTTCCCAAATAAAATGTATTGTAGGATGGCTATGTTTTGGTAAGTTTTTCCAGAGTAAATGAGTACAACGCAGAGCAAGTGGAAGAGACTCTTCACCAATATAGAACAGAACTGATGGTAGGTTTGAGTGCTTTCTGGGTCCCCTTCCACAGGGGTTTGCCATAAAACAGGCCCAGATTGACTAGAGAAAAAAAGCTCTTCTGTAGTAGATGCTTAGGCCCATATTTCTCTACTATGTTAGCAACCGTGCATTCATATGTTTACATCAAAATCTGTTTAAAAAGAAGAGGCTATCCTCTGTCCAAGTGGACCTTCTAGTCCTTGGGATTCAGCATTTGTCTTACCATTCTGGCTACAGAAATTGGCCCTGTATATTTTTGGGGGAGGAGGAGGTGGATTTCAATAGGTGGTAAACCTTTGCATGAGAATAAGAATTTACAAATGTGCACCAATTTTCATTTGTGACATTTTGGAGAGTATGGCAAGGGATTATAATAACATGATTTGTAGAACTATGAAAACTTTGCATGTCACATTTTGCTGTTTAATTCATAATTCTTTCTTTGTATATATTCATTTCTGTAGTTTACGAGACACCTGTGTGTGCTGTTTTACACATACACAAGTACAAGTTTTCTGGAACTTCATGCCAACTTCCATGCCCAGTAGTTTTCCATGACTGAACCTTTATGCCCAGTAGTATTCCATGACTGTGCCAGTGCTTAAAGTTGCTTAAAGTAGCTTTGCCCACCGGATTTCCTGTTTAGTGACATTTTTCCACTCAACTTAGAGACCTGTATTGCAACATTCACAGCCTTATTTTAGATGCAACCACCTCAGACCTTACCGCTTCATCTCTATCTTGGCACACAGCCAAGACTATGGTTTGGGTAATTTTACACCAGCTGAGCTCACTGAAAATACATGTCAAAAAAACCAACCAAAACAAAGAAAAAGCACTAGAACATCCTAGATTTATAAAATAGCACTGCATCAGGTATTCATATTGATAAAGGTTTTGAAATCCTTTATTTTAATGCTAAAGACCATTTTTTCCTTTGTAAGAAAGTTGTCATCTCTGAGGGTTTTAAATGCCTTCTTAGCAGTTTGCTGGTTACATCTTTTAATACTGTGATTGTGCCACCTAGAAAGAATACTCAAGATAACAAAGCAAAGAAATTTAAGAAGATCTCCAACTGCCTTTTTATGGTGTTGATTTGTTTAGCAACAAGGAATCAACAAAATTGTTGGCCTCTAATAATCATATAAAATGTTAGGTAGGAAAAATGCATATTTTTCTGGTTATGTTGGAATTTTCTTCACTGGACAAGCTTAACATTTACTCCAATCTGAAAGTATTACTTTTGTTCCTTCTTCATCATTGCTGGTCAATTAAGCAATTCTTCCTGTTCTACCTAAGCATGTAGAACACCTCCCATGAGAATGAACAAACCTTGGCAGGGACTACTTAGAGTTCTTATTTAAAATAAAATATTATCTATGAACTTGAACTTGCAGTAGTCAGAGCACTTGTCTACATGGGCTCAGTTGGAGTTAGCTGGATCATGCTGAATAGTGTTGCTTAAAGTCAGGTAGCAGTCCAATATGCTATGTGGTGCAATCCTTGCATCCAAATGGCATATGCACTCCCAGCAACTCTATTTGGTCTACATTCTTTAATAAAAGACAAGCGAGGGGAAGGCATCCTTGTCTCCTCTACTCAACTTCGACTTCTGGAATGATGCGCCCCCCCCCCCAAGAGGTATAGCACATCAGCATGTTCCTAATAGGTTTTTTTTAATTACTTCCATCCTCTGCCCCTCCATAAATGAGAACAGGACGTGTTTAATTTCCCAATATTGTGAAGTAGCTAAGCTGTCTTCTTAAGCCACTTAATAATGTTGGGAATTGAAAGCGGAAGGGAAATTTAAAGCTGCAAGCTCTACTTTGGTTTGTTTCCAGGGATCACGCATGCTGGAAACAAACCCAAACAGAGTAATCCTACGTCCGCACACAAAAAAACAATAGCCCCTGACAGGGACTCAGAAAGATGCTGATAGGAATCCTCTGCAGGTAGGCTGGTTTGTTATCATAAAATCAGAAATACTGTGTTGGAAGGGGCCTAAAAGGCTATCGAGTCCAATCCCCAGCTCAGCATGTAGCAATTAACCATTCCATACCCACAGCAGACCAAATAGGAGAACAAATGCTCATCTGATCAGACCCAGTGTATCCTGATTTCAACTCACTACTTCATAGATAGCAGCCTATAAGTATAACTCTGTGTAAACCCAGTTACTCTTATTTGAATTTCTGATGGTTAGGCTAGTATGGGTTTTGTGGCATGATAAGCCAAGCGAATCTAGTAAATGGGGTTTAATTTATATAAGGTTGAGAATTCTGTGAGTTGTAGACTCCACAGAATAATTTGCCCAAGCTCCGGTTCACACATATATGCAACTCATACGCAAATTATCGACTGCTTTTTGTTTGCTGACTGACTAGCAGTTGTCCTGCTTTCCTCACTGATTGTTTGGTTGTGGTAAGGACAGTCTCAAAATAAAGCCAGAGGAAATTCGTTCACAGCAGTTTCACAGATTCTGATCTATAAAATTACAGGACAATGCTGATGAACAGGTCTGTTTTTCTTTTATGGTAGGTATCATTTGCAACTGCCAGTGCCTATAATATACCCTGTGCACCTGTGGGATTATGGCTATTCAACAGAGTACAGTATTTGTCTGTGGAGAAAATGAGGATAATTCACCTAATTTGTTTACCTAAAGGTGGAAATTTTGACAAGGCTAACATCCCATGCAATCAGGATGTTCCCATCAAAATGTCACACCTCACCAAGCCAGAGCAAACACGATCTTTGCCCTTTTATACATCAATTTCCTAGGCTTTACCATGGTTGACAAGCACTCCTCCGGGGACTAGACTCTCTCTCTAAATGTTGCTTTTCATGCACCTACTTAGACGATGAGTAAAGAATGCATTGGGGCACTTTGCTGTTGTGGAGGAGTCTTTTGAGTCCAGTCAAAGAAGACTGCTTATCAACCCTGTATACTAGAGGTCATAAGATCATAAGTATGCAGTGCATCAGCAAAATCCTGCTAAAAATAGCAGATTCAGTAAGGTGGGAATGAAGAAAGCAGCAGGCAGAAGTGTCTGCTCTTTAACATCTGCTGTAAAGGTCAGCTATTCTTTCTAATATGTACCACAGAGCTGAACCTTGTGCAGATGTTGTGCCCTTTTCTCGTTGGAGGAAGGGGGCAGTTCATTTCACGCAGCCATAATGATAGGCAGCCTGTTGCAGTTTTTGACAATGGTGATCCATTTTATGAGTACTTCAATAAGAGGGAACTCATACCAAAGTAGGGGGAGTCATACACACCATTTTTTGAGAGTGGCACACATGGCTCATGAGCTGCACCCACTGCACAATGAGTACAAACTACAGTCACCCCCCCCGCCAATCGTGGGGGTTAGGGACCCACCCCACCCGCGATACATGAAAACCTGTGATATGCGGAAGCGGGTGGGATGGGGCCTGGGGGCAGGGGGTGATCGCACGCCTGTCTGAAGCTTCTTGGAGGAGCGTGGGGGGTGCGGAGCGACCCGATCACCCCCCGCTGCCCCCCGCGCAGTCCAAGGCTTCTCAGAGGAGTGCAAGGGTGGCACGGAGCGATGCGATGCCCCCCCCCCCGTGCGGCCCGAGGCTTCTATCCCACCTTTCTCCTCAAAAGGACCCATGGTAGAGTAGAACCATTGAATTAATTGGATTTACATAAGTGTTGCTATTTCAGTAGATAATGCGTTTGGAAACAAAGATGAGAGACTGCCCATGATGCAATGAGATGATTTTTGCATTTCCCCTTTGTTTGTAAAATCAGATGACAAAAGAATCCCATGCTTAAATTTCAAAGACCAATCACCAGTCAAAGTAAACTAATTTATATAATTGTGGTGGTAAGAGAAGGTGATGTGCCTTTTAGTTAAGAAATTTCTTTTTCTAGTCTATTTCTAACATCTACCTTTGGCTTCACTACAAGGTTTTTGGGCCCTTTTCTAATTCACTGACTCAAAGACACTGATTGCAAGGAAGGAGCCTCTTCCTCTTCCTCTTCCTTGTTGTTTGTCCCACTTGGTGGAGCGGTCAGCTATTCTGGTGTTTGTCCTCCACTTTTCACAGACACAGTCTTGATCTGGGTGTACATGGGACAAATTCATGTCACTGTCAGAGGTGTTCCTCCAGGACTGTTTTGGCCATCCCCTTGGCCAGGATCTGCTGACCTCCACTGACCGGATGTCCACCACAGCAGCTTTGTCTCCATGACATTAAAACAGTGCTAGGAAGGAGCCATGAAAGGTTTAAGTTACACATTGGGAGTTGGTAGGAAAAGGACCTGAATATAAAATAGCCAATATCATAATAAATATCAATGGTGTGACTATACTTGTAATACTTTGTAAATTTATTGGTCATTACACCTCAAAAAGGATATTGCAGGGTAACAGAAAACTGTTGAAAAAGGACAGCTCTGGTTGACAAGGACTGGAAGAACTCCCTGTTGAGGGCAGGTTATAATATCTGCAGATTTCATTTAGAAAAAGGTACATGAAGGTGAGGATGTGATAAAGAGGCATCTAAAAGTACACATGGCATAGAGAAAACAGATAGCAAGATGGTTTTCTCCTTGAGCTAGAATCCCATGAAGCTAAATGGTGAGAGGTGAGACTGAGGACAGATAAGAAGTAATTCTTCATTCAGCACATAGTTAAACTATGAAATTTGCTACCATGAAATTTAGTGATGGTGGTTGCCAGCGGGGACAGCTTTAAAAGGAGATTACACCAATTCAAAGAGCTTGTGACACAATTCATAACACTATCAATGACAGCTAGTTAAAATGGCCATATATTGCCTATAGTACCAGAATCAAAACAGACAATGGCTGAAATCTTCTTGGTGTAACTTTACACTGTGGAAGTAGAATAAAGGTGGTGATGAAACGTATAGGCTAGGTCCCAATCCTGGCACCAGCAATGTATCTGGTGCCAATCCTTTGGGACAGTGAAAGTTCCTCCCCACCACATCAGTCCCAAGGCTCCCAAAGGCATCTCCAGGTTGAATGGGAAGAACTATTGGAAGTACAGATGGGCACGACCAGAAAAAAATATTTTTCGAGTTGTCGTTTTTCGGGACGGGTCAATTTCTGGTCGTTTCCATTTGTCGCAAAATTTTTCAAAAATTTATCATTTCGTCGTGTCGTTTGTCGTTTCCACCGCGATTTAGCGCGATTTGACTTCCCAGAGCATGGGGTTAGGGGGTAAGGGCTAGGCTTAGGGTAACGGTTAAGGTTAGGGTGGGTTAGTGGGCTGCACCTCTGGGTGCCTCTGACCCACTAAGAAGGACAGTGTACTGGCATATGGGTTAGGGTTAGGCTTAGGCTTAGGCTTAGGCTTGGTGGGCTTTTTATGCCCTCTCTGGCACATCCAGAAGTCTTAGTCAAAACCTGGCCATGCGATTGGTGGAATGGCTCCAAAAATTTGCATGGTCCCATCCCATGGCCAGCCCATCATTGAGCATGCGCAGGTGTAAAAAAATAAAAAATAAAATAAAATTAAATTAATTGAGACGTTTTATTGCAAGAAAACCCCACTGCTGCTACTGTAAAAATTCAATCATTTAAAATAGCTAATTTTTGTATGTTTCTGTGGTGCTTTTGTGGGTTTTTGGACCACGATTTCAAAAAAAAAATTGTGGTCGCCATTTTGGATCCCCCTGCACCGCATGGCAAATGGAGACGACGAGGATGCCCCCCCCAGCCTGGTACCAGAGCAGCCCAGACAGGAGAAGGGGGGAGACCGCGGACCCCCCACCCCAGAAACCACCCCTCTGGTAGGTGCCCTCAGACAGGCATATTTTCGCCTGCTTTTTTGGCTGGGAATCGGGATTTTTTTTATTTTTAAAACTTTTTTTCTGTGCCGCTTGGCATCGTGCGATCGCTGCGCGATGCCATGAACGACAACGACAAATCAGACCCAATTTATCTTTTTTCTGTTCGAGTTCGAGTTCTGACGGCTTAATTGTCGTTACCGTTTCTGTTACGTAACGGAAACGAAAAACGGAAATGGAAACGAAAATTTCGCCAAGTTGTGCCCATGTCTAATTGGAAGCCTTGGATCCCCTGAAGGAGAAGATAGGAAGCTTTTCATTAAATTATATTAAATCAAATAATATGTTTAGCATGTATTTAGAAGAGGTACTGTTGCAAGTTGTGAAAGATGCCTGATTGACATGTGTGTGTGTGTTGTGTCGTTACAGTCGTGACTGACTCTTCGTGACTCCATGTCCATGGAGTTTTCTTGACAGGAATACCGGAGTGGTTTGCCAGTTCCTACTCCAGGCGCCTACAGCACCTGGTATTCCCTGGTGGTTGCCCATCCAAGTACTAACCAGGGCCGACCTTGCTTAGCTTCCGAAATCAGGCTAGATTGGGTATGCTTAGAGCATCTAGGCAGCTTTTTTGCCTGATTGACATAGCCTATGTTTGTTTTCTGACCTTTATCTGTTGATGAATAATCAGAAAACAAATCATACTAGTTGCAACTTCAAGTTGCAATACTGATTGACAAAGCCTATGCTTTTTAGCTTGCAACTAGTATGATTTGTTTTCTGATTATTCATCAACAGATAAAGGTCACTAGTTAACTTAGGAAGACTGGTTGTTGAGGGATGCATCTCTCAGGAAAACTCATTATTGTAGGCCAGGGGAAGTAAACAGAAAGTTTGCCCTTCAGAGGCACTATGCCTCTTAGTAGCAGTTGGATGCACGTGGATGATGCTACTGAATGCATGATCTACTTGCAAGCTTCCCAGAAGTGATTGTTTGGCTACAGCGGGAGAGGAATACAAACAGGCTGGCAATTAATTGATCTTGTCCATCATTACTGTTTTGTGTACATGCTCAAAATCCAGTTGAAATTTGTTTGTGGAAGTGGCCACCCAATATTGGCAAAAACTACACATGAACTTGGGGAAATGAAGGAAATCACGTCCTTCAGCAAAGGTACAGTAGCCAGAAGAGAATCCTCAACTAGGATTTATTTATTTATTTATTTATTACTTGAGCTTATATACCGCCCGTCTTCCGGATGGAACTCCGGGCGGTTCACAACAAAAAGGACACAGACAATATACAAAAGTTAAAAACAACATACCATGAAACAAAACAATATGCATTAAAAAAGAAAAAAAAAGGGAAAAAAAAGAAAAGAAAAGAAGCCAGTAATAAAAGGCAGATGGCAGAGGAGGAAAAAAAGATTAATTAAGTGTCACCAAACGCCTCCCGAAAAAGCAAGGTCTTTAAAGCTTTTTTGAAGGCTGGCAGGGACTGTGCAAGGCGCAACTCAAGTGGGAGATGATTACATAAAGTAGGGCCAGCCCCAGAGAAGGCTCGGCCATGGGTGACCGTCTTCTGAGCCTCCCTGGGGGTGGCCACCCGCAGAGAGTGCACCCACGACATTCGGGTTGGTCGGGCCGAGGTTGACCGCTGGAAGATTCGCTCTGTCAGGTATTCAGGGCCCAGGCCATGGAGGGTTTTATAAGTTAAAACCAGGACTTTGAATCTTATTCAGGATGCAACAGGTAGCCAATGCAGGCGAGCCAGAATTGGGGTGATGTGGTCATGACGATGCACACCCGCCACCAGTCTGGCTGCCACATTTTGCACCCGCTGTAGTCACCGAACAAGAGTCAAGGGCAACCCCATGTAGAGGCCGTTGCAGTAATCTATTCTTGAGATCACCAGTGCTTGCACAACAGTTCTCAGGGTCCCCATCAAGATATGGACGAATCTGGGCAATTTGATGGAGATGGAAAAAAGCAGTCCTGGACACGGCAGCCACCTGGGCCTCCATAGAAAGAGCTGGGTCCAGGACCATGCCCAGATTCCGGACGCTCTCCGCCAGTTGAAGGGAAACACCCTCCAAGCTAGGGAGTGTGCCTCCATACCCAGAAGGGGAAGTCCCGAAGAACATAACCTCTGTCTTCTTGGGGTTGAGTTTGAGTCTGTTGGTCCTGGTCCATGCCATGACTGCATCCAGGCACTGGTCAAGGGTCTGAACAGCCTCAACTGCAGAGGTGGAAAAGGAGAGACAGAGCTGTGTGTCATCAGCGTACTGATGACAGCAGACTCCAAATCTCCTAATGACCTCAGCCAACGGCCTCATATAGATGTTAAACAGCATGGGGGAGAGAGCTGATCCCTGTGGAACCCCACAAGGGAGTATCCACGGGGCAGACAGCTCCCCCCCCCGAAGCTGCACACGCTGGGGACGGTCCTCCAAGAAGGATCGGAACCAACTGAACACAGTGCCTCTGATACCTATCTCGGAAAGCCGATCCAGCAAGATACCATGGTCGACGGTATCGAAGGCCGCAGACAAATCCAGAAGGACCAACAAGGTAGAGCTACCCCTGTTGGCCCCCCAGAAGATAGCATTTCTTGGCCAAAGCATACAAAAATTCAAGTCACCCTAAAAAAGAGTTTGTGCTGACAACTCCTGTCTAATCTGGTGCATGCTGAGCAGTAGTGGATATTTCTATTTATGTGTGTCACTTTCTGGAATCAAGAAGAACTAGGAATTTAAATGTGTGGATAATGTTCTGTAATAGTTGCCAAATCTCAACACTCCTCATTCACACTTCCTCTTCACTCTCCTCAACATTGTGCCAGGAACTCTATCAGTAGTTGTGGGTCCTTTTAAAGCCAAATGACTCACAAGTGTTTCTCACATTTCCTAATAAGCTAACCAGCTGTTATGTAAAATGTTGTGTCTCTGTCTACTGTGCCTGGGTTATACTGATTTTCAAAGTTTGCTTCCTGGACATAGTTTTGCAGCACTCTCTCTAACACACACACATACACACGGGGGGTTAATTGGTAAAGAATGAAGGGATGAATTGTTAGGAGACCCTTGTGGCAGTGGAGCAGACAGGCAGGAAAAGACTCACAACATTTGTTTGAAAACATTTGTTTTTCAATGAGACATCCCAAAATCCTCCAGCTAGGAAGACCAACAAGCCTTCTAGCTGTGTAACCCTGGTACTTGTAGTTTTTAAAAGTCATTTTTCTTTATTTTGAGTAAGATTCATATGTTGAAACCACAATCAGTGGAGGTGCACTTAATTAGCAGGGAGACTCTAGTTGTGTCGGAGAAAATGCTAGGTTTGCTGTACAGGATGTTAGTCTGGGCAATAATTGGCCCGGTTAGTTACACGATCTGGACACTGGTGAGTTAATACCTAAATTCCTTGTTACCATACACAAAACAGGACTCGTATTACTTTATTTTTATTACATCTATTTCTGTTTGACTCAAGGCATTATGGGGCTGGAGTTATTTTCATCACTCCTATGATAACATGCATCTAATCCTGGGGGCTGCCAGACAGGATGAACAGCTCTTTCTTTAACCAAAAGCATCTATTTGCTGCCGTTCCCATGCAGAACGAAGGCTGTTCTGAGAAACAGAAGCTAATTCCGTTAGTTGGTACCTATGCCAGCCAAATCTGGGAATTCCCTAAGTAAGCATCTAGCATCAGGTTGGCTGGCAGGGATGATGCTTGCATAAGATGTTTAGTTAAATTTGCCAAGGACCCCTTTTTGGGATATCAGTTTATGTTATGGCCTCCTCTGGAGGGAAATGGCATTAAGTGTGCATCAGGGGAGAAGCAAGATGGTATTAGAGGAGGGGGCAGGGCTTCAGTCGAGCTATTCTGGAACGATCTAGCCAATCGTGGCTTGATAATGGAGTGACAATTGGGTCCCTAAAACAAGTAAGTTCCCTTACTCTTGTGTAGCTGGCTGATCAGCTCAGTTAGGGCCTTTTCACACGACCCCTAAGATCCGCTGGCCACTTAAATTCGGACCAGAGATCTTGGGGGTTTGTTGCGCTTCCTGCGTCCCCACCCCTCTGCACTTCCTTGCTCCTATCTGCGTGAGGGGAGGTAGGAAAAAAGAGAGGAAAAAATGCAGGCTCACCTCCGTCTGCCGGTCCAAGCCACCCCGAGCCCCGTCATCGTCCTGATTCCTTATCTTAAAGGGGCGGGAGGCAAAAAACGACAACAAACAGAAGCGAGGAGAGCCGGGCACTCTAGGTTACATCCGGATCTGGGATTTTTCACCCTCCGAGAGCAGGTACCTGAAAAGTGCACTGGGACGCGCTTAGGTGGGCGTGGTCGCACTTAATTTTCTGTAAACTCCGGAGCTGGTGGGGAAACAATTTTAAGCTCCGGAGCTGGGAGCCATTTGCGGCGGAGTTTAGGGGTCGTGTACAAATAATCTTAGAGTGTGGGAGTTTGCTTCCCCACAGTGCCACGGGGGGGGGGGGGACATCCTGCCTATGTGCACAGTCCCAGGATGCGCCCCAGAAAAAGGGCATATTAAACCCCTTCTCACTACCTGTATCTTGGAAAACCCTGAAAACGACACACACACCCAGTAAGTCAGATCAGACATGATAGCATGTTGTTCTTGTTCTTATGACTGTGAACACCATTCTTGATATACATTGTAAGTTGATAACAAAGAACAATGAATACAGAACAATTATGTGCAAAGTTGTGTTTCAGCTCCATACAGTTTATACACCTTATGTATAAGGTGCAAAGAGGAATAGTAGAAACCAAGTAGATACTGGGTGTTTTTACCTAATCCTCTTGAAAGCCTTCTGACAGGTGCAGTGTTAGTGTTTTTTTGAACAGAACTATTCAGTGGCCTTTTGTGGCCTTCTAGCTAGGAGAAAAGAAAAGAAAATCTTCACTAAATGAATTCAGGAAAATTCACTATGAATTGGTGTAGAAATGACTTCCATTTGAGCTTTTCACTTCTTTATAAAAACACTTAGGATAAAAACAAGTTGGGACTTGTATTATTGGGATTCATGATAGCTGTGGAAGATGGTTACATGTAGGAAAAGAAGCCTGATCTTTGATTGTTCCCATACATTCCTCAGAAAATAAATGAGCTCATCATAGCTGGTGATCGCTCAGCTATGTGCCTTCCTGGACACTGGGGCTCTAACCACTAGAGATGGGCACAACCAGGGAAAATGACGTTTTCGAGTTGTCGTGTGTCGGAGCTGGCCCGTTTTGGCTCGTTTCCATTTGTCGCGAAATTTTTCAAAAATTTGTCGTTTCGTTTGTCATTTTTTCGCCTGTCATTAGTACTGGTTTAGGAGGGGTAGCGGGCTCCTGGAGGCACCTCTCTGGGGTGGGTGCCTCCTCTGGCCCGCTATGAAGGGAAAGCGGGCTCCTGGAGGCACCTCTCTGGGGTGGGTGCCTCCTCTGGCCCACTACAAAATGGCATGCATAGCCAATTGGATATGCATACCAAGTTGCAGTGGCATTGGCAGAGGCACCTCTCTTTTGGGTGGGTGCCTCTCGACTCACAGCCTTGCAGTGGCAGAGGCACCTCTCTTTTAGGTGCCTCTTTGACCACAGGCCCACTGCTGCTAAGTGCAGTGTCACAGTGCACACTGGGGGAAGGCTTCCTCAGTCGGGCGCTCTGTGGCTCACTAAGAAGGAAATCGTACTTGCGTGTGTAATGCCATGCAAGTACACAGATCTGGCTTAGGGTTAGGGTTAGCACAAGGGCTAGGCTTAGGGTTACGGGTAAGGTTACGGTGAGTTAGTGGGGTGCACCTCTGGGTGCCTCTCTGACCCACTTAGAAGGACAGTGTACTGGCGTATGGGTTAGGGTTAGGCTTAGGGTTCGGGTTCGGGCTAGAGTTAGTGGGATTTTTATGCCCGACTGGCACATCTCAGAAGTCTCAGTCAAAACCTGGCCAAGTGGCCATGCGATTGGTGGAATGGCTCCAAAAATTTGCATGGTCCCTCCCATGGCCAGCCCATTATTGCGCAGGTGTAAAAAAATAAATAAAATAAATAAAATAAAATCAATGGAGAGGAGACATTTTGTTGCAAGAAAAACCCACTGCTACTAGTGCTACTGTAAAAATTCTGGCAGTTTTAAAATAGCAATTTTCGCATGTTTCTGTGGTGCTTTGGTGTGTTTTTGGACCACGATGATTTCAAAATAAATATTGCGGTCGCCCCATTTTGGATCCCCTGCCCGCAGCGCATGGCATGGTGAGTTGGTGAGACGACAAGGATGCCCTCCAGCCCCCACCAGAGCAGCCCAGGACAGGAGAGGGGGGGAGGCCGGGGACCCCCCCCCCGAAACCACCCCTCGGGTAGGTGCACTCTCAGGCAGGCATATTTTTGCCTGCTTTTTTGGCCGGGGGTGGGTTTTTATGTTTTAAAAACTTTTTTCCTGTGCCGCTTGAATGGCGGCCGGCGAGTTGCGAATGATGCGAGTCGACTTGCGAATGCGAAGTTGCTGCGAGACGACGAGGATGCCCCCCAGCCCCCACCAGAGCAGCCCAGGACAGGAGAGGGGGGAGGCCGGGACCCCCCCCAAAAAAAACCACCCCTCGGGTAGGTGCACTCTCAGGCAGGCATATTTCCGCCTGCTTTTTTGGCCGGGATTGGGAATCGGGGTGGGTTTTATATTTTAAAACTTTTTTCTGTGCCGCTTGGCATCGCGCGATCGCTGCGATGCCAGGAACAACAACATGACAAATCAGACCCAATTTTTCTTTAGTCGGTTCGAGTTCGAGTTCTGGCGGACTAATCGTCGTTCTTCGTTCCGTTACGTAGCGGAAACGAGGAACGAAAACGGAAACGAGAATTTCGCCAAGTCGTGCCCATGTCTACTAACCACATTGGTCCATGCACTCATATAGACTACTGCAGGAATGTCCAAACTTTGGCCCTCCAGATGTTTTGGACCACGACTCCCACAGTACTTTGCCATTGGCGATACAGGCTTGGAATTCTGGGAGTGGCGGTCCAATGGACATGCCTGGACTACTTCAATGCTCTTTACATGGGGCTGCCTTGGAGGTTAATGCAGAGGCTTCAGCTATTGCAGAACTCAGCAGCCAGATTGATAACGGGGTTGAGAAGACACGAACACACACACCCTACTCTGGCTGTGCTGCACTGGCTGCCAATTCATCACTGCATTGACTTCAATATATTAACATTGACATACAAAGCCCTACATGCTTTAGGACCTTGTTATCTGTCCTTGTTATCAGACCAGCTCCTTCCACAGAATTGTGCCCGCATCATCCGCTCATCTCAAACTGGTAACTTGAGGATCTCTAAGCCGAAAGAGGCCCATACATCAACAACAAAGATCTGGGCCTTTTCGGTAGCAGGGCCTCATTTGGGAAACCAACTCCCACCAGAGATTAGATTGGCTCCCACACTGTCTATCTTTAAAAAAACATCTGAAGACATAGCTTTATAGATTTACTTACCCTGATTAATTATTATTTTCATTAATCACTCTTTCATTCTTATGCCGTCTGCCAATCTTTGTTTTTGAATATGTACAGTGGTATCTCGACTGACGAGATTAATCCGTTACAAGCGAAAGCTCGTAAGTTGGTTAACTCGTAAGTCAGGGAGCAATTTCCCTTTAGGAATGCATTGAAAGTCAATTAATCCGTTCCAGAGGGAACAGATTTCGATGCATACCTATGGGAAACCACTTTAAACATCGCCCACCACTTCTCCCATCGCAGGGAGAAGTGCTGCCTCCGTGACTGGAAGGCATTTCAAATTGCGTGTGCAACTTCTCCCCCCTCGCCCAATTCCTCCACCAGCCAGCGCCAATTAGCTGCTTGGCACTGGCTTCAGGCCAGCACTCCCTGGGCATCTCCATTGAAATGCAATGGAGAAATGTTTCCCCATTGGAATGCATTGGCTCATCAGTCCGCTGCAGAAGGCCACGTTACTGGAATCTGCTCACATAATTTGCTGATACATCACATAGTCCTAAATGCTTGGGAAGCATTCAACTTGTGATTTGTAATACAAAATCCATTGTAGTTCTCTTGTTTGCTGTGTGATAATTTGATAATAATAATAATAAACTATAAAGATAACAGTCTTCTTTCTCAGAGACCATTTTGATGGAGCAATTGAAACCCCCCTCCCCTGAAAAAATGCACATACAAAGTATTCTATTGTTGTATTCTATACTATGTTATTCAAAAAAAAGTGTGCGGGGCATAGGGAACCATCACTTTTACTGCCTGGTTCCTCTGAAGCCCCATCCATGGACTTCTCAGGCATCCTTAGGCTGGCAGGTTACCAACTCCTACGGTAAAAAGTCCCAGTTTATTGAATTCAGTGGCTCCAAACCATGGATAACCCAGGTGGTCTTGGATTGCAATTCCCTTAAGCCTTCACAGACATCGGTGCTGGCCAGGGTTTCTGGGAGTTGCTGTGTAAGGGCACCTGGGTTATGCAAGGTTGGGAACCACAGCTCTAGTTAGAAGGATGTAAGTAACAGATGATGGTAGCAATGAAGCATTAATATTCGAAATCATAGAGAGTCATTACTAATGGTCTGACTTCAGATGGTTCATATATTATATCTTCATCATATGCTTTTTTACTTTTGCTCTCCAGTCTTATTTTTCAAGGGTGATTCCCAATACTGTTGCATAAGCTCACATTTGGGTCCTCTTGACAAGAAAGTCAGGGTATAAATATTTTAAACACACACACTTGTACTTTTCCTTTAGCGGACTAGCTGGTTTATTATCAGTGGAGCTGGGAGGCCAGATTTGGGACTGGCTCTTCATTAGTACCTATCTCATCCACACTGTGTAGCCAGTGCAGCACAGCCAGAGTAGGGTGTGTGTGTTCGTGTCTTCTCAACCCTGTTATCAATCTGGCTGCTGAGTTCTGCAATAGCTGAAGCCTCTGCATTTATAAGCCTTTTGGACTTATAAATGTATTATGTAGCAAGCTATTCTCTCAGCCCCAATTCATTCATGCTGTATAAGTGGAAATAACAATTGCGCATCTTGTAGGGGTGTTGTTAGAGTAAAGCATATAAAAATTATACAGTACTCTGTAGACTTGAAGAACCCTGTGTAAAGCATTATGGCTAGGATTATTAGTACCTTGTTGTTGTTGTGGTGGTGGTGGTGGTGGTGGTTTGGGACAATTGCTGCATATTCCTTAAGAAATCTTATCTATCTGGAAGCATCATGTTTTGTATCATAGGAGTGGGACAGCCTGCAGTTGTCAGCCTCATCTCATGCAGCCTAAGACTGCGACTACATGGCAATATACTGGGAGATTTTCTCTGCTTATAGAATGGATAAATTCAAAATATGCTTCACTGACCACAGGATCCAAAAGTATGATTTAAATCAGTCCAGCACTTTTTGTTTCCAGAGTTTTTCCTTTTTCCTTTTCCTTTTCCTTTCTTTCTTTTTCTTTCTTTCTTTCTTTCTTTCTTTCTTTCTTTCTTTCTTTTCTTCCTTCCTTCCTTCCTTCCTTCCTTCCTTCCTTCCTTCAAAAGCCTGCTCTTCATTCCTCGCTTTTCCAAAAGGTAAAACCCGAAGCATTTGTAACCCTGGGTACCACTATATTCGGGTTAAAATGCAATTTTGGCACTTTGCGAAAAATAAGTGGGTTTTGAATCGCAGTTTGGGCACTCAGTCTCTAAAAGGTTTGCCATCACTACATAAGGTGTTGCTTTTAAAAGAAATCATTTTTACTGTTCATTTTACAAGCACATTTTAAAGACATCACTTGTCAATTACCATAATATTATTGCCCCCATTTAAAAATCTGAAAAGTGGTCCCACCCATCACCATATTCTTCAAAATGACCCTCTGAAAACAGTGTAACATGTATATTGCCATTGTTTCATAAAGGTGAACATAATTATGTACCTGAATACAAGGGAAAGTAATCCATTACAGGTAATGTTGTTTCTTGTGACGAAAGCTGTACCATTGGCAAGCAGCTCCAACAAATTACCTGCAAGGGAATGTGGCCTTTGACAAAAGGAAGGCTGCCTACCTCCATTATATAATATGCTGGGTGTTAATCATCTGCTATCGGACAAAAGGCCAGGTCAGAGATGCCCTCTGAGCCAGAGGGCCAATAGATTCCAGATCACAAATAAATAAATACATTATTATTTATAAGTTCTTCTCTCTTTTTTACACGTTCTCTTCCCACAAAATCTGTGCACTTAACAGTGTGCAAAGTTGCCCCATTGAGATGTAGTTAACTGTTTCTGATTCCAGGGTTGATAAGCAATTACCCTCTTGTTTTTGCTGTTGTTTCAGTTCCTTTTACAGCTCACAAGAAAGAAACCAGCCACTGAAGGTATCAATTGTAGAGCTTTGCGTTTGCATACTTGGCGGTGTTTAAAAGTCTCCTAATCTCTTCTAATTTCTTTTATGGCTTCCATTTTTATGCCTTTAGATTGTAAACAGAACCACTATGAACTGTTTTCATGACTCCAGCCAAAAGGAAAGGTAACTCGCTTAGGCAAATAAAATCTAAGAAATAAAATCTAGAACATTTTCCTTAAACTTTACATGCGTACTTCACTCAGTGTTTAATTACTGAGCCTGTTTAGGTAATAATAGTGATAAAGGATCTGCTGCTTTCACATTGCTGCCTCCCCCCCACACACACACACACACACCTTGGCCATTCTGGAAAGGCTCATGGTGGGTGAGGACCCATCTTCTCATCCATGCAGAACATCATCTCCTCCATCCCTAGTGAATGGTTGTGATATCTAGGGATAATGCAAATTGTCAGACAAGACATCCGGAGGACACCAGGTTTGAGAAGCCTGCCATATCTTCCTCTTACCTCAACTTTCATCCTGTTTACAAGGCACAAGTCTGTCCGCTAAATACTTGAAAACCTAGTCCAATAAGAAATTACCTGTTTGAAGAAATAGAAGAGAAATAGTTGATCTTCTGACACTACTGGTATGATGCCAGATTAAAACTAAAATTTATATCTCATGCTCTTTGAAAAAAGCTGACCAAGCTAACTGGCAGATATCTGTCTTCCATCTCTAATCTGAACTGCAGATTAGCCTTCAAGTCAAGAGGAAGATTGAGTTTCAGAAAGGAAGTATGGGTTTCTAGCAATATTTAGTGCCCATTTGTGTTTCAGTGTTGTGGAATTTGTTGTGTTTGTTGCTAAGGGCTTGGGAGAATGAAGTATTCTTGTCAAAAATGGGTTGCAGAATACATGTGTCATTCGTCTCTGTTGGGAGATGAAGGTTACAACAAATGGATGTTCAATTGTTTTTCCTTCTCGGTCTATCTTGCGGTAGGCTGTGCTTTATTAAAAGGGGATTGCAATATTCATCTTGCCCAGTTCAATGGTTCTGTAACCCTGTTGGGTGGATATTGTTGTCTGACAAATGTCATTTGTAGATCCATTAGTTTGACATCTCTGTTCTGTGGGTCCAAGTAAATGCAAGGACTTGGCTGTAAGCAATAGATGTTGTGGTGTTCTCAGGATGTAGGCTGGAGGCATGGATTCATGGTCAGCGGATCTTCAATACATTGTAGGGCTAAATTTGTGTTACAGGATGAAAGTTGTTCAAGTCCCAGTGGAATTTCTCATGTGCTTTTTTTTCCATGGGCCCATATATTTAAAATGTCAACAGTGTAGCTCAAATAGAGAGAATGTTTACATATGAACCACAAAACCTGTTTTGCTGTTCTGTACAAATGTTTGCTTGGGGCTTTGTTCTTTTGAAGTATATTTTGCAGTGCCCTTTTCATAAAGCATACAATTTAAACCTGGGATGGGTGAATTTGGAGAACCTGTGGGCCACTTTTTCTGGGTCCAGTGCCCACTGTGGGGAAGGTGCACTAAAAATCAAACCCAGAAGTGGCTGGAAATTAGAGGTCAAACCCTTCTTTTGATCCAGAATCAGCAGGAGCCAAACAATAACCTTTTGTTCAACCAAAGGAAACAAAAACATTTGGGGGCTGGTAGGGAGCTAGGGTTAACAAAACTGTCCTAAGGTTTAAATGTTATTCACCTCTGTTTTCAATAGTTTACACTGCCTCCTCTCAAGTAAGACCAGGGCATAGTGATTAGAAGTGAGTGGCTTCTGCTTATTAAAAGTGATAGACCTGATGCTGGCTGCGATAGCTTTAGCTCCTGTAGAGGGCAATGGAATTTCATCCATCATAACTTCAGAGGGATCAGAGCTGACATCCTTCAGAGCAGATGATTCCCATTTGGCCAAGGCCAAGAAACCAAGAAGGCTGCATGCGTGTGACTCCACAAGCTGTTGTTTAAATTGTCGGAAGAAAGGGGGTGTCGCTCTGCTTGCTAAGTGTTCAAAAGCGACTTCCGACCTAAACAATTCCTGACATTGACTCAGCACTGATAAGGGAGAAAGAGAAAAAATGTGACTTATTTCCTGTGAGAGTATTCCTCCTGATTAAGGCATACAGTGAGCATGCAGGAAACCCATCTTACTATCACCATTGTGCTTCTGATGGAGCAAAAGACAGCCAGTGACTTAGGGGTGTGTGTGTGTGTGTGTGTGTGTGTGAGAGAGAGAGAGAGAGAGAGAGAGAGTACATGAAATAAAGAAGTCAGGTGGCTTGTGCAAACAAAATGAGAAAGGGGGACTTTAGACCATTTTAAAATCTTGAGTTGTGTGTTTATATCTATATTTTAAAATTCTCTAAATCCCCCCCTTCCCATTTTGTTATCAAAATTAAACACCACAATTTGGTTCACAGTCCAGGTCTCCCTCACGGGGGTGTGCTCCATCAGAAAATCATAAGAACTGACCGTTGATAAAAGAAGGCAGTATTGCCAGGAAGAATTTAAAAGCAGAATGCCCTGCCTGTAAATCCCCCTCTTTACTGCAATCAAATGGAAACATTAAGTGAGAGAACCCAACCAGCATGCAAAGGCAGCTGCACACTAAGGAAAGGGAGCTCCCACGCTGCAGGATGTTTCTATATTTGTCTTTATGAAACTGAATGTTCTAAATAGGAAGTGATTTTAGCACAAGCCGAGAGTGCTTGCCTGCTCAGGCTCCCAGTCTTGTATTAAGGGATTTCAGTACTCATAGTCTGGGCACTGCACTGAGACAGTCTGATTGCGATCTCCTGAATTCTACACTGACAACAATGATGTGCCATTCTGCATATACTGTATATATATTTGATGAAGCTATATACATAAAGCTGTATCATTTGCATAGGATGTTGCTGCATTTCACAAATTATTTTTTAAAAGATGTTGCTTTTTAAAATTAGCTTAGAAAAGTGGTGAGTAATTTTTTGTCAATGGAAAGATATGAAGGGTTACCTGTATGTGAACTGAAAACCACACATCAGGTCTAGTTTCTGAAAACCTTTTTGAATTTCAGCCATTGTTTCTCATGTCTGTGCTGGCTAGGGGGTTCTAGGAGTAAAATTCCAACAAAGCAACTTTACTATGCTTGGTTACAAACGGATAATATATTATCTCAATCGATAATTCAGAATTGAGCAGAGTTTGTGTAAGTGTAAAAAGTGAACAGCAGATTCTATAAATCAAGGGTCCCCAACACCCAGTTAGAAACTGGGTCACACATTGCCGCATTAATAAGTGTATGAAGGGAAGGTTCCCTTTAAGGTCAAAAGTATGACACTCAAACAAAGCTCAGAACACTACCCTTTGATCGTTTGAGTCATCCATCACAAATAACAATTATCCCTGAAAGGGTTAAATACCAATGTAAACCAAATAATCATGGCAGTCTCATCAAAGTTCATCTGGGTATAAAGGTATACATCTCTTCAGAGAATGAAAATAAAGAATTATTTTTACTCATGGTGAATTAAACAGAAAAAAATGACTCCATGCTACATTTGCTGTCTAATTTTACAAGTTTTATTCATACACAATAGGAAGGAAGGAAGGAAGGAAGGAAGGAAGGAAGGAAGGAAGGAATTACTGCTATATGGTTTACATTTTTCTATTTGCAATCTTTTCTGTATTCCTCCAAAGAGATTTAATTTTTTTATATTTATGCATCCCATTTTCTACTTTACATTTATGCAGCCCCTAGATATCTTAGATGTATACCAACCAAAACTACAGGTATGTGCATGGGAAGTAGAAGTTATAGGCTTTTATTCAATACAGTGGACCCTTGTATAACAAACAGTTTGTATAACATAAAATTTGTACAACATAAACAATTCCAGAGATAGGGGAAATTTGCTTAACATAATTGCGTATGGGGCGAATCCATACAACATAAAAATGGGATTACTCCGTTTTCAATGCATTCCTATGGGAAATTTATATAAAGGAAAATTTGCTTAACATAATTTCATTTGGAACGAATTAATTCCTTTATACAAGGTACCCCTGTATTCTTTTTGCTAGGTGTTAGTAGCTCGAGCTAATTATGAAAGTCAGCTAGGAGTCGAGTTCCATATTTAGATTTTTTTTTTTTGTAGTTCTTTGGAAATCCAATTATCCTCTTGAATTTAGATGCATTCTGTAAGTTCCTTCCTCATGCTATTAAACTCTATGGCCGGGATTCTGCTGAGGCAAACCATTTACATGCCAGAATTAGTGCAAGCTGCAGTTTTCATGCTTGTGAATGGAAACTTCAATAATCTTGTGCAAGTTCCCCATAATGTGAATTTTTTTTTTGTTCACACTGCACCAATATCTGAAAGTTGAGTCATGGCAACTGGACTTCTTTTCTTGAGAGATTGAAATGTTTCGCTGCTCATCCAAACAGCTTCATCCGTCTGAGGAAAGCTAGCTGTGAGTCCTTATTGTTCATAAGGTGAACAATGGCTTGAATGGGCTTGTTAGGTGGACAACAGTCTCAATAAGCCTGTGGATATCCAAAGTGGGCCTTCAACAAAGCAGTATGTGCCAACCCAGAAGAACAATGGATCAGCCTGAGACCCAGAGCTGACAGAAGAACCTGGTCATTCCCTACATGGCTGGAGTGTCTGAAAAGCTTAAAAGAATTTTTGGTAAACACCACATCCCTGTTTACTTCAAACACACAAACACACTAAGGCAGAGACTTGTCCACCCAAAGGACCCAACACCAAAACACAAAAGAAGCAATATAGTATACGTGGTCCAATGCAATGAGGAGTGTGCAGACCTCTACACTGGAGAAACTAAGCAGACATTAAACAGGAGGATGGCCCAACATAGGAGGGGCAACAGCGTAGGACCAGAATCAGCAGTATACCTCCACTTGAAAGACAAAGGGCACTCATTCAAAAATGAAGATGTACATATATTAGATTAGACAGAGATGATGGGTAGTTTGAGAGAAGGGTCAGGGAAGCCATTCATGTGATTATTGAAAACCCCTCTCTCAACAGAGGTGGGGGCTCAGGCACACTTATCTGGCAGTCATTTCAACAATCCCTAGACAAATAAAAAATACTTCACACCTCCACCACCAAGGCCATAGCTAACAACCCATACTTTATAGGTTTCAGAACCTTAGGCCATTGTTCATCTTATGAGCCAATTTCAGACCAGGGTGACATGAGGTCAAAGTGAACTATAAAATGGGGGCTTTATAACTAGCTTTTCTCAGACTGATGCTGTTTGGATGAGCAGTGAAACATTTCACTCTCATAAGAAACTCACCTGGGTGATTGAGAATCTTCACAGACATAATGCACCAATACTTGCACATATTATGCTAGCAGGGCTTTTATCCATACATTTTTTTCCTTTCTAATGGCTTTGGTATTGGAGGGAAGAGGTTACATTAGACGGTTGGAACAGAAGTAATATATGTTTGCACAAGGCAGATATCTATCCCATTGCATAGTCATGCACCGATGGAATCCTTCTGATCTCTCACTGTGTTTTTTCAGTAAACAGGTAACTCAGTGCAGTTTAGTAGCTGAGGAATACATGAGGATGTGCCTGAAAACGCACTTCTCCCATTCCTGCGAGAAACATTGCTGTGTGCTCAGACAGAGGATTGTAATATGACTCAGTGGCCATGCGAACTTGCAATGAGCAGACCACATGGATTGACTAAACACATTCAAACCATGGAAGGAGTCCCATGCAGACATGCAATGACTGATGCTTTCCAGATTCAGATTTCATACGGGAGGAACAATGGGTTCAAGAGAAATGATGGGTTCTGCTGACTGAACAAAGCCATTCTCCTGGGATGCTCTCTCCCTCCCTTTAAGAGCAAGGAGGCGATTACTTTTCATGCAATCTCTTCTTAACAAAGTCACGCTAATCCCCCACTAATCCTTAATGCTCCCTGGAGAACACAGCAAAATAAAGGAAACACATTTGCTGTGGCAGAAGAACCCAAGAACTTTCTGGGAGCATGGTAGTATCTCAACGGTACAGGGCCATGCTTTTAATAGAGGGCTGGATAGTTTTCCTGCCTGCTAATTAAATGACTTTGGATCATTACAATCCAGCCTTGTAATTTAGCCGTTTAGGAAGACAGACAGTGGCATATTAAAGCAGTGTAGCCATCTTCTTACAGGATGTTTTGTTTAGCAGACTGCTATAGTACAGAGAGCAGGAGCCATAGATCTACTCTCATCAGGGCTATTTCTACTCTATGAAAACTTTAAATGTGAGAGATAGCAAATTAGATATAGTGATACGTGTAATATATTGGAGGAAGCTCTGCTGGTGTCAGAATACTCCATTATTTGAGCTAGATTTATTGGAACTCTTTAGTGAGTTCCAATAAATCTCAGAATAGAGTCACTTTGGTCATGTGTATATGTATGTGTGTGTGTGTGTGTGTGTGTGTGTGTGTGTGTGTGTGTGTGTGTG
>JAHTLZ010000129.1:48826188-48841357 GCA_023846285.1 Phrynocephalus versicolor
GTGTGTGTGTGTGTGTGTGTGTGTGTGTGTGTGTGTGTGTGTGTGTGCTTACAAATACAAAGATGCAACTTCTACATAATATCAAAATAGAGTTTTTGTGTACAAATCTGGTCTCAGGTCCAAATCAGACATTATGTATTGCCAATAATTAGAGGTAAAAGAGCAGTAATGTTGGCAAAAAGTGACTGATGTAGTATTTGGGAATAGTGAAATTAAATTTCAAAGAAATTCCATACTTAAATTTTGAAGAGTAGTATCCAGGCAAAGCAAGCTACTTTACACATTACGGAAGGCAGCATAACCTCTTGCTGTGAGAAGCAGATAAAATTCTGTTGTGACTCTATGCCAGCCTAACTTGAACTTGCACCACTGTAAAGCCATTGCAGGATGAGTTCTGAGGACTCACATCCTTGCAATACAACTTTTCCATACACTGTGCTGATGGGAAATGGGATGGAGCTGCTGGGTATCATCCAGGAAGAAAGCAGAGATTGTTTGTTGTGGAATACTGTAACTTCAAAATGGAATACTTAAAAAAAAACAATGATTAGCAATAGAAAGAGCAGGTGAATACATTTCAGCCAGTTGACTGACATAAAGGTTGGGTTAAGGCTGGGGAACCCTGAGGATTAAGCAGGATTGCTCCTCCCCACACACCAGCTCTTTCTCTTCAACTGGCTTTGTTTGGAAAGGACCGTGGAATGCTCCCATCAACCATGTTCCTTCAGTCCATTTATCTTAGGGGTCATACGCAAAATCTTCATGAAGGAAGGAATTTATCTCCTTAGCTGGCAACGTGCTCCAAAAACTTGTTCGCAGCCTTGTTTTTTCATTAGAAGCCCAACCCCTCCTTTTCCTGCCCCGTCCCCTACCAGCTGATGAATTGCAGGTGTATATCTCCAAGCAGTCTTAGCCTTAAAACATGTTCATACTGGAAGCAGAACATCAAAACCGACATACACACACTCATAAATGCCACATCTACGCTAGACATGAACCCATTTTTCACAATATGTAGATTTACTGGTTGAGGGGCCATGAAAAATGGCACTGTTTCTTTAAGTGTCATCAGTAAAACAATAAATGAGTAAACATTTGCAATGCAGTCCTACTCCTATGTCTGGGGAAGTGGACTGGTCCACATAAGCTCACATTAAATTACAGCAGTTATTCTTTAAGGTGCCACAACATTTTTGTCTCCTTTAATTTTTTATTTTGCTTTTGCTTTTGCCAGATATTCTAGCACAGACTAACATCGCCACCTCTTCTAAAGCAATACATTTAATTGATCAAGGGACTCTTCAAGGGGGAAGCTCAAAGCATGTGATGCACAGGCGGCAGCATTTAACTCTTTCCTCTCTGCTACCAGTTTGACCTCAAGCAAATTAATTAATTTCCCGTTTGCTAGACACTCTTAACTACTCAGCTTCTAGCTGCATAGTTACATAGTCAAGCTCTCCTTGGAACGTTTGCTACGTGACCAGCTCAGCTGATTAGAGTTGTGTGTAGGGGTTTTTCCCCCCTCCGTTCTTTTCCTACGTACAACTAGGCAAGGAGAGTCCAGCTTGTTGTAAGGTAAATGCAAGTTTGAAAAAGAGCTTAATCCCTGGGAGAGGTGGATCACATGTTGGCACAGTGCCTAATGCCTGTGTGGGGGTCAAAGTAGGACAAGAGCAAGGCCAGAGCTGCAAATGCTGGGCTCTCTGAGTAATAATTTAAAGTTGGATGAAGAGATGCAAAGGAGGGAAGGACTTTGTACCATTTATAGTTGTGTGGAGAATGGACTGTTTTTATTCAGCAGCTATAGCTTGCTCTTATAAGGGATGGGTGAGTTATAGTGATATCTTCTCAGTACAGCTATTGGAGGCACAGGATCTTCTCATGTACAGTGGTACCTTGTATAAAGGAATTAGTTTGTTCCAAATGAAATTATGTTAAGCAAATTTTCCTTTATACAAATTTCCATTAGGAATGCATTGAAAACAGAGTAATCCTTAATTATTTTGTATGGATTTGCCCCATAGACGATTCTGTTAAGCAAATTTCCCCTATCTTCAGAATTTTTTATGTTGCACAGATTTTATGTTATACAAACCGCCCACTGTACTTTGACTATTTTGGATATACCAGAAATGAGAGACCTATGGCCCACATGAAGGATATGGCCCGTAGAAGGACCCCATCAAACCAACTGGCCTCCTGGTGCCCTCTCATTGGCGATAAGGAATCTGGCTTCCTCCCAACAGCATTATGGTGAAGGTTAAAAGCCTCCCTTAGTAGAAACGAAGAGTATAAAAAGGATAATTACAAGAAAGGCCATTTCTCTAGTTGGGAAAGGGAGGCTCCCATCAGGGATCATCCTCTTAAGGACAAATTTGAGTAGGCGTATGAGTTTGTTTTTTTAATTTAAAATGCAAAAAATCATAATCTCTCAACAGCTGCCCAAACAATGAAAGACTCTTCTGAGCATTTGATAACCTATATTGTCTGCATGCCACTGATACAAAGCAGCATCTAGTTACTTAAAAAAAAAATCTATCATTGTTGCTTGACATTCCTCAATGAAATAAATTTGGTAATTTCTTTACTTTTGAGCCACCTTCTGATTTGTTCTCTCCACCCCACCCACCACCCCACCCCCAGAAGAAATTTTGATCTAGGCTTCCAGACTGTTTCATGCTATTCCTTCTCAGCTGTTGTCATCCAAATAACCAAGTACAAATAGGAAATGTGTCAAGGACAGTGGTGTAAGCAAAATTAACAACCTAAATCTTATAAGAGCTCTTTGTTCACTGAGGACATGAAACTGAGATCTTTCTTTTAAAACAAACATATTCTGGGTAGCTTACAAGACAATAGTCCAGGTCGATATTTAAAAGTAGTTTAAGTTTCCATTGGCTGAAGTGGGAAGCCAAGCGCCACACTCCTTACACATATTCTGCACCAGCACTCAGATGTGGGCTGAATCACAGCCTCTCAATTATTCACGTCTTCCAGAAATCTTGGGAGAACCATTTGTCATTTAAATGCCACACATGCAGTCTGGTTAGAAATAGAAAAGTGTGACGGTTGCTTCCACTTTCTTAAAAAAAAAAAAAAAAAGGCTAACTCTAGATTAGAAGAGGCCTGAAGGCAAAATTACATATGAACATCTTATTTCATCCCTTGTAGATTTGTGGTGAATTTGGTATGTGTGTGAGAGAGACCACCTATAGGGGCTTCCTGGAAGATCTTAAAAATATAGATGGGTGTAGAGATGGGCACCTTTCGAAAAACGACACACTGTTTCGTTGCTTTGTAAGCTTTCAAAATGTTTTGTAACGAGACGGGAAACAGTGCTTCATTACAAAACAGAACAAAATGCTTCTTTTCCCCTTTGATAATGAAACATTTTATTACTCAGTAAAATGGCTCCCTTGGAACATGCTACCCACCAAACTTGGTGCCTCTAGGAACCAAGGGAGACATTTTATAGAGTAACGAATTGTTTCATTATTGTTTTATTTCATTATGAATCTTTTTTTAAAAAATTCATCTAAAAACAAAATGAAACGAACCGCTAGTAGAAATGAAATGAAACAGAACTCTATTTTTCCATTTCGTGCCCATCTCTAGTTGGGTGTCATCAGTGCCCTGGTGGTACCAAAATACAAAATTCTGGGCAGCCTCTTTCAGATTTGTTATGTACAGGCTATATGTGAAATACTATGGGGACTCACACAACCCTGGAGACATCCCACAGGGTTGTAGAACAGGAGGTGTTGAACAGGAGTCCCCCCAGCATCACTACCATTCACAAAGTAACACCATAAGAGGGAAAATCCCAGAAATTGATTCCTTTTTTCATCAGTTCACCACTTCTCACCCAAAGTCATTGTCAGGGTTGCATTTCAACAAGCATGAATGGGAGTGAGCAGAAGAGGATATTCTGTAATCCATCTTGCCTGCTGCCATTGGTGTTGTCCATAATCCCACCACCCTTTGTTATGTAATGCTTGGCATCCTTTTTCCTGCTGGCAACATAGCCATGATATTTTTGCAGCAATACTGGGCCATTTTGACTTTTTGAATCATAGGTGCAGAAGTACAGTATCCCACATTCATAAACCAGAGGGTTGTGTTTTTTTTTTTTTTTTGAAAAAAAAATATAAAATGGACAAGGGTATGTGTGTATGTATACAGTATATTATTATTCTGTCATTTCTGCCAGTTCTCTTTGACCATCAAGCTGACATAATTCTGAATTAGCAGGCTGTGTGATCTGTGTGAATATGCCACTCTTTTGCTTCCAGAAGCTATAGGCCTTGAGAAAAGAGAATAAGATAAAGCCTTTTTTAAAATAAATTTGTCTGTGATGACATATACCTCTAAATCTGTATCAGATGTTCCTTAATAGTAAAGTTGAGATTAGACAGTTGATGAATAATCTAGTCTGGTACACCCTAGAAATGTAAATGACTGAGTCGGCTGACTGAATCAGCTTGCAGTTTGGTGATGGGGTGATGTCATCCTAATGCACTCAGGCAAAAGGTAATCTATTTTGTGATTGGCTGAGATGAAGTTTTGTACCGAGATCCTCCTAGCCTGTTGCTGCTTCATTAACCTGCCCAGATTCCTGCTGTCAAATAGAATTGAGTTGATTCAGGAGGGAAGGGAAAAGGTAATGGACCAACAAGCAGCACTTGAAGGGTGTGAGACATTTTCGTTGGTGTTAACTGAAAGTTAACCCTTTAATAGGAGGGAACGGTTTGCTTGGTTTTTTATATAGTGACTGCATTTCTTGACCTGTCTGAGGAGTGCAGAGGAAGGCTTTGTTCTAAAGCTGTGTTCAAATGGACAGCAAATTCCAAATATTTGTGTGAAGAGGATTGGTTCTGAGTGCCGTCTGAGTACTGATAGAAATGCAGAGATAACACAGTCATTTGTTTGACCTCCTGTTCTTTTAGATAGTCGAAGGCTATACCTTTTCTTGTAATTAGGGTGGACAGCTGAAAAGATGCCAGATAATGTGTGAAAGTTGCTCTTCCATACAACAATTAGTGCTGTGGTAGTCCTGTCTCCTTTCAGTGTCTGGATAGAAGCCACCATATGTGAAATAAGGACTATGGTGGTTTCAGTGCACTTTTTCAGGGTACTTTTTTGAAAAACTGTTCTTGCTGTGCCATGAAAAACATACGTGCAGCAGATATAACTATTGCATCTGGAGCATTCTGAAAGTAAGAGGGCCTTTTAGGTTAAAGTTCTTTTCATATGGGTATTGCAACTGGCTGGGTGAAGAAGTGGGAAAAGAGGTTTGGCTTTAATCATTCTATGGGGAGTGGGGAGATGATGGGAAATCACAGTCCTTTCTACCTTTCTAAGCCCCAGGAAATGCTTATCCTTTGTTTTCTCATTGCTTAAACTGCCTTTTAGCATAATATATTAGTATAATTCATTTTCTTATTTTTGCCATTCTTTCCCCAGTGCCCAAGATTTAGCAGTAGTCTTTCTTTCGGTCACTGACCAGACAAAATACAAAATACAAAATGTATTCCACATAAAACCAAAATAAAAGCATATAAAAACAATAAAAGCATACACACAAGAACAAACATAGCACAATAGCATAATCTTTACACCAAAGTCAGATCAGGTAAAATCTTCCCAGCCCAGTAGACCCAATAGCAGGGACGTCAACTCAATAAATCTAGAATCTGACCATTTAATCATTGTCTCCAGCCTGGGACCATGCCCGTGCTCTAGACCACCTCCAACCCACATCAAAAGAAGATGTAAGGAAAAATACACAATGGCCATTACCAATCATCTGCCCCCGCCCCCTGAAGTGGGCAGGGAAGAGCGATGCCTCATTGCTGCGGCACAGAACTTAGCCATTGCCACAGTTACGTCCGGCTTTTTATCTGCAAGCAAGTGTAGAACATAAACTCCCTTGGCCTCCCCTGAATTTGCTGCAAGATAGACTGAAGAAGAATCCCCCGGATATCCTGATAAAGGGAACACTCCAAGAGGACATGATCAGTACTTTCAATAGTCTCCTCGTTACAAGGGTAAACACGTCTATCAACTGGCAGACCCCGGTATCTGCCTTCCAGCAATCTGGAGGGCAGAACTTTGAATCGAGCTAAGGTGAAGGCTCTCCTGAACTTGGGAATGGTTATTTTTGATAGGTAGGTGCCCAAGGTTTAACAAAAACTATTCACCTTACTTTTTTCTTCCTCTGACTCCACTATAGGCAATTACCATAAGTTAGAGTTATTATACCCTCCAACTCAGACATACACATACACACTGTCCTCGCTCTTGCTCTCAGTCTCTCTGTCTCTCTCACACACACACACATACACACCCCACAGAGAGACTATCATTAACTATAATTATCAGGCCCTGTCACTCAGTCTGCAGTTCACAATGTGCCTGCAGCCATAGGAATCAGTTATCCAACCATGTGTAAAATAAGCATCTCTCCAAACATCCTGGGATGATAACAGTCCTTCACTGAAAAACTCCTTTCCCAGGTTCAGTCTCCTTGACTCTTTTGCATTTCTTTCTTGAGCATGTAGTGTTGCTTGAGGCTTACTAAGTCTAGAAAGAAGACAGAGTAATACAGGCATGCCCAAACTTCGGCCCTCCTGATGTTTTGGACTACAGCTCCCTGAATTCTAAGCTTAGATTGCCAATGACAAAGGACTGTGGGAGTTGCAGTCCAAAACATCTGGAGGGCCGAAGTTTGGGCAGCCCTGGAGTAATATATAAACTTGGAAGAATTCTTGGTATTGACCAGCCTGGAGTCAATACACAGTGTGACCTTGCTATAACGCTGTCTGAGAACACAAGCCTCCACAGACTTACTCTTGGACATGGAGATGTTTTGTGGCTTTAGATTAAGAACTAACGTATTTGGAAGGTTACACATTTTAAAGCTGCTGCTCTTCATTACAATAAGTAAAGGGGAACATTATTACCATAATGCTTGGCATTATGAACATACCTACAGATCAGTAATTCTGGATTTCTACCTGGCCCTGCTCTTTAGCCATCCGAACTAGCCCAGAGGTACTCCAACAGAATCAACTCACACGGATCCTTTTAATGCATACTGCAAAGAAGTATGGTTTGGAATTGAACTACACAGCTACTTAGGACACCCTGCTACTTAGCAAAAGAAATGTTGAGCTGACTGTCAGTAGTATGACTTAATGGACTGGAGCATCCTGTAACTCTCGAAACTGGGCACCCAGTCCTCCAGATGAACACATTGGCAAGATCCCAAACCTAAGCATCTTTTAGTGTAAATACAATGGTTTTGGACTCTGGGTGTGGAGCCAGATGTTGGGAGTTAGATTCCCCAGTGTGCCTCCCTGACAGGAGCTGCACTTGACCATCCCCATGGCCCCTTTCAGCACAGCAGCCTGGAGGCAGGGTAAGGTAAGACTGGGAATTAAGCTAGCATGGAAGGGTTCTCTTCTGATACCAGATTCCCATCGAGTGGATATGAATGTGGAACATGTTTGAGAAAATTTTAAAACAAGTGCATTAATAAATATTATGATAGTTATTCCAAAGCTTAGAAATGTTTATTTTTGGACTATAACCCCCCCCCCCCAAATCAATAAAGATGATGCCTATTCCGGACCTTAATGAATATTACAAGGGCTGTTCCAGAGCTTAGAAATGCTACTGTTTTTGGCCTGTAATCCGAGATATCTCCCCAGCTAACATGACCTACTGGCTGGCAATTCCAGGAGCTACATTTTGTGCTTTAGTCATTCCCAAGTACAAAATGCTTGATCCATCGTGTTCAAGACCTTCTCTTTGTAACAGGCATAATATTACTCAAATTGTCCCTTTGTGCATCCCTTACTACTTTTGAGTGCCCTCGGTTCCCGAAAATGAGCTTGCTGGTTCTGTTGTAAATGCTGTAAAGAAGAAAACTATGAAACCTGAGGACAACCACAGTGACCTCCACGCACACACTCCTCATTACCTGCCTTATAATGAACAAATATGCCAAGGGGTTCGGGGGGGACACATACTGCCTTCAGAGCAGGGCAACTACTTGGATCACAAATAAATCCAGATAATGCAATGACTTTAGCAGCATCTCTTACCACTGGACCACACGTTGACTGATGGACTGGGGGGGGGGGAGCAAAAGGCAACAAACAATGGGAGAAAGTGGGGTGAGCAGGGACTAATAAGAAGGAAATGGCAAATCACATATGAGTGGTTTCTACCTACAAGACCCTGAAAATAGTATCCATATAAGTCAGGATTGACTTGGTGGCACATCATTTTTATACAAGAAATTCCACTTTGTTTATCTATCATTCATTCTTCAGTGCCAAATCACCTGATACCAGAAACACTGTCATGCCTGTACAGCATTTTGCAGCTAGACCAGCAGTGCAAAATCTTTGTTTCTGCAAAACAGATCTCTACATTCTGTCCGAAGAGATCTATTAAGGTCCATGTGAGCAAGACTATCTCATGGGCAGCTATTTCTCCCTGTGCCATCCTCTCTTCTTTCTCTTTCTCTTTTACCACCCCTCCTTCCTCCATGCTCAACAGGTTGCCAGGAGAGGGAAAGTGCCTTTGTCAGAAATCCACATTGCTTGCTCACACTTGGCTTTTGAATCAGGTTGAGAGTTATAGAGCTAGCACTGTCATTCTCGTTTCAGGCTTAATGGGTTAACCTTCAGATTTATAGATTGGCTCTAAAGCCAAAAGTTGGTTATTTCTTGTACATTATACCTAGGGGTGCAAATTTTCACTCTGAGAATCATATACTTTTTCCACTTCTTTGCAGAACAGTGAGATGTTTTCTATTTTTCTATTTACAGTTCTTATGCAAGTCGCACAACATGGCATTGGTTCCAGCTGCACTGCATGCTGCACTGCAACTTTAAAAAGTTATAAGCGTGTGTTTTGGTTTACGACTTTTTAATCAAATGGCTAGTCCTTCTGTGCTTCCTCTCAGGGTGTGCTTTTCTTCACAAAGGGAAAAGACATTTGTTTTGTGTAGAGGACGTTTGCATAAATTGTAGAAACCACAATTGGAAGAAAGTGCTCCTTGTCTCACTCTCATGCTGCAGGCAAAATATGAGACTTCACGAATGCTCAACAAGCACTAAAAAAACCTACCAAGAAAGCTTATCACAAGTTGAGTGGAGAGTTTAGTGACATTTCTTTGTCTAGCAACACCAGATTTGCACATGATTAGCTGTGTGTTCTTCACTGGCAATTTCCTCCCATCCTCATTTAACTGAACAAGTAATACATTAGCCAAGTGGGAGTGAATATATGCTGGTTGGGGCCAGTGGATGCAGGGCTGTAATGTTTAAATGCTATGTTGTTTTAAAAGTACGATGATACATTGACTCATACTGGCCACCAATTCCAGCACCAAAGCAGGAAAGACGCAGGAAGGAGATGTTCCAGGTGGGAACGGACAGAGGCAAGGAAAAGGGAACACCAACTGCTAACTGCTGAAGACTGAATACGATGCAACAAGGGATCTAAATAGGTGATTTCAAAGCACATTCTTGTTCTTGCTCTTTTAGCTCCACTTTGAAAAGGGATAGCAGTACCAAGAGCAATAATTAACAACACTGTGCATTGTGTGGATCTAGAAAAACGACAGCAAAATTCCTGTGTGGATTTCCTTAGATATGGGTGGGGGAGAGAATCCTTGGCATTGTTTCTTTATCTCAGGCAGAACAGTGACCCGTACTGCTTTACAGGAATGAAATATACCAAACTGCTCACATTCTAATTGTTAGGATTAGTCACAGCTGTATTTTATAACGCAATCCTATAGGACTATTCAGCAAAACTAGCTTGGGCCATGTATTGCCTGCAATGTCATATTATTACTCATTCAGCTCCACAGGCCTCTGGCTTCTAGCCACCTTGGGGATACAGGATCACAAGGTGAGACTCTCTTACTTTATCCACCTCCAGCAATTCCAAGCTGCAACAGTTGAAACAAACCCAAAATGAAACATTCCCAAAGAACAGAAAGAAGACACTATGTCAATAATAGGTCCTCCCACACACCTTCGCTGCCCACCCAAGGCAGCAGATTAAACCTTAGCATTTGTCATTGAATCTATTGCTTTCTGATGACACATCCTTCTTCTAGGAGAACTTATTGAGTTGGAAATGAATTCCGTTTTGGCAGCGTGGGCAAATTATCAGTGGGTAAATGACACTTCTCCAGCCATTTCTCTGATTAGTCAGCCTGCTAATATCCCTCAGAAACGCGTCTCGGATGAACTTGCCTATAATATGATGCAAGGCACAAGAGGTAAAAATTAGTCCTCAGCTCAGCACTGGCTAGCTGGAAAGTGGCCAGTTGAGGTCAGCATATTTTAAGAATGCAGGCATACTGGAAAGGAGATTCAGTGGGGAGCAACTAAAATGATACAGACTTAGCAATAAATATACATAGGAAAGGCTGAAGTTAAGCAAGTAGGTATGTTTAGAAAGAGTCTTAAACTTGAAGAAATACAAAGTAAATAACAATGTTTTATTCTGCTTGTTTTCCCCCAGGCATTAACTTGGTATAGGTTGGCATAAATATGGACAAATTGTCAAGTTTCAGCAGGCACAAAGGTTATGCAAAGGTCCGTGATGATACGGTGCTGCTCACCGAGATGGCTGGTGCTTAGTCCAAGGGACTCTATGTGCCTAATCAAAAAGAGAGGATAAAAAGACACTAATTTGCCTAAAACCACATACTGTATGTTAATTCATGCATATAGTTGAAAAATTAGACACAATTTTTAGCATATCTCACACTCTAATGGGGAAGACCGTGCACCGGGAGAGATCTGGGTTAAGTTGCTCACTGTGGCCATTATGTTTTGTTAACTTGCTAGATTTATATCACACCTTTTCTATCATGTGTTCAAGGCAGCATGCATGACCTTTCTCTTCCCCCACTCTATTCTGATAGAACTGTAGAACTAGAAGGGACGCAAATGACAATGAAGCCATATTCCTGCCAAAGCAGAATATTCACAGCTCTAGCATCCCTATCAGAGGCCATCCAATATCTGTTTGAAAACTACAATTGAAGGACCATTCATAATTTTCCAAGAGCTCTTTCTATTGTCAGTTAGCTCTTACTGTTGAGAGGTTCTCCCTAACTATTAATCAAGTTCTCCCTTCTTATAATCTAACTCCTTTACTCTAGGTCTTATCCTTTGAAACCATAGAAAGCATGTTTGTTCTATCTTCCATGTGATAGCTCTTCCAATATTTGAAGATGGTTTGGCTATATCACCTCTAAATCTTCTTTTCTCCAGACTAAACATACCCAGCTCCCTCAACCATTCCTCAAAGGGCTTGGCTGTCAGACCTTTTACTATGCTGGATGTCCTTCTCCAACTATTTTCCACCTTGTCAATATCTTTCTGCAGCTGAGCTGAATGAATGAATGTGCTCAGAACCAGACACCTTATTCTAGGTGAAATCTGGGGAAAGGAGATTATCTGAAGAAAATGTATTAGAGTATTACTTCTATTGATCTGGATACTACACTTCTGTTGATCCAGCCTAGTTACTGCAATCAGAAAATGATTTTTTAGAATTATCTAGCAGAGAAGAAGGTGTGCTTTGGGTCCTGTTGCTCACTGTGGATGTTTTGTTTTGTTGACCCATTCACATTTATGTCACACTTTTTCTCCCATATGCTTTTTGCCACTGTAAAACATATTCAGCTTATGGTTAAAGACCAGACACTTCATAAAATAATAAGGCATCATCCATGCAGTATTTCTGCACCTGTTTTTCTCTCCCTAAATGTAGAACTTTACATTTCTTGCTACTGCAACTCATTTTATTTGGTTTGGTCCTCTTCTACAACCTGCTAAGATTGACAGGACAGAACCCTGCAGTATTTGTCTCTTCTTTCCAGAATGATGAGGCATTATTCAGCAAAGTGACCAATGTTTAAAGGTATTGAACAATAACATATAGACTAATCCCCATTTTACTAGCTTGGCCTCAAAAATTGTAACGGAGGACCACATCTAAGGCTTTGTGAAATTGAGATACACTACATTCATAACATTCCAGAGGTCTACCAAACTTTTATCTTACTAATCTTACCTCTTATCTTAGCAATTTTATCTCTCATCAAGGGAAGAGGTAAGATTTGGCTGTTAGTGATCATCATTATATGGGTTTCTAAATGCTCATTAACCAATTGTTTAACTATCACTCCTAGAACATCCTTCTATATTAATCTTAGGCTGGCCAGTTGGTAGTTGCTTAGATCCCTTTTCCAATCCTTTTGAAGATCAAACCAAATTATTATTTACTCTATGGCTATAGACCTCAAATATTCTTTTTTGAAGATGGGGTTGAAGTTTGCCCACATGTGGTGGTCAAGCTCTTCCCTGGTTGTTCATGGATTCTTAAAGTTTATACAGGCTCTGAAATCTGTAATTTCCCTTAGAAACATTGGATGTGGTTCATCTGACCCTGAGCCCTTGAATTAATTTATAGTGGCTTGGTGTTCTGTACCGCTTCTTCAACTATTCTAGGCATCGGGTCCTCATTTTTTCTACTTGTGCTAGGCTAAGCACTGCTGTCCTTTTAGAAAACAGGGGCAACCTGATTTCCTATCTTGCAGTTCCCTAATTTAAGATCAAACTTGAACTGGATAAGCCTTTAAATGAAGGACATTTCAGAGAGCGATCTGTTCTGTGGCAGACAACTATTCAAATAGGAAAACAAGACGCATGATCACCCTACTTTTCACTTATCTTCTGTGATATGGATTTTAATGGTTTACTTGTTTGTCCCGTACTGTTTACTTTTCTTCCCAGTTAATTGGTTCTTTCACTTTTTTTATATTTCTCTGTCTCTCAAAAAGGGTGAGATGAATGGAGGGCAGCAGGCTGCTGCCACCAAAGTATTCCTTAGCCTAGGCACTACAGTCTAGTTCTGTTCTGAGTGTGATGCACTTGTTGAGAACCAAGCATACAATCCTGACTCAAAGATATGCCAGCCACTATAGAGGATACAGATTAGGCATAATGCTCTTCTGATGACAGAAAGGCCCTTCTGATGGCCAAACTTGGAGAGTGATGGGTGGATCAATCTGTTCATACCCTGTTTCCCCAAAAATAAGACATCCCCTGAAAATAAGACCTACTTACAGTTTTGCCCCGCACTGAAATATAAGGCATTCCCCCAAAATAAGGCCTCCCCATAATAAGATAACAATAAATGTGTACCATATTTTTCTTCATGGAAAAATAAGACATCCCCTGAAAATGACCTAGAGCATCTTTGGGAGCAAAAATTAATATAAGACACTGTCTTATTTTTGGGGAAACACGGTAGAAATGCTTTTCTAGTTAAGATGATTTGCAAGCAGGAGAACCAAAAACAAAAAGGGGGGAGTAGTGAAGAGGACCCCAGTTATGCTAGATTTAAACCTCCTCCAGCACAGGGAAACAGCTGCTGTGCCAGCCCAGGGTTGGGCCAGGAGAAGGTGAGCCCTATGCCATTTTGCCCCTCAGCCATTTTGCCCCAGTAGGAGTAGCACTGTGCTCTGATATGCTAGACGATGCATACAGAAGAGAAGAAAGCACATCATTTTTTTAAAATATCCTGGCCTTTGAGGCTAACATCACCACTGCCATTTGCAACACACACACACACACACACACACAAAACTTAACTCTGTGAGTCTCCTTTAGGTAAGGGAAAAAGGAGCAGTTAAACAGATGCAGGTCAAGCAGCAGTTTCCCAATAAGCAATGAAATTCTGATTGGCAGTCAGCTGCAGCACCAGAACTTCCCAAGGAAGGGAGCCCCAGGCCAGAAGCATTTCTGTGACATATTGGGGCATGCACACTCAGCTATCTTGAACTTGAATCTACAGGAAGACAGAAGTCCCCCCCCCCCAATACACACACGCTCTGCTCCTTCCACCCAACCCACTGCTTCAGCGACATTCAGACCGAGTTGTGCCTTGTGAAATTGTTTTTTATTTCAGCTTTCCTGCAAAAACTACGGTAATGCCTCCCTGTTGTTTGCTAAAATGCAGTCACACAGCCATTGCTTCTGCCTGAAGATTTCCTTTTCATCAGCTCATGGATCTTGAAATTATAAAAACATCCACTTGTGTGGGAGGAATACAGGATCAGCAGCAAACTCATGTCTTGAAGTTTGTGCATGACATTACTTTTTAAAAATCTGACTGGTGCCAAGGTAGATGTCAAAAATGAAAAGAAATTGGAAAATGTTGAGACAATAATTTAGATGTTAGATTTCAATATTTCTAAAGGTGTAACTGAAACTTCTCAAATCCCCTTAAAGGTATTCAGCTACACTTCCAGTAATGATGAGGATTACTGGGCAACATATACTATATTGGGGCAAATATTGGAGCTATTACCCTTTTTCTATCTGGAAGTTGAGTCATGGCTACTGGCCTTTTTTTTTTTTTTTTTTTTTGAGAGAGAGAGAGAGAGAGAGAGAGAGAGAGAAACCTTTCGCTGTTCATCCAAACAGCTTCATCAGTCTGAATACAGCTAGTGCAAATACTCCATCTTATAGGCAGCTTTGACCTCTTGTCACCCTGGCCTGCATTAGGCTCATAAGATGAACAATGGCCTAAATAGGCTCGTTAGGGAGACAATAGTATCCTTAGCCTTAAGGTGAACAATGGCCTAAGGCAGGGCTGTCCAACTTTGAACAGGCCGAGGTCTACTTTTTCTGGCCCAAAGTGCCTGAGGGCTACTACACTAAAACCTCTACTTACAAATTTTATCCGTTCCTAGCACATGCTCATAAGTTTAAAAAAATGTAAGTAGAGCAGCGGTTTCTGAGAGGAATGCATTCAAAAATAATTAATCCATTCTGGAGGGAAGGATTTCAGTGCATTCCTATGTGAAAGCTGACCATGCACACACTTCCCTTCCACCTGCTCAAACTGGTGTGGGTGGGTGCAAGGGGGGCTCACGCATGCTTGCACAAATCGCCACTTCCAAGTGGCAACCCACATGTCCATGCACATGCCTCCCTTGTACCCGGCTTGAGCAGGGGAGTACGCCATGGCCCTTGAACTGCCCCACTCGGCTGAGACAGTGGGCTGGCAGACTGAGAACTTTGCTGGAGAAGTGGTGGTCCCTGGGATGGGGGAGGGAGGG
>JAHTLZ010000129.1:48848790-48859444 GCA_023846285.1 Phrynocephalus versicolor
AAGCATCAATTTTTTAGTGTTTTCCCTCTGGTCTGGGGTGTTGGGGGACGTCCGTGCGTGGAAATGCTTTAAGTCGCACAAAAAGCGGGTAAAAACGAAAAACGAAAAAACAAAACGTCATTTTTCGATTTGTGCCCATCTCTAATGGGAACTGACGACAGAATTTCCTTCGGCCACAACCGAGAGGCTACGGCTTCCCCATTCTGGTCCTGTAGCCTGTGCCTTGTTTGTTCCAGTACCTCCACCTTTCCACCATTCATCAACCTCATTCGGGCTTCTTGGCTTTGTGATCTAGGCTCATGTGCTCTCCTTTATTCTCACTTTCTTGTTCACATGCACAAAAACCTGACACGTTATTGACAACAACAGTTTGGGAGGCAACATTCTTCTCTCTGTCCCATTTTCACCACTAGTAGTGAATCTGGCATGATTGCAACATATGTATTATATTTTTATTATTATTTTAGAGTATTTTTACCCCCACCTTTCTCCTTGAAAAAAGGACCCAAGGCAGCTTACAGAATGAGGGATAATATACAGTCCAATACAATTAAGACAAGTTTGTTCAAGTATTGAGAACAGGGAATTGAGGGACCTCTTACAGCATTAATAGACAACATTAGAGTAAAGCTACAAGAGGACACGAGCTGTTAAAGGGGAGTAAAGTTCCATGTAAAGTTATGAGTGATGGAAACTAACATTGAAAACATAATGTCAATGTAAACCCATAAGGTCATAAGGTTATAAGTAGATTTTCACCTTTGTGGGAGCAATGAAAACATTTTTCCAAGCAGTTGTGATGGTTACAAAAGTGAAATTCTTGACTGGAGCTTAGAAAAATTACTATCTTGGACTAAAACGTTCATGATCCTCTGACTGAAGATAACTTTTCCACATTCTGGTCTTAATGCTAGTTTAAGCTGAGTTACAGCTAGTTCTGTAAATTTAAAAGGGAATGGATTCTGTCTATGCATCTGTATATTACATTTGTTTTGTAATAAAATTTTGTTGTGGGGGTTAAGCAGATGTTGAACAAACTGTGTGTGTCAAATGTGCTGTCAAGTCAGGACTAGCTTCCAGGGAACTTAATAGGGTTTTAGAGGTAAGTGTGATATTTTAGGAGTGTTTTTTACTAGTCCCACTCCCCTAGTGAGCTTCTATGGTCGAGAGGGGATTCAAACCCTGTTCTCCAGAGTCCTAATCTGTCACTCTATCCACTACACCACACTGGGAATACCTTGAACAAGCTGGAAGACCACAAACCAATCATAAATTGTGCTGCCCCAAAAGCAGCATGATTCTTACCCCTTCCCGTATCCAAAACAGTTATTTCCTAAGCAGATCTATATTCCTCAGTTCTTCCTTCATGTACACCCATATGTACACATCCAATGATAATCATCCCATTATGGTCCCTTGTCTTTGTCTACTATTAGTGGGCACCAAGCAATTTATAGTTCATAAACTGGAATCCACGCAAACCAAATTGATTCTTCCATAAGTTGGACCTTGAGCCTTAGAAACACTAGCTAAGCTTTAACCAAATTTCAGTTTGCTTATGTTTGACTCTGAAAACTGCTTGTAGAATGTCCCTGAGCATATGTAGAATATCTCACTTATTTAGCACATTTATCAGCTAAATAGTTTCCCTACTTTTTTTTTTGGTTCAAATATCTTGGACAGGTAAACACACATTGCTCTTCTCAATTAAGTGATAGCCCCAGTTTTTCCTTTTTATCTCTGAGTTTCATGTCTCAGTGGGGACTTGGACCTAAATTTCTAAGCCACAGTCCAGTACTTCATGAATTGCACCATAATGACTCCCTAACTCTTCAGTGAGCTAGCAGAGCTAGTTCCCAGACGTGTAGAATAAGGATCCAGGGATTAAGCAACTGCGGTGTGATCAGTAGATGACAAACTGCAGTGCAATATAATCAGTTGTTGAACTGAGTGATCAATTATTTCTACCTGCTCACTAATCAGTCTCCCTGGGACTAATATGCTAGATAATTAAGCTTCTTTATTCAGCATCTCTTTGCTTTTGGTTTGGTTTATTTTAATCTGTGCAGTTTGTAAAAGAAAATACACTTGCTTTTTCTTTCAAAAGCTGGGTGCTTATTCTCACTGCTAGCCTCAAAAGCATTGGCTACCTATAGGACAGCTCTCGGAAAAAAATTAATTAGCAGCAAACACAGTAATGTTACCTTGAATGCTGCAGCCTTATAAAGTAGATAAATGCTGCCCAAATGCTGTATGCAGCTATCTCTGGGTTTCATTGCAGTCTCCTATGTCTTCCCATGTATTATTGGATGTGGCAGACATTTGTGCCATTTTTGAGGGGACCACAGAACCTATTTTGCCCCTACCAAAGATTTTTAATTTTAATTAAACAAACATATCTGGCCGCTCAAGGGCAGGCTTTCAGTTAAAAAAAAATATGTTTCTTAGGAATTGGTGGTGGTTTGATGCTGTGGGAATATGTTTGCCTTTCCAAAGTCTAAGAGTTGTGTATATTTCGCACCCCAATATACATCATACTCCAGGATGGAAGATTTTACTTTTCTGGACAACAGGTACAACTGCCCAACTACCCTAACGTTTGTTTAGTACTGTATCTGTCTTGAATGTATTCTGCTGCATGTTTAATCCATCACTTCTTGCCATGCCATTCATTTACGTTCTCAGGAAGAGTGCAAGAGGACAATGCCAGAGTGGAAAAAGCCATGGGCATCCCTACTCTTGTATCATGCTCTGGAGCCCACAGTACAGCTGCCACCAGTCGATCTCATGACATGTTCCCAAGGCATATAGACTGCTTGGCAGTGACACGCTGACCTTTCTACAGGATCAGTTCCTCACCTCATCTGTATGTCTGAAACCTTCTTTTACCTGTCCTAAGTAAGATATTTTGCCAGCACACAACACTAGTCCTTAGTATAGGGACGGGAAATAATGTTCAGCCCATGGGCCATATTCCAGAAGTAGGCAGGGCTGCCAACATGCAATAGATACAGCCAGATTTCATGTTTGCCAGTACAGAGATTTTCCCTAAGAATGGTAAAGCATGGTTCATTTCCAAGCCTTATTGCAATATTTTAGGTCTGTAAATTATAGTTAAATTCTGTGCATGTCTGTTAAGGAATAAACTTCTGTTTAACAACTTCTGTTTAACAACAGTAAACTAGAGCAGAGCTAGTAATGTCTTTTCAGTAAGAGATTAATGCATTGCCCCCTTTCCTCCAGTCTTTCAAACTGTTCTTTTCATAAATCACATATTCTTTTTACCCTTATTTTCTAGTTTTCTTCTACTTGAAGATTATTCTCTCTCTCTCTCTCTCTCTCTCTCTCTCTCTCTCTCTCTCTCTCTGTGTGTGTGTGTGTGTGTGTGTGTGTGTGTGTGTGTGTGTGTTTATATTAAAACACGATGCTGTGTGCCATATAGATTTTATCAACAATTCATGTTTGGGTTGACCTGTGCAGCTTTCTCTTATCTTTGACTCTCAGAGGGGATGTCTATGCCTAGCCAGTTTTCATTTTATGTGAGAGGGGGAAAGTACGCCATGCTTGGGAGAATTTGCCTAGATAGGCATCTGAAACCCGGCTTCTACTGTCATTAAATGATGATTGTCTGTTCCCTCTAATTTCCTACTCTTGTGAAAATGTAACTTCCATAGAAAATGAAAAATAATCTCACTGTTGACATTATCTGCCAGATTCATTTATTTCCATGTGTATTTCTAATTAGAGCTACGTGATATGGTGTATCACCATTGCTTTGGGGTTATCCTGTAGTGCCATTGCCCAGGCGCTAACTCTAGTTTAACATGTTTTTCAATCCTGTAGTCAATTAATAATACACTGTGAAGTTGATTCTGACTTTTAATGACCTTCTCAGGGTTTTCTAGGTATCACTCAAGTCAGAAGTAGTTCACCAGGCCTTCCTTTTGCCAGACCTTTGGGACAATGCAGCCTGTTCCAGGTCACACAGGTGACAAAGCACACAATCCAGACAGTGTTGTGTGGGTGATCTTAGCTGGCCCCTCTACTGGGAGGTACAAGGGGTTTGCATTCTTGGCCTCTGGCTTCGCACGCAAATGCTCCAACCCACTTAACTTGACCAGCTCAGCTCTAATCCTCTAAGGGCTCTTTTAAAATAAATCCTGTAAAAGTATAAAAAGAGCACTGCTGGATCAAATCAAGTGCCATTCTAGTCCAGAATACATGTAGTTTTTATAGCAAACAACCAAGGCCAAACCATATACTACAGTTCTTCTCAAAAACATCAGATTGTAGTAAGACAGTGTTTCCTCTTTCCTCTAACATCTTATAGTTTTCAGGCCAGTTTGCTTTTTGTGTGTGTGTGATTGGCCCATGGCTGTAAACAAAGGCTTCATTTGCAAGTACAATACTGTAAGTGATTCAGCCATGAATGTCTGGAACACTAATGTGTTTCCAGTTTTCACTCTAAACTATTTATGTCTCAAACTGCACTTTATAAATAGGAACCCTACAAGCGTACACACCTGCACCCCAGTATAGTATGTTTGCAGCAAACAGCACTTGCTGGAGTTTTTACAACCTTGCATGCTGCCTGTAGCAGTTTTGGCTGGGAGGTGGTTGCTATCTGGCAATAACCAGGCATTCGCTCCTGCCTATCAATTCAGGGAGACCTATCTCTCTGTTCAGAGCTTCTCTCTCTCTCTCTTTAGTCTTTGAAACAGTTTATTGTTTTGCCAGATTGCTATCTGATCTATTCACATCTATAAGTAAACAAAATATTCTTTGTTCTTTCTCCTGCAAATGTCTCAAAGAGACTTACTGAGACTGTAAGTGCCAGTTAATGAGGAGAAGTGGAGGAATAATGTGGGGGACTTGAAACTATTCTGCTGCGTGAATCCCTGCACTTCTGCTGCACTGCTAGACGAATATAAACAAAAATTCAAAACTCTGCAATGGTACTGAGAGATATATTGCCTCAGATATTAGAGGTACCATAGATCTCATGACTAGTAGCTATTAAAAGCTTTATACTTATGTAATTCGTTTTATAAAGTCCTTCAGGTTGGTGAATAATACAGTGGTACCCCGACTTAAGAGCAGCTCGACTTAAGAGCAATTCAACTTAAGAGTGGAAAACTGTTGGTGTTTTAACTGCCGCCTTACAAATATTAGAGATCGTCTGCTCAACTTACTTTTTTTCTCATTTTTTTATTTTTTAAAAGCTATTTTTTTCAATTTTTAGATAGGTACCACAACTTAAGAGTAGTTCGACTTAAGAGCATGCATTCGGAATTGATTAAATTCGTAAGTTGAGGTACTGCTGTATTATTACATCCTGTAGAAGTAGATTCCATGCTATAACAATAGCTGTGGAAACCCAAGTTATTTAGCAACACTGGCATGCATGCGCTCCCACACTGTCTCTGGCAGCTCTGTCATGACCCAGCAATTATGGCATACTGACACAAACACATTATCCATTCATGGAAGATACCAAACAATGCATGGCAGTCGCCACAGGGAACCCTAGTATTCCATCCCCACTGTCATATAAATCACCATACAGGGCCAACCTATCCTCAGGCATTCTAAGAGGAGCTTGCCTCAGCAAGCATTCTGCAAAATCTAACTCTCAGCGGGAATGAACATTGCAGTTTGGTGCAGAAGTTCCAACTCCACCACAGAATGATGTAGATGTGATCCTTGCAAGCTAAGGTTTTCCTATCCTTGTACTGTTAGCAGTCAGCAGTGAACCTCAAATGCCACTTTCACAAAGCAAGTCTTAATGTTACAATTACTGGTACTGTACAACAACCCAACCAACTGAGATACCCTGCAGTGGTGGCGAACCTTCGGCACACCAGATGTTTTGGAGCACACCTCCCACAGTCCTTTGTCATTAGCAATCTAGGCTTGGAATTCTGGGAGTTGTGATCCCAAACATCTGGAGTGCTGAAGGTTTGCCACCACTGCCCTAGGGTCTTGTATATCTCCAGGGTCCCATCTGCTACTAGAGGGTGGACACATTTGTCCCCAGGGCGGTAAGACCATACAACACTAACTATAAAAGAGACTCATTTATGGCTGCAGCCCAATGAAGCAGCACAACATAAAGGAGACTCAGCTTTGAGCCTCTGGCTCTGGCAACACGGGGTGGGGGGAGGAAGCCAGAGAGTCACATGCACAACCCTGGGTCATTGCAGTGATTTGGCCAATCAGAGGAAGTAGCGCATGAGCAATAGTGTAACTCAGAGAACAGTCTGATCCAAATGCACCTCTAGTGTTTTCTTTCAGCACGCTGCCCTCTTCTCACCATCCAGTTCCACCTCCTTGTATGATCTTTAGGCTGATTGTCAGGGCCTGTTAGGGAGCCCATCTATGCATGTGTACATTTCACACACAGTAGCCACAACCACCCACACTGCTTGGTTTGTTATCACATCACAACAAGCTGGGGGGACACAGTTGGTGTGGGGACCTTCCCTCCGCGTTGCTCAAGTTCTAATTGCCAGGATCCTGGCGAAGACACAGACTACGTGAGCCAAATTCCATGCTCAATTCTTCCTCCAAGGTTTTTACTACCTTGTTCCTGCAACAATAACAGAAAGTCTAAACTCTATAAAAATAGGTCCTAGAAGCTGATTCAATTCTGCAAATTTAAGAATTCTGCGTAATATAGTACAAGCACATGGTGCAGCTTTTTCCCCCTTTCTCTTTTCATTTAAAACTTTGTTTTTCTGTCAGGGGTTGCATGTAGACAGGAATTGTGTGAATTTGTGTGTAATATCCACAAGTACACTGCACATTCTCTTTCCCATATTTAGATGGTAAATGCTATAGAATAGAAAGCTAACATGCCACCTTCCATTCAAAACAAAGGCAACAGTGCACTTTATGAATCCTAATAGTTGCAGAAGTACAAAAATAAATAAATAACAGATGCAGGAGAAGAGAGTAAACCTAAAATAGCCAGGTAGGGACTGTGTGTGCTGTGCTGCCATGTACTGTCCCCTAACCGTTGGGAGGTGAGTACAGCTTGGAAAATAGTTATTAGAAATGGGCATAAACCTCCAATATGGTAGTTCATTGTGGTTCTTGATACCCCATGAATAATGAATTTAGGATTTTTTCCCCCAAACACACCACAAATTGCTTTGTTGGTTTGTTCAGGATTTTTTAAAAAATTTAGACATCTTGGTAGATATCTAAAAAAAGAAAAAAGAAAAAGCCTGGCTGATGAGCAGGGACGCACACAGAGGCTGCTGGCCTGTGGAGCTGGTTGCCTGTCAAGATGGCAGCAGCAGCAGAGGAGAAGGCAGAAGCAGGAAGTGGTAGGGAAGTGGCCCGGTGGTGGGAAAGGGGCAGGGGCAGTGGGAAGGAGGCAGCCAGCAGGATATAGGGTGAAGGGGGATGAATAAGGAAGGTCAACACATTGTGGAAATTTTATTGGTTTAGAAAAGTTTGGGTTCTCCAGTTTTGATGAACCCAAACCAATCCAAAACAACAGATGAGATATTTTTAATGAACTCCCTGGTTCATTTCTAGTTTCTTACCCATCTCTAAGTTGCTCTCATTATCCCAAGACCCTTATTTTGTTTTTCATATGCAGGTACAAGTTTTCAACAGCAACAAAAAAACCCTCTTCCTATTACTTTCATTCCCAGAAAACTGAAATGTTCCTTTTTAACAATTTTTAATGGCATCAAAAGTGCTATAAAACATTGACCTATGAGACGAAACACATGCTCCCTGCATCTGCAACAGTTCATGAAGCAGCACAGGACACATCAGCACCTTCTTCTACCATTTTGTAAAGCCACAAACCTGCAACTATAAAAGTACAGATACTACTAGTGATCCCACGCCTATTGCTGGGGTAGGGACCTGACCTGACCCGCGATAATTGAAAATCCGCAATATGCGGATGCAGGTCGAGTCAGGCCTGGTGGGGGGGGGGGTAGCTGGGGGCTCTTGTACTTTTTTCCAGTTAACCGGAAATCATTTCTGAGGCCTCCAACAGGTCTAGAAATGCTCTCAGAGGCCTCAGAAATGATTTTCAGCCATCCAGAAGTCACTTCGGGTTTGCAGGGAGGCCCTTTTGGGGCCTCCAGAAGGCCCAGGTAGGCCCTCACAGGCCTGCTCGGGGCAGCTCCAGTCCTGTGGTAAGTATGGAAGGCTTGAAACAGGACTTCCCCCCTTACCCTAGGGGGGCTTTTTCATATACTGCAGTCCCGCAATATAGCGGGACCGCAATATATGAACCGTGAAAGGGCAGGGGACCACTGTACACAGGTTTAGTTGTGCATTTGTTATTAGAAAAATAATTAACTACAAGTAACTAGTGTGTAACAAGTAACACAGCAGTGTCACAGTAAAACATGGGAACAGAAAGTGGATGGGACATGTTATATGGAATCCTATAGGATATGAATATTATTGCAGGCTCAGTTCACTAACATTAACAAGCTATAGTGTAAGGCATGCATACAAAATACATTGTTTGTCATACTATGTAGCTTAGAGAAGTAAGATTTCAAAAGTTCATCCTGACATTTAGTCAAAATCACTGGTACAGTGGTACCTTGTATGAAGGAATTAATTCGTTCCAAATGAAATTATGTTAAGCAAATTTTCCTTTATACAAATTCCCATAGGAATGCATTGAAAATGGAGTAATCCCATTTTTATGTTGTACGGATTTTCCCCATAGGCAATTATGTTAAGCAAATTTCCCCTATCTCCAGAATTTTTTATGTTGTACAGATTTTATGTTATGCAAGCTGTTTGTTATACAAGGGTCCACTGTACTTAGTAATATTTTCTTTACTTTACAAGTATACAAATTGGCTACACGGTAAAGATTCATAGTACAGTATTAGTTATTCTGACGGTTGTCCCAAGTTCCCATACTCCTCCATCAGATTTCTATGGAGACATGCAACCCAAGAAAGATGCTTCCCAGCCTTTAACTCCACCTGCAATATCATCATCAGCCTAAACTCCACCTGCAGATTCTTTGCAAACCATCTGATGACATCATCTCCCAGAGGCAACAGAGAAGCTTATGTCTGAGATATGTGGTCAAATATCAGGGGATATGCTCTACTTATAGAACAGGTTAATTCTATGTTTTGTTTGGGGGTTTTTTTGTGACCAAAGGATACAAAGGTTGGATCATATTGGTTCAGCCTTTTTTGCTCCCAAAGCGGCTTTTATTTTCAACCACTGGGTGGCTTCTACTTTTTCAAGCTGGAACAACTTAAACACGCTTTTCCCCATGTGATTAGTTGTGATCTCATTTTAAATTTTTTAAAAAATCTTTACGTATATGAGATTAACACTAGGTCACACTATTACTTCATCACTGGACCTTCATTTTTATTTCCTGTATTTACAATGCAAGACCTCGACTGAGATTGTGGTGAGCCAGGCAGGATCATTCAGCTGTATAGTTTATCTAAATTGCTACCCAGCCTTGACTTTTGCTTAAAAGCAACAATTTTGTTGCTAGTTAGCAGTGGCTTTTGTTGACATTAACTTGTCAATGGCACTGAATTCTGAATCTGCCTCTAAGCAGGGAAATAAACATTTATACATTACATTTCTGTTTTGTATTTACACCTATTATCCATTAAATATTAGTGTTTACTATTTCCATATCTCTTGTATAAACACTGGATAACAAAATGAAATAACTGGTTGCCAAATAACTGTTTCATGCCAATGTTTAAAAGTACTATACAGTAGTACCTCAGTTTATGAAATTAATTCATTCTGCAAGCCGTTTCTTATTGTGATTTTTTTTCTTAAACCAAAACATCCCTATTCCCAGAAATTTCCCATAGGAATGCATGGGAAGTGAAATGCATAACAGAAAAAAATGCAAACTGGGGCATCCCATTGAAAATGTTCTTAAACCGAAACATCCCTATTCCCAGAAATTTCTTTTCATTAACCAGCCCCCCCCCACCCCGTTAACCAAGGCATTCATTAACCAAATTACCATTTTACCTTTAGGGTAGTTTTAGAGTAGTCTGTGCTTCCATAATTATTCTAATAATCTGAAAAAGACAAGGCATCAAACCCTGACAAAATCCCATAAAAGGATTGACAGAGGCAGCACCAGAAGAAGGAAGGAAAGAAGGGGGGTTGTGGGCTGGAATGTGAATCACAGCGCATCCAGTATAAACAGTGAACTCCAAAATCAAATTGCAGTCTCTATGTGAGCACTGATTGCAATTTCAAATGTAGGCAGACTGCAAATCAAATCACAGCCTGTATTGCATGGAGACGCACCCTCAGTCTCCAAATGTTCTCCCTTTCTAAGAGAATAAGCTTCCAGCCTTTAGAAAGAAACTTCACTGAGAGAAATGGACAGTATTTAATTTCTATTTAATTACTTACAAAGCAAAGCCAGACCCTATCAGACTGCCTTAAGCCATCCTTTTGTTTTTGTTCAGAATCACAGCACGAAAAGCTTCCCGTTTTGGACTACAGCTCTTTCTTCCCCGTGTTAGTCAGGGATGTCTTGAAGCTGTAGTCCAAGAGGTGACATGTTAGCTGGGTGGGCAGTATAAAAATCAGGCAGGCAGGCAGGCAGGCAGGCAGGCAGGCAGGCAGATAGATAGATAGATAGATAGATAGATAGATAGAT
>JAHTLZ010000129.1:48859512-48994982 GCA_023846285.1 Phrynocephalus versicolor
AGATAGATAGATAGATAGATAGATAGATAGATAGATAGATAGATAGAGCTCTTGTTGCCATTGCCTAAACCATTTCCTAGGTCAGACATTATAAAGATCCAAGGACCATTCCCTGTTAGAAGTAAAGGGCCCCTTGGATTATACTTTTGCAATGTACTGACTACTTTGGCTAAACTAAAGAACACTGGGTTGAAAGCCAGAAGCTTTCAAACAACACTTGCCTAGTGTTATTTGAACAGCTTTAGACTTACCCTTTAAAAGGAAAAGAAGAAGAAAAGAAGAATCTTATCTAGCTGTTTCATACAAAAAGATGCTTAGGCCTCAGTAGCTGAGGGGGATATCAAAACAGATATTTCCTCAACTGGTGGCTGACATTTGATGTCCTTCTCCTGCCCTCTGCTACAATCAAAGCAGATAAGGAGAAGGAAAGGGCATGTAATGTCACGACCCTGTTGCCTATACATTTCACTGGAGTGGCCCTTGGTTTATTTGATATGCTGAAAAGCTAAATAACCTTATCAGTTATCCCTCTTTCTGACCATGCCTAAGTCATTGGACATGTTCTATGCTATGAAATAGATACTGCAAGTTGAAGAAACAGAAAATATATCAATCCAAGAGATGGGCACGACTCAAAAAAATGGTGTTTTGTTTGTCGTTTGATCGTTTAGGGGCCGTTTTCATTCGTTTTCGTTTGGGTTTTTGCAAATTTTTTGTTTTCGTTTTCGTTTCATAACGAACCAAAAAATGAAAACGAAAAATTGCTGTTTCGTTAGCATTCTTTTCAGTTCAATGCATTTGCCGCAATGAAAACGGAAAACACAGCAAAATTTTTCGTTTTGTTTCCGTTTCCGTTTTGTTTTTGAAAAATTTTCGTTTTTGTTTTCGTTATGTAATGAAACAAAAAAAGGAAAACAAAAACGAAAATTTCGCTGAGTCGTGCCCATCTCTAGAATCCAAAGTTTTGGATTGCATTGTTTTGAAATTCAACTAGATGCCCTAAGCACATCTGATCTCGCCTGATTTCAGAAGCTAAGCAGGGTCGGCCCTTGTTAGTACTTGGATAGGAGACCTCCAAGGAATACCAGGTGCTGTAGGCGCCTGGAGTAGGAACTGGCAAACCACTCCAGTATTCCTGCCAAGAAAACTCCATGGAAATGGAGTCACGAAGAGTCGGTAACGACTGTAATGACACAACACACACACACACACACCAAGGGAAGATGCAATTCTCCTTAAAGTTAATATGTATTCTCTTATTTGAATTATCTAATGAACAAAACAACAACAGCTTTCCTTCCTCCTTCCAATGATTCATCTCCAGGTGTCTTGTGTTCCAAGTACAATCTCCCCATCAAATAGTCTTTCTAAACAACAGAACTGTTTACTAAAAGAAAATGTTAGAGATCTATTTGGCCCATCAAAGGAAAGTTTGGTCCTCTTCAAAACTCGCCTTGAGTTTACTTAGTTTGATCTGCTCTGTGACTTTTTCACAATCCTTTCTGTACCTTCTGTATGAGAAGCTTCTTGGTATATTTTTAATTAGATAACATAGCTAGAGTAGACTAGGTCAAATGTACTATTTTGTCTGAAAAGACAAAGCTGTATTGTTTCTACGATATATATTGATACTAATGATGTGCACTAGCACAAAAAAAATGATAATTTGGATTCAGAATCACAACCCTTTGGAATCAGAATTTGGAATTTTAAAACTTCAGAATTTTTAGATATCCAGAACTTAATTATTGATAATACACAATATGAATAAAATATACAGTAGTCATTATCTTCCCCTATAAAAAAACATAGAGGCAAAACATTTTTAAAGAATTTCCTTGTGTCCTGTCACCTTCCCAGCAATTGCACCAAACAAAACAAGTGCATACAAACAGCCAGCAGTGCCTATTCAAAAAAATAATATTGTCCCTTTAAGGAACTGCTGGCCCTTGGGATGGGTGAAGCATGGGGGACCTCTTTGATTTAAACACAATTCCACTCCTAAAACAAAGAGTTAAACTTGGAAAAATGCCTTCCTTTGCAGTCAAAATCTGTTTCTTGCTCTGATAGATTTTCTTTCATCAGTGTAGCACAGTCGTTCCCAACCTGGGGGTCGGGACCCCTTTGGAGGCCGAGCGACCATTTTCCACAGAGGTTGCCATGAGCCAGTGAAGAAAAAGGCACAAATGGCTTGGGTCTGGAGGAGGAGGGGGGAGGGAGGGGAGAAGAGTGAGTTACAGCTTGATAGGTTGGAGGGGATGTCAGTCAATGGCACCGGAGGCTGCAATTGGCTGAGGGTGCCTGTAGAGGGAAGTTCTCTAAGGCACCTGCGGCAGTGGCCTGCCAAAGGGGGCTTGTGGCCTCTTCCAAGCAGAGCAAGGGATCGCCACAACATGAGGAACTGTATTAAAGGGTCAAGGCATTAGGAAGGTTGGAACCACTGGTGTAGCAGAACTGCTGGAGCTTAGTTGGCTGTAGTTCAGTTCCCCACTCTGCATCTTTGACCAGGGCTGGACTTGATGATCCATAGGGTCCCTTCCAGCTCTGCAGTATTAAGATGATGATGATGATATCTGTGCCTTTCCTAGGAGCCCATGAACTGAGTCACCCAGCTGCAGTGTTGGCAGGGCTGTGTCAAATGAAAGCCTCTTCTCTGCCAGCAAGGATTCAGCTTTCTCTCTCTCTCTCTCTCTCTCTCTCTCTCTCTCTCTCTCTCTCTCTCTCTCTCTCTCTCTCTTTGTGCATATGGCATTGCTTCCCTTCCCCATGCAGGCAGCATTCAATTGGAAAAAATGCTAAGGTTGGAATAGCTCACTGCCTTGGAACCTGTACCTTCTGACTGGGCTCAGAGCCATTTACTGTATTAATCCACTTTGGTTGCAGTGCTGTGCTGACCTACTCGGGAGTAAGTCTCTAGCACTTCTGAACAGATAGGGATAGGACTGTGGTGTTAGTAATTTACTCAAATATTTATATGCCATCCCACTAACAGTGAGAGCAGCATACAGTGTTAGGGCCTTTTCACACGACCCCTAAACTCTGCGGCAAATGGCTCCCAGATCCGGAGCTTAAAATTGTTTCCCCACCAGCTCCGGAGTTTACAAAAAATTAACTGTGACCACGCCCACCTAAGCGTGTCCCAGCACACTTTTCAAGTACCTGCTCTCCGGGGGTGAAAATTCCTGATGCGGATGTAACGTAGTGAGTGCCGGGCTCTCCTCGCTTGTGTTTGTTCTTTTTTTGCCCCCACCCCTTTAAGAGATCTGAATGCAGTGCCGGGAGCAAAGCGAGACGGCAGAACGGAGGTGAGCGGCATTCTTTTCTTTCTTTTTTTCTCCCTCCCCTCAAGCAGACAGCAGCCAGGAGTGCGGAGGGGGTGGGAACACAGGAACAGCGACAAACCCCTAAGATCTCTGGTCCGAATTTAAGTGGCCAGCGGATCTTAGGGGTCGTGTGAAAAGGCTCTTAGACAGCATCACTGTAAAATAAGGGAGTAGCACAGAACAATCAGAAACTCAATTACGGGTCCTAGAATAGTGGTTACCAACCTTGGGGTCTTGGACGAAACCTCCCAGAAGGCCTCACCACCCACTGTGCTGGCTGGGACTTCTGGGCATCGTAGTCAAAGAATATCCTGGGAGCCAAGGTTAAGAGCCACTGTCCTAGAATGAAACTTAGGGTATCTATGGAAGCAGTGAGACAGGTTCCTCTATGTACCTAAAGCTCCACCATTCAAAAATCTCAGGATTTAACAGATAACGAATTTGCCCTGAGCCTCTTTAGAATTCCCATATTTAGATCCCTGTGGTTTGAGGGCAGTTTGGATTTTTTTCAGCCTGCTTAAAGAAGTTCTGCCCTTCAGTCCAGAACAAGATGGACATTTAGACTTGTGTATTGTAGTTAAGATGATAAGATGTTACGATGAGTGCCTTGAAATGCGGGCCATGTCTGAAGTGCCGTTAATCCTGCCTTCACTTGGGTTCTTCATTTCTGCCACAGGCAAGCCAGTGGTGCTTCTGGAGTGGGAGGATCAGCTGCCAGGCTACAGTCCTTGCCCATGGAATGGCCACATGTGTCCACACGCCTCACATTCTTCAGGGAGACCCCTTCCATGTCCCCCTTCACGGTGCTTGATGCAGGATCAGTGTGAGCGACAGGTTCTTATTGATGGGTTGATCCTGCACCGGATCACTTCCCATGAGCCAACCCTGAATCTAAAACTTCCCATCGAACAGACCGAATGCTGATTAAATAAGCATTGGCACACACCAGCCGTAAATTTATAAGTGCAGACCTTGTCAATCTCATGTTTCAATGGGCGCTTGTGGAGTGGGCACATGTATAAATACCTAAATATATTTATTATTTCAATGTACACATGTAGACACACTGTACTAGCAGTGTCCACTGTGTGAGTAAATTATGCCAACGTGGTGCCATGCAGCTTTGCCCCTTTATCTAGCAATCATTCCTGTGGACACTGCCAGGCATTAGTGCCTAGATACCCTGTCTCCTTTGTGTCGCTGTTATTTGCTACCTTGCTATATGTGCCATGACATCGCAGAACAATGGAGGCCACAGGGAGCTGCTGAGATCTGGGGAGGTCTAGCATTCTGTTTAGAGAATAGCCAAACAGATAGTTCCAATTTGAGAGGGACTATATTACCAATGATTGGTAGCTATTGATGGGCTAGTCTTTATGAATTCGACTAATCTCCTTTTAAAGCTGTCATACCAGCAGCTATTATTATATCTTGCAGTAATAAATTCCATAACAGATATAGTGCAAAAGAAAAAAAAGAGGACTATTTCCCAGCCCTAGCCTTGTTCTTTGACAGCTCAGAGATCAGGAGTTCAATTCCCCAATGTGCCTCCTTGTCAGGGACTGGAGTGGATGATCTGTAGGATTCCTTCCAGCTTTGGATGATAATGATGATGATGATGATTCTAAATTCTGTCTTGCTCCTCAATACCGCCTCTTGTTTTAACCTTGAGTTCTAACTTACTCCTCACTACTGACTGCTGCTTGACCCACAGTACCTCAAAGTACTCATTGCACACCAAACCCTGATGCCTGAAAAAGAGGAATGAATGCTAAATTCATAGATGCAGAGACCCTCATTAGAACTCCAGCCTTTTTTAAAAATAACAAATAAAAAAGAGGAAAGAGTTGAGGCAGTGAACAAGCTGCAGAGACCTTGGGCAACACACTGGAGCATTTGCTTTATGAGACATATTAATGCTAAAGGCAACAATAATGAATGGCCTGTGCTGGAAATTGATTACATGCAGGAGTAAGTGCTGTGCGCTTAGCTCATCTCAGCGCTGGATTACAGCCTAAAGAGGCCACATCTATTTAGCTTGCTGCTTAATAGTTTATGCAAATGGACAGCAATGCACGTTGTGTAAAGGGAGAGTGGGTGGCCGTGAAGGTTGGGGAAGAGCATTTCACCCTCTTTCACTCCAGAGAGTGGTGTCTTCTTTGACATTCGCTTTCCATGGTTTCGGTGCAGGTGTCGTGTTACAAAAAGGTAGACCATCGGAACGCAGGAGCAGCAGGGAAGTGATGGTACTACATATAGCTGGTTCTGGCTATTCCAGAGCAGCACCCAGGGGAAAGGGGGAAACAGCCCCCCTCTTTTCCTGGCCCGGGTTGCCCTGCATTTATTGCAGGCACAGGGTGGCCAGACCGATGAAGGTGTCTCTGCTGATTAACTGTAACTGTGCCTATTGGACACATCAGCCCTGTGTTGACCAGAGATAGGAATATTACTTTTTATTAATATAATTCCAGCACTCTCTGTCACAAATTGACTTAAGGTCTCTCCACACCATGAAATTTGGTGTGTGATCAGGCCAGCGCTTAAAACTTCCTTATCTTCAGTGCAGTCTGTTTTAACTCTTGGTTCTCTTTTGTGAAAGCAGAACAAGCTGTTTTGCATCTCAATGAATTGTCCCAAAAAGATTACATGCTCTAGCCCTGTGCCAGAAAGATATGGGCCAGTTCTTAATGCAGGGGGGGGGGATGGATTGCTTTTCAGTAGAAACACAAGCTGATGAGGTCTTTTTTTCTGTGCCAAACAGTGCTATTAGAGAGCCATATACCATAAATATATTCACATATTTGTTGCTCAGACGCTACTGTTGACAGGTACGCACTAAAACCCTTGCAATCCCTTCCTGTTGCCCTTTATCGTTCAACCTTTATTTGTTCTGTGACCGCTCATAGTGGACTCTCTACTGGAAAAGACACATGGCCACAAGTTAAGTGCTGATGGCCCACCATGGCTCTTCTACTGAGAGACAATATTCCACGGCCAGAAAATCCAGATCAAAGCAAAATGTGGATTCCCCCGCCCCCCCCCCGAATGGTCACGTGGTTGAAAACACTGTTCTTGTGTCCCCATGGGCGCAGTTTAAAGAACCACATATTTCATGTTCCCACAAGCGGGAACCACAACACAGTGGAACGAAAAGGTTTTGATGCAGATTTTCCAAGCACCCACGGACTCAAGAACTGGTTAAAAATCTGCATCAGAACTGAGACAAGCTTTGTACCACCTCAAGACCAGGTACTTGCAAAGCTTGCTAGGTCACGCTTAAGTAGGCATGGTTGCATTTTTTCCCCCTTTAAAGTCCGCTGGCCATGGGGACATGGTTTTATTAACCGTATCTTCAAGCAGTTTGAAGCGTTTTTAGTGGCTGTGATGCATCTTTATTTTGAATATTTCTTGGCCCACAAGACAACCCATACTGCTAACACTTCATGTCTACAGCCCACATACATAACTGCAGCTGCCACTCCACTGTAACTTAACTCTCTACCACGCAATGTGTTCATCTCTGGCTCTGGTTCATTCCCATCTTGCCTGGCTATTGTATACTGTGAGGCCTCTCAGCAGGCTCTGTACCACTTCTGTGTTGAGCACAGTGCCTAGTACACTGGCACGAGATGTTAATTAGGAGGAATATAGAAGAAGCACCATAAGACTTAATGTCGCGTATGTTTTCCATTTTCATTGGTCAATCAGGATACTGTGGACTGCCTCATACACTGAGCTAGCTGTTCTTAGGAATGTTACTGCAAGTCATGTGAGCCACAAATTACATGTTACTGTATATGGATAAATTGTGGAGTTGTGTGCTAGTACAAGACTGCTGTCCTCCCACTGAGTCGTATTGTCATCTCTCGTCCATTGCTCTTTCTGTCCCATTCACTCATGTCCTAGAAACTGTAACCTCTTTGAAGTTCTGGAGTAGATCATTAATATCATTTTGCAATCCAGCCTGGGAAACGCTATAGAATAGAATCATCACTGGCTGACTGACAGAAGCTTGCTTGTGTCTCACAGATGTGATGCAGGCAATCTCTGTTAACGTTTGTGGTGTGTATGAAACTATTCACGCTCCATCAACCATTTCAAGAACTTTCTAGCACTAAAGACTTGATCCAGTATTTAACAAAGTCAGCAGGGTTACCACTGGCTACGGTGCTTTTATCCTTGGAGCATGATGAATTAAGAGGAATAAGACCCATGCAGGTATGTGGGTGACAATTACATGTGGAGTTCTGGGGAAATCATAAGATAACACCGGAAATGTGCACATTTGCTCGGAAAAAAGTATGTGTAAAGATGTTTTCACTTGCAAGTAATTCAGATAAAATTAACTGGACTTAAGAGTATGACCTTAAACAAGTGTACACAACCTCCCAGATAGCTTACTTTCAAAAGTTGCATTATTACATATTTGATTGTGAGAGGCTCAGATCCAGATCTTGCCTAGACGTGAAGCTCATTAGACGGCCTTGGGCTTACTCGGATCCAACCTTGCATGATTGATGTACCTGTAAAATGAGAATCACAAGTAAGATTTTAAAAGGGGAAGGGATCAGAGCCAAGCATTCTGTTCACAAGGTAACCAACCAGATGCCTGTGATACTGCAAGGACAATATAACCAGTGTCTGATAGCTGCTGATGACTTTGTCCTTCATGGATTTGCCCACTCTCCTGTTAAAGCTGTCCTAGACAATAGCTATCCTTGCATCTTTCAGTAGAAAAATCTGGGAAGTAATTATGCACAGCGTGAACAAGTAATTTCTTTTATCTGTTCTGAATTTCCAACTCTTCATCATCAATTAATGACCCTGGGTTCTACTACTATGAAAGAGGGAGAAAACTTTTCACCCAATCTATTTTCCCCTTGGATGGTGCATACTATTTTCCACTATGTCTACTATGGAAATATCATAACCTTTCTTCATAGGAGAGTTGCTGTTAGGGGTAAGTTATCCTAAGAACTGGGGTCCAAATCACACACATACACACACCTCTTTCCCCCTAAATTTAGTGGAGTGGTCCAGAATCATCCCCATCTCTTCTCCTTCAACTGGAAACATATGTCATTTCCTTGGAAATGAACACTATGTATTCTTCTAAACAGTCCTTTAAAATAAAATGGCCAAAATAAAATAACAAATTCCTCCTTCTCTGTTGTGCACTTTGTCTCGAAAAATAATAATAGTACATCTGTGTCATTGCAATCACAGCTCCCACCCCCACCCCCGCCTCAGGGATCACTTTTGCAGCATGCCTCTAGATTTTTTTGTACCTGGCCCTAAATGCTGCACGACCAAAGGACATATGTTGGGGAGAGGAGTTAGACTCTGTCCATATCTATCCATGGGGTTTAGCTAATGTTTAGAAATTCAGGTTCCCCATCTTATCTCCTTGCCAGAAGGAGAATCTTGGAAGGGAACTAGCAGCAGCTCCTGCATAGCTAGGCGGGAGGGGGGGTGGGACAGTAAGAAAAGAAGAAAAAGGGCTGTGTCTCGTTAAGGACAAATTGTTCTCCTGGCATTTCCCCCCTACCCACCCACCCCCGCCCATTGAATTTCAATCAGTCTCATCGGAGGAGCGAGGTACTTTGGGTCAGTATGCAACAATAAAGATGAATGCCTGCAAAGATGGATTTGTGCCGCACGCCCTTTGCTTTCCCCGAGTGCCAACAGGGAAGCAGCCAGGAGCACAGACGCCTCGTTAAAGGGAGTTTTGCACAAGGCCAGGAGGGGAGGTCGCATTGCAGTTGAAGATGACATCACCAAGTTGGCAGCGAACCGGGTAAACGCTCCGGTGCCGGCAAGCGCCATGAAGGAGATGGGCAGCTCTATTCCCCACGGTGTATCGGAGCTAATGGAGCGAGTGCATAGCTGAAATCTATTCCTCCGATAAGAATGAACAGCGCAATCCCCATCAATAAAAGAGAAGACAGCATTCTTGGAAGGGAGTCAAGAGAAAGCGTCATCCTTAACCCGGGGAAGCGGGAGGGGGGCGGAGAGGGGAGGGAGGAGGGGGGGAATTGAGAGACAGAGAAGAAGAAGAAGAAGGAAGATCGGTGCATTCTCAAGGTTTAAAATACAGCGAGGAGAAAAATAAAATAGATGCCTTGCCTCGGAATAAAGGGATCCCATGCCAAAACAATCATTTTACACGCACCCCTTCATTACCCATGCCCTGCTGGCCAGGATGCTTGTTAGTGTTACTCTATAATAGGGCGGGGCTGGGTGGCCAGTTCCACTCCCACCCGGATGAAAACTCATCAGATCAGAATGGGGCTAAGGTCCCTGGCATGCTGCAAGTATTGGATTTCTGCTTGTGTGGGGTGTCTTCTTTGTATGTATGTATGCATGTATATGTTGCTGAAAATACCAATATGCAAACACTTTTTTTAGCTTGTATGGAATGGGAAGACAGGTTGTGGGGACACCTCCCCCCCCCAAAAAAAAATTGTGAGAGAATACATCTTGTGCATATGCAGAAGGTCTCAGATTCAATTCCTGGTCTCTTCAGGTGGGTGGGGGGAGGAGAAGCTCACAGGACAGAATTATTGCTTTCTCTCTCTCTCTCTCTTTTGCTTGGGACTTGAGCATGACGTAAGGGCAATCTCACTATTGGAGAAGAAGTCCATTTTGAGTTGTGTCAGCTGGGAAAGGAGGTAAATGCCTGCTTGTCTTGATGTGAGGACAAGGAACTAGAAAATTACTGTACTGCCTTTGCTCTGTGAGACAGTGAGCCATTTGTTGATGTCCTTAATTACGAGGAGAGTGATTTTTGTGCAAAGTAGGGAAGCTTACACAAATAAAACAATGCAGTAGCACAAACTATATAAAACAACAATGTCTCCTGCTTTGTTGCACCGATCTTGAAGGATTAGAAGCACTGGAGAGGTTCATCTGGTCTCTTCTAATAATCACTCGTTTGTTCTGTCCCTCCTGTGTGCCTGCATTGCTGCTTAAAGGGAAAAGACAGCAGTTTTGTACTGAGATCTTGTATGCAAATGTGGAAGCATAGGAGTGGGTCTTGTTTTCACTTAAAGATACAGAATCATGTGGGCCTTGAACATTACTCCTTGAGGTATCTTTTGAGACAGCCTAAACTGAGGAGAAGTTGAATTTCGTGAGTATTCTCTCCAAATTGGGGTACTGCCTGTTGAGCTCCTAAAATCGCTGCCCAAGATTTCTCAGAGCCTACAGCAGGAGAAGTGATGCTGTCACTCCCTCCCCCTCTCTCACCCACTGCAGCCTACTCGCCATCTCATCCCTGAAACCCCATGGGAACAGGACCACAACTCAAACAGGAGAACAGGTGCGTGTATGTACAGAATTCCCAAACAAGGGAAGGTTATAGGATGGGGTCTTGACTAGAATACTCCGGTGAGGGGGCAGTAGGATTCTGGGTCTTGTAGTTTTTGTTTTTGTTTTAACTTCCTCCAAGCAGTGCTACTGCTCAGCTAACTGGGGAAATGCAAATGATTAAAATGGCAAAAAAAGTGGAGGAGGGGTTCCTTCAGAAATTGTCCTACCTGCACAATTGAAGCTAAACTGTAAGTGTACACATGGCCTACAATCTTGCTGTAATTACCATTTGTGGAAAGGCTTTCAGCATAGGGAGTTGAAAAATAAACTTAACATTAATGTTGTTTTGAAGCACTGATAATAGTTACATTACAGTGCTCCATCTATGCCACATTGACCTGTGAAGAGGAAAGCTTGGTTAAAAACGTAATTAATTCACTATTTAATTGGTCAGTCTATTAATGGGCACTGTAGTCAAGGTTAGTTGCAGGCTTTAGAGGCATGGGATGGTTGGTTGGTTGGTTGGTTGGTTGGGTTTGGACATGTCTTATCTTTCCTTTCTGTGACAATATCAAACTCGTAGCTTACAAATAAAAGACAGGCTACAACATTTTACCCAATGCTTGCACAAACATTTGAATATGAACGCTTTTTAAAAAAAAAACTCACAGTTAAAATAGCATAAATCCATCTTTGTTTCCTTTCTTTTGTGAGTTGTTGATGAGTAATTGAACTCAATTTATGCAGCCTGGTGTTCTGTTAACCTATTTCATTAGGCAGCAGATCAGAGGAAAAACTTCACATGGTCTTTAAAACTAAGTAGCAACCGAGCATTCTGAAGTCAACTAATATGTAACTCTGCTGATTCTCTGCTGTCACACACCTCATTGTATCCCCCTTCTGAAACAAAGGACGGAAATTCAGTTCAATGCAAATGATCTCGGCCGAACAATGTGTCTCCGGACCAGCTGCCAGCACTAGTGGGTTTGACCGACTGCTGCTGCCAGTCAGTCTGAGATCTCCATCTCTAGGTTGTTCTGAGTTCAGCTTTGGCTTTGGGAACAGAGGAAGATTAAAAGACCTTTGCATTGTGTAGGTGGTTAACTCAACAGGCAAATTTTTGTAGATTTCCCTCTCATCCTGCAAATTCCAGGACTTCCTTCTTTGTGAAATGTTTGCTGGCGGGATGGGGCTGGAAGGTGGGGGTGGGGGGGAATCAACTGAGTGCTATGTTCACTGTGTTGGAAAAATAGGCTTGAAATGCTAAAATTTTGCACTTATAGATTAGTTTCATAAAGTTGGTGTGTGTGTGTGTGTGTGTGTGTGTGTGTGAATGTTGTGCACATAGATAGAGTATGCCTAGTGCCTCAGAGTTTTCCTCTTGAGCATCAGCAGTTGCCCCTATAGAAAATTCTCTAGATTGACTATGGTTTTGTTTCTCTCTGTGACTTAGCAGTTTTAAAGTGTTAATATGGGAGCAAGGAAATCATAGGCATACACCGTAAGAGTATAGTCTTGGGGCACATAGATAGCTGTTAATTTAGGACTGGGGATATCATTCCAGTGCTCCTTAACCAATTGCTAAGAGTGATTCTGAGACAGGGAAAGAAATCAGAGAGACATCCCAAAGTGAAAGTGTGATGGTGGTGGTGGTGGTGGTGGTGGTGGTGGTGATGATGATGATGACGATGACAACAACAACAACAACAACAATGACAACAACGACAACAATGTGCCATCAGATTAATTCTGACTTATGGTGAGTCTTTTCAGGGTTTTCTAGATAGACTCAGTAGTTTGCTATTCCCTTTCTTCGGGGGGGGGGGGTTGTCTCCTGGGACTGTGCAGGTTGCCCAGGGCTACACAAGCTGACTCTTCTCCTAAGAACAATGATAGGAAATAAAAATCCCAACCTGTGGCTCTACGGCCAGATACTGTACCTAACTCACCACCATCACATAAACAATATTATAACATGGGCCGGTCAAGATAGTGGCCAAAATCTTGTTGTACAATCGCATAAGTGGTGTAACTTTTAGAGGCAAATTGCCTAAAGATAAGAAAAGTGTCTAAATATTGCTAGTTGTCAGATATCCAAAATGTCTGTGAGCCATAGAACAGTTTATTCACTTATGTAATTATTTTATTTATATCTTGCCTTTTTCTAATTTAGAAACTCAAGGCGCCACACAACAGCTAAAAGAATGCACATATATTTAAAATCACAGTAAACTAGAATATTGCTATTAAAATGCAATTAAGTCTACACTAGTATGAAAAGCATTACTGATTTTGAACAAATCAAATTTACTTGGCCATGGAACCAACAAGAGAAAAGGCAATCCCAGACTTAATCTAATGAAGTACACAGGGCTGGGTGCAGGATATTACTCCTGTTGAAATTATCAGGAACAACGACTAGAGTGCTATCAAATTCAACTGCTGTAGAAGAGAAAACTGCCAATAAAGTTCCATATCGCCACATTTTCTTTCAAAAGAAAGTGAGATAATTTACTTGTGGGTAAACAAACCTCCAAAGGTTTGTACTGCCAGCATGCATTCTAATGTGAGTTAGTATAGCATTCATCAGTTAATGAAAATCAACACTTACTTAATTCAAGCCACATTAATGTATCCTGCTTAATTACATAAGGATGGTGAAGATAGCAATCTAATCCTGAAATCTACCTTTAGGGTGTGCCTATGCAAGGAGCGTCTCCTGTTCCTTCTTTAACATTTAAGAAGTGTTTAAGTAAGAGGACAAAGGAGCATTCTGTGAAAAAGCAGGAATGATGTGGTGTAAAACAGCCACGGACAGCAACATTTCTGCAGGTGTGCTGATCGTGTCTGCCGCTCTGTCCTTGCAGTGATTCCAATCTACAGGGCAGATACTGAATTCAGTGGCAGGACCAAGGTGGCTGGAACAAGCAAAGTATATGAGATGGGCAGATTTCTCCCCAAAAAGTGGCCTTTTAGATTCCTGAGAGGGTCTAATAGAGGCCCTTTAAACTAAGAATAGGTATATATAGGCTGTGTGCACGAAAGAAATTCTGCATCAGGAAAGCCTTGCATGTGTGCTCAGAACAGCTTATGAAAACAAGAACAGCTCATGTGTGATTGGTTGCCCTTAAACTCTGCAGAAATAGAAAGGAGCTGTTTTTTTCATAGGTTCACTCAGGGATCTGTCCTGATGATTTGAAGCCCCAAATCACCTGGGCTGGTCTCATCACACACATCTTTCTGACAGAACAAGCACTATCCTCCTTTGAATTGGTTTGACTGATGACCTTGTTCATCCACTTCCCATTTTAGATTATTATTATAACATGGGGGAAAGGTGTCTGGCTAGATCAGAAGGCTGCAAAATCTTCCATAAGGGAGGAGGTGCTTCCAGCTCATTTAAAGGAGTAACATAAAAGTATATCTGGTCCCAGAATATAGTATGTGAATAACTAGGCTGGTTGGATGTACCTGCTTCCTGGATGAAAGGTTTGACTAGGTGGCTGCTAGCCAACTCGTCACGCTTGGAGGCAGCTGATTTTCATAGATTTATTTCAACTGGCTTGTAGGTCTGTTTTTAATAGGTCTACAGAGATGTGTGATCCAACTGGTATCCTTTAGTGGCATCAGCTTTTGGTATCCCGAATAGATTGTCCAAGATAGGTGTTGGAGGTACACTGTTGCAATACTTCTGTCTTCTATTTATGTACCATTTGATGTAGCAAGTGGCTTACATTAAAATGGTGATGCAGATGCTAAGTGGTTTACATTAAAATCCACCTCTAATACAGTATAAAAAGAAAATAGAACATTTAAAATGTTGCAACTGTAAAACAGAAAAACAGAAGGCATTAAAAAAAATAAATGCAGCCTCTGCCTTTTGGACCATGTGGAGGGATAGTATCTTGATGGAGAAGAGGCAACTGTGGAGAAAGCCTGCTTTGGTGATGTTCTAGGATGCTGGTACCCACTTGGCCCCTGTTCAAGATCTCAGATGTTGACTGAGCTTTCAGGTTAGGTACCCTGGGTCTGATGCATTTGAGACTCTACATGTCAAGAACAAGGCATTGAACAGGGCTTCTCAGTCAATAAACAGTAGCTGCCTATAAACCCATCTACTGGAACAATCAATTGCAGAAAACAAAGCTAGAGAATTATTGCTCTGTCTCTTGCCAGCTGTATTGGGGATGTGTAATGAGATGTGGTAGTTTGTCTACTGGAATTAAAAGCTGTGGGGAGTCCAGGGAGAACAAAGAAGCAGTCGTTCTTCTGACGCAGGGTTAAAACCCAACAAGGAAGCATGCTGCAATGTCATCTTTCCTGCTTCATGCTGATGGCCAATCAGAGAGGGAGGCGGGATGATGCCTGTCCCTAACAGCTCCTGATTGGCCAGCATCACAGATCTAGCATAGATGACATTGCAGCATGCTGCTTGTTGGATTTTAACCCTGCACGAGACAGAGAAAGGTAAAGCAATTGGATCTGCGTGTATCAGCCAGTTTCGAGGACCACCTGGGCTCGCGTGGTTTGATTCGTAACCTACTGGTTCCAAAACGAAATGTCCATCCCTAGTAACAATGAGTGAAATCCCTCTCCTTCACCCTCATTGCCCTTTGCAAATATGATGTGCCATCCATTGCCTCAAATTATCAGCTATGACCTTTAGGTATGCAAGCAGTAAGTCCAGACACTCAGTTTCTCCTAATTCCCTATTTCCCCTGCCTACTAATTTGCCATTCACCATAAATATAATAACAAAAAGCCTTTACAAGGAAAATTAAATCCTGGTGAGACTCGGGTTCTTTGATAGAGTGTTTATTAGAACATAAGATACCTAAGGCTGATAAATATCTTGAGAAATTGAATGCTTCCTTTCCACTGCCTTTGGACAGCAAAGATGTATCTTCAGTCTTGTAATGCTCCATCTTTCTCTGAGAAGTATCTAAAGCTATGAAAGCTTGGCCCTGCCAAAGTTTTAAATGTGAGGCTAAAGGAAGGCATGTGTGTATAGCTTAATGCAAATTCAGGTCCAAATGATAGAAAAAACAGAGATCAAGTACAGAATGAGTGGTCATCTACAATTGATTATAGGGTGTCCATATATTGAACAATGGTACAAAAAAGGAAGTTTCAGCAGGTAGAAATGATTCCACGCCTACATGACATACAGTACTACCTTGTCCAGATCCAGTTTCCTGTAGTTTAAATTCTCTACCACTAGGATATCTTTTCTACATAAACATAACTTTCAGAAAACTATTCTAGGGTCATGATCTAGGAGATGTCCTCTGCTCGGTAAATGTTATTCCTCTTTTCAAAAAGAGGAGGACATAGAATCTGGGCTAGTAGCCAGTTGGACATCTATACCAGGAAGGTTTAAAAACATATTAAACAGCCAGTTTGTGAGTACAGTAGTTATAAAAGAACACTGTGATTTCTATGACCCAACACAGGTTTCTCAAAAACACATCATGATGAATGAATTTTGTCTCTTTTGATGCTACTTCAAGTCTAGAAGATTGATGGAATGCTAAAAATGTAGTGTACTTTGATTTCAGAACGTTGTTTTTAATAAGATCCTGTGTAATATTCCTGTGGCCAGACTGGTAGAATGTGGGCTAGGTGATGCTATTGTTCAGTGGACTTGTGACTGGTTGTCAGACCAGACCCAAAGAGTGGTTCCTCGTCATCCTGGAGAGAAGGGACTAGAGGTGTTCTGTCCAGAAATCATAGCCCAGAAGCACTAATTTCAAAGGGACCCACAATGATATCCTGAGGAAACTCTAAAAGATACATCTAAAACTCTTTCATTAAACATGGTCTGCGCACATGTGTGCATATAATCTTGAATGGCATCATACATAAGCTCGAAATTAGTTCTTTTCTGATATTAAGGAGGAGGAGGAGGAGGAATGTCATGAAATGTGGTAGGCACAGCCTAGGGGTCTGTGGGAAAGTAAAACATTTTCCCTTGGATAGTGCACTTACTACTATTAATAGCCCTAAGCACATCCGATCTTGCCTGATCTGGGAAGCTAAGCAGGGTCGGCCCTGGTTAGTACTTTGGATGGGAGACCACCAGGGAATACCAGGTGCTGTTGGTGCCTGGAATAGGAACTGCCAAACCACTTCAGTATTCCTGCCAAGAAAACTCCATGGACATGGGGTCACGATGGGTCAGTCACAACTGTAATGACACAACACACATACCCATACCAATATGGAGAATGAGGGAGCTGCTTGCTAGTCACAGTAGCAATCAGTGCAGTATCTAGGGGGAAATGGCTTACTTTTCAGAAACAAAATGTTTTTGGTGCTTAAAATGCCATATCCCCAAAATCTCAAGGGGATGTGGCATTTTTAATATTTCCTGCACTCAAAAAAAAATTCAAGTCCATTTATACTGAAAAGCTGAAACTCATCCATAGTTATTGACCAATTTCAAATACATATCCGCTTTCCCGCTTGTCTCTCATCCTTCTGGGGTCCAAAACAGTAACAAGAGAAGGCCCAAAATGCATCTCGCCTAAGCTCTGTTTACTCCCTCTTATAGCAAATCCTCTTCAGAAAGTTAGAACAATGCCTTTGTCTAATTGGTCACAAGCAGCTTTTCGCAGTGCATTTTAAGTACTGATTACAGCTATATCCATCATTTATCAGGATAATGCTTTTCTTAATGCCACTTGCAAAGAAGATGCAGCTGATTGAATTCATCATTTTAAAATGTACCCACACATGCACACAGAGAAGGGGAGGGAGTGCCGGTAATGTGCATTGGATACTCCTTCAGAAAAAACATTCAGGCAAATGTTCTCCTTTGACTATCTGGGTTGACTATGTAAGAGGGGAATTTCTCCATGATGGCATGTGTGGCTGTGACTCTGTGGCTGTGTATATGCAAACACAGGCAGACCGACAAAGCAATTTGAATGCTGTCTTGCACAATTCCTGGATCCGCTGTGTGGAGAAATCTCCCTCGGTAAAGATTCACATCTTTGTCATCGGTGGCCATTTCCCTGAGAGCATGCCTGTGTGTACCTGTTGCTAGGGAACGTAGCTGGGAGGGTGTGCTTAACTCCCACAGGCTTCCTTCCTGTAGGCATCTCGTTGGCCATGCTGGGAACATAATACTGGATGAGAAAGGCCATTGTCTGACCCAATATAGTGCTTCCTAATGTACTTACAGCTTCCGTCTTCTTCTGTATTAGTATATTTGCATTGTTTATTTAAATGTTTTTAGCAGAACATTTTGCCAGTGTTTGTATTCTGTCTTAGTTTCATCATTTGGACTAGACTTCCTTTCTTCTTCTCTTTCATCCCTTTTACTATTGGTGTATGTGTGCCCACTCCCAGTTCTAGGATGAGGTGTTTTCCCACTTGATCCCTTAAGACATCCCTACATCATTTTTACAACATTCTCATGATACTCCCACCAGGGGACAACTAAGCTGATAGATTGGTTTGCATATGGCAAATCGATACAAAGTAAATTGATTTTACAGCCAAGTTAAAATCAACAACCCTCCAAAGAAGAAGAAAAATGCATTGCTTGTGATCAAAAATAACACAATGCCCTGGCAAAACAATCCACACTGACATGTGCTACGTGTATTCACCCTTTTTATAACAATTCAAAACATGCTGAATATGATTCAAGCATGGTTCTTTTTACAAATGTAACCGTGCTCTGTGTTGTACATTCTGTTTCAGCTTCCAGTATTATGAGTTTAAACAGCCTCCAAACAGCTTCTAGAACAGGGGCCCTCAAACTTTTTAAACAGGGGGCTGGTTCACTGTCCCTCAGACACTGTTAGGGGCTGGACTTTAGTTTGAAAAACACCTTCAGCTACCTCAGGCACCAAGAGGAAGAGGAGAAGGAGAAAGACTTATTGCCTTCCTTCTTCCCCTTTGCGGTGCTCTGGGCACCCCCCTTTCCTTCCTTCCTCCACCCCTCCTTCAAGCCAAGCCAAACATCACACACACACACACACACACCCCACACACAACTGCCAAGCCCCAGATAGCCTGTTGCCACTGCCACCCGAGGAGGCTTGGGGGAGAGGAAAAAGAGGTCACACCACAGAGAGAATGGAAGTGGTCCTTTTGGAGAGGGTCTCTCTAAGAATGAGGCTGCCTCTCTATCACTGCATGCTCCCATTTTGAGCCTTTTCACACGACCCCTAAGATCCACTGGCCACTTAAATTTGGACCAGAGATCTTAGGGGTTTGTCACTGTTCCTGTGTTCCCACCCCCTCCGCACTCCTGGCTGCTGTCTGCGTGAGGGGAGGGGGGGGAGAAAAAAAGAATGCCGCTCACCTCTGTTCTGCCGTCTCGCTCCACTCCCGGCACTGCATTCAGATCTCTTAAAGGGGTGGGGGACAAAAAAAACAACAAACAGAAGCGAGGAGAGCCCAGCACTCACTACGTTACATCCGCATCAGGAATTTTCACCCCAGGAGAGCAGGTACTTGAAAAGTGCGCTGGGACGCGTTTAGGTGGGCGTGGTCGCACTTAATTTTTTGTAAACTCCAGAGCTGGTGGGGAAAGAATTTTAAGTTCCGGATCTGGGAGCCATTTGCCACGGATTTTAGGGGTCGTGTGAAAAGGCCCTTTGTCCCAGCCCCACCTCTCTCCCTCCTCCGCAGGAGGACTCTCTAGGAATAACACCACCTCTCACTCATCTCCCCATCCATCTATCTAAGTGGGGGAGTTCTGCAATGGCCAGCGGGCCAGATTCAGGACCCTGGCAGGTCAAATCCGGCCCACAGGCCATAGTTTGAGGATCCCTATTCTAGAGCTTTGTTACCCATGACTCATCAGCCCGTTTTAACTGAACTACTATTTTAAATAAGTTTTGTATTTGAAATTAGATGTGGCCATTGTAGGACTCCTTGGCAACTTTCCGTGTACATAAGTGCTGAATTTCATAGCGCTGTGGCCACACTTTCTGAGCAGTTCAACAACACCTATATCTTATATTAAATGCTGGGCACTACCAAGTTCAAAATATAGGTTTTATTTTATTTTATTTATTTATTGTTAAATTTATACCCCACCCATCTTCCCGAGGGAACTCTGGGCGGCTTACAGAAGCTGAGCAAGTCAGCAAATTCCCAAAACAAACAGTAGTACACAGTTAAAACAGTTTTAAAATAAAACACATTGGCACCCTTGTCCAGCTAGGATACTCACAAAATATCACAGTGATTGAGCTGGGTAAACAGCAGATGGTGGGGGGGGGGACACAAAGAAAACACACAACCCCCCCCCCATTAAACTTGGTCACCAAAGGCCTCACAGAACAAAATGCGTTTTCACCACTCTGCGAAAGGCCAGCAGGGACTCTGCAGAGTGCACCTCGCTGGGAAGGCTGTTCCACAAGGACGGAGCAGCCACCGAGAAGGCCCAATTGCGGGTGACAGATCTTCGGGCCTCTCGGGGGGGGGGGCAACCCGAAGCAAGTGCGCTCGCAACTGCCGAACTGGTGGGGCCGAGGTTGATTGCTGGACGATCCGCTCTGCCAGATAGTCCAGGCCCAAGCCATGGAGGGTTTTATAAACTAAAACCAGGACCTTGAATCTGATCTGGGACGCAACAGGCAACCAATGCAGACGGGCCAAGACTGGGGTGATGTGGTCATTTTCTCCTCTCTGTTGAACTCATGGACAATTGTTCCAAAGGATAATATGTAGAATATCTGATTTTTTCTCTGAGAGTCTGAATGACCATTTACTCAGTGTAAGGGTAGTTGGCTGGCTGACTAATTTCCTCTTCCATCCAAGTTCATGTTCAGAGACCTGGGGGGCCAGGGATGGGACTGTATTCCAAGGCTATGGCATCAGGAATACTGAAGTTTTATACTAGGGATGGGCAACTTGTGACCCTCTAGATGTCGTAAGATTGCATCTCCCTCAGATTAGCAACACTGGGGCTGATAGAAGTGGCAGTCCAGCAACAGAGGCAAGTCCATACCTTGCCCATGACTATTTACAGCTTGATTGTGACTGGAAATTTGGGACTGACCTGTGATTTTCTTGCAGCGAGTTCACAACTGCTGTCTCATTGTGAGGGGGAAGGAGAAATATGGAGCACTTCCTACCAAGAAATCTGAAAGAAAACAAGATATATTAGCAAGATATGTTGTGGTTGTGTTTAGATGGCCCATTTCTTAACTTGAACCCCCTGCAACATTAGGAGTGAGGCCAATATGACTCACTTGGCTATTGTTAAAGCGGGACAAGATTTTTTTTTCAGTTGATAGCAGACACACACAGGACACAGCTGCAATTTACTGTAACTCGTGAGGCTTGTTTGAAGTATTGTAAGTGGGAAACTACCCATATCCCACTGAAACAATTGGGTCTTGCTTCCTGTGTCTACATGTGTTCTCCATGAAATCTCCCTGAAGCCTGCCCAGACTTTGCTCTTTGTAGTTCAAGAACTGTTATCACTATGCTCACTTTAGAACTTGTACCCTGGTCCAAGCAACAGTTGGCATTATAGATATGTTTTAGGTTTTTAGGATAGGCATGGCCATAGTCAGCTGTGTCACTCAGACATACTCGCTCTGAGGTGTCCCAAGATTTAGCATGTGCCTCCCACGCACTTCTGCGAAGAATTATCAAATGATAGCAACTACCCAGAGAGGAGTGTACAATGCTTTGCTTACCTCAAAATGATTCAAATTAAATGTTTAAGGGATTTCAGAACATCCTATTTATTCTACTTGAATGGTGGGATCTTGGATCTCTGCCCTAAAGGCCTGATCTGATGGCATCACAGCCTCCTTTCTATAGCGTTCAGACAATGGTCAAAGGTATCCTTTGCCCTTTCTCCCTAAATAACTTATAATAGTGGAAGAAAGGCATGCATTGTAATACTGGCTTTGTTTGAGCACAAAGGAAAAGAACCTCTTACTGCCAGAAGGCCAAGTTCAGTTTCAGCAAACTTTGGAAAGGGGGAGTGGTCTGTTTGTGGATGCCAAAGGCAAACGGTGGGACCAAGTATATCAGCATATTTTAACTTGAAGCTCTCAATGCCAGTAACCAAAGCCTCTTGAGGCTCAGTTCAGTCTTTCAGAATGAACCAAAAGCTGCACAAAACCTGGAAAACCAGCATATGATAGTGTTGGGATGGAACACTGTAGCACCAGATTTAGCCTCTAGGGCAGTGATGGCAAACCTATGGCACGGGTGCCAAAGGTGGCACTCGGAGCCCTTTCTGTGGGTACCCGGCATCACCCCTTCATAGCCACCTGTATACAGCTTAAATTACTGTATTGGCACTTTGCAAAACAATTAGTGCGTTTTGAATTGCAGTTTGGGCATTCGGTCTCTAAAAGGTTCGCCATCACTGCTCTAGGGCCTAAGGTTCTTCATCCCAGTTTCCCTTGTCTTGCTTTACGCTACCACACCATGTTAAATTCTGAAAGAGGAGTGACAGGGATTAAGTGGGTGCAAGTATGGCAACTTGTACAGGAATAAATGTTTTCTGCTAAGGCAAAACCATCATCTGTCTCTTAAGAAAAAGAAGTCCAGTAGCTATGACTCAACTTCCAGATAAACTCGCCTGGATGAATGAGAATCTTCACAGACACTGGAAGTAATCCTAAGGGGGGTGGGGTTGCTATTTCACTGTCCTGTCACTCTCATTATGCATTGCTATTATACCTATTTCACAGGTGGGAAATTGAGAATGTCTATAGTGGATTTAAGATCCTCCACTATAGCCTCCCAAATTCAAATCCATCCCTGACCACCCTCTCTTGAGCTGATGTGGCTTCCCCACTTGAAAGGCTCTCCTCTTTCTGTGTTTCTCCGTTCTCCCAGGATACATGTGGGGTTCTCAATTCTGCAGCTGTGCGTGAACCCCAGTTGGTAAGAGTAGGCTTAAAGCTGCCAGCACTAGTAGTTGGTCATTAGCAAGGGGGCACAGAGCTGCTCACAAACCTTCAAATTATATACTGTGCAAGCAACTAATCTTAAAGGAAATGTCATTGTTTGACAATGTTTTTTAACTTCTTTCCTCATTCCTGCAATAAGTCAAACCCATCTAAACATGTTATATTAAAATAAGAGTTGTAAAAGATGCTAGAGAATCAGGAAGCCTGATTCACATACCATTCAAAACACAGTACTGTATTAATAAACTATTGCTTGATTTGTTTTTCGCTCTTTTTCTATGGCACAAAAAAAGTTGTGTTGCCAGTCACAGGAAAAACAGTTAACTCAGGCAGTTGTAAGTCTGTGCTTCATGCTCTTTCCAAAAAAAAAAGGGGGGGAGGATTGTTAGATTCCCCACGCTACTGTAGTTTTAGTGGGGGACTCCCCAGGTCGCAGAGGTCTGAGGGTGCTTGAGGAGCTTGTGCCTCCCGCTGCCGCTGATGGCGGTAGTGCACAAGGCTAGTCTGTGCATGTTTGCTGTCAGGGAAGTGATGCGCCCTTCTGCTAGCGGAACCTAGGAAGGGTGGCACTCCTGCCCTTCCATAGCATGAGGTAAGTGTTGAAGGAAAAGCAAGGGACATTTCTTCCAGCAGTCTCAATTTTTTTTAATTAAAATTATTCTAATGTACAAAGATAGCAAAACTGTGTTGTATGCTATGCCTGTGAACTCTGCTAATATACCTATATGGAAGTCTATTCCTTCCCTCTAAGACAAATTCTTGCAGAAACCATTAGTCAACAACTTTGGAAGAGGCTACTGCGTTGTCACTTGCTGATCTCCTTTGGTTTTGCCTTAACTTCTCATATACTTTGCTCCAAAGAACCCATTGGGAATTGCTGTTCATGACCAGCATATTTTTCCCCGTGAGCCTGCTTCTGCTGTTTCAATGCAAGCCAAGTCATCATAGATTTGTTCTGAAGACTCAGCAATGTTCAAAAGCCATTCCTCTGGAATGGCAGAACAAGTTCCGTTTCCCCATCGGCCAGGAAGCCTATGTAAAACATTTACAACCAGAATAGTGCCTACAGAAATAGCTGCACAGATTGAGTCACTTTAACAGTTCTTCTGTCTACATCTGTCTGCACTTGATGTATTAGACCTGGCAAGCTTCCGTTCTGTTTCCCCATACTGTAGAGGAAAGCAAAACATTGTCTGAAGATTTCCACTGATGCCAGCTGTGCCAAAGCAATGGATGTGTGTGTGTGTGTGTGTTGTTTTGTGTCCTGAAAAACCATGCCCACAGGTCCAAAGCACTGGTTTTCCTTGGAATGGAGTTCCCAAGGGAAGGAGACAGCAGATCCACAGTTGTAGTCACAGACCCTTCATTTATACTGGACTGAATAACAGCACAAATGAAGATGTTAATGTGGTGGTTATGAGCTGGACCTCTCATACCAGGGTTCCTAACCATCCCACGTATCTTCTTTTCTGGTACCACCATATAGTTTAAAAACCTGTTGCTTAGCATAGTAAGTTGCAACTAAAGTAGGCCCAGTGAATCAATGGAATGTATAATAGAGATATTGACTTACCAGGCCCCAATGGATTCAATAGCCCTAGTTTAGTTGTGATTTGTTGCACTAGGCAACAGGATTGCAGCCACAGAGATAACATGGCTGCTTTGCTGTGGAGTGGCATTCATGGAAGCAGCAGGAAAAACCTACAAGGCAGAAGCTTGACCAGCTAAAGGTGAAAAGTCTAGAACAGTGATGGCAAACCTTTTAGAGACCGAGTGCCCAAACTGCAATTCAAAACTCACTTATTGTCCACCAAGTGCCAATTCAGCCATTTAACCTGAATACAGGTGGCTGTGAAGGGGCGATGTCAGGTGCCCACAGAAAGGGCTCCGAGTGGTCTAGAAGGTCTATTATAATTCCAAATAAAGATTACTTAACAATATTACTTTGTGGTGTAATGGATAACATCAAAGTTTGATTAAAGAGAACCAGTACCAGTTCCCCATTCAGCCATGAAGCTCACTGGGCAGCCTTTTAGACCATCTGTCTGCCTCATCTTTCTCACAGGGTTGTTGTGAATGGGCGTGTGTTGTGGGGAATGTATAAGCGTCCTTATAATCCTTGCAAGGAAACAGAATTTAATGTGGAATACTGTGGTACCTCCTGTGACAAATGCCTCGTTAAGACAAAAAATAAATTTGTAGGAAGGAAATAATTTATGGGAATAGGCATGCTTCGCATGACAAAAATCCCCCCATGTGATGCTTCGCAAAAAGAAAAAACATTCCGTGTGTACCCAGGAGAAAAAAAGCTCAAATTATTTTTGTCTTTATTCTGGCTTCTGGAATGCATTAATCTGTTCCCAATGCATTCCTGTAGGAAACTGCATTTTATAAGACAAAAATTTCATAAAATGAAGCTGCCCATAGCCTCTGGAATGGACTAATCCGTTTTCAATGCAATTCCTATGGGAAACTGCATTTCATAAAACAATTTTTTTTCTTAAAACAAACTGATCTGTAGAACCAATTAAATGTGTTTTAAGAGGTACCACTGTAAATGAATAAAACCTTGTGAAGCAAACACTTGAAATGGAATCCAAACTATGTTACAGTGGAAAAAAATAAAGTAAAACTTAACTTGATTTCCTATATCGTGACAAAGTCTAGCTTGATATTTGATGAATTAACAATGGACTGAGAGTTGCAGCACCTGACTGTACAGTATTATTTTTATAAACATGGCCGCCGTAGGCACTGGCCTATCCCATACAGTATGGAGTATTTCCTTTTGTAAATAACTTCCTTAATAAGTTCAGATATATATCGTTTTAAATGTCAAAATGATAGGAGAATCTTTCTTTCGTAAATGCCAATCACTCACTTACTATCTTTTCTCTGGACTTCATACCCCTCCCCTTCTTTCTATTAAGGAATAGTACATATTCCAGGCAAACACTTGTGATGGATGTTGTAGATATGGACCTAATTACAATAGTTGTACACTTTATACTGGTGATGAGACTGAAAATTATCATTCATAAGTTCTAGACCTATAGGGGTTTGAAACAACTCAGTGCATAATGAAGGAGGTCCGAACAGGAATATAGACACAAACACAGGATTTAACAAGAATATGCCAAATGCTTGGGAGAAGGGGGGAGGAAATATAAAACATAACAATCAGTATGGTGATTTTGTAAACCAATATTTTTTTTAAAAAAATGTACAAATCTGTGATCCATCATATTTTATAATGTCATTATATAGTTTAGATGAGCAAAATTTCAAGAAGCATAGGCAATCATGGAAGAACAAAGAAAAAGAAACATAGCACAAATCTGAGATAAATGTAAGCTTAGGTAGTTGATTGCTCTATAAAGACAACAAGTAAAATGGCTACTTGTGCTACTAGCTCAGCTAGTTACATGAAATGACATCTATTTAACTCTGTCTTGGATAGTGTCTGACTTCTTTAAAATGATTATTTTTTTAAAATGAAGATGCTGGGAAATATGTACAGTTTCAAAAAAAAAAAGAACAATACTGTTTTATCTGAACTTGAGTGGAGCACAGTTGAATTCAAGACCAAGCTTAAGATAAGAGACCAAAACATATTTGTCCCATTACAAGATAAATAGTTCAAAATTGTATTCATAACATCATTGAACAGTTAAAATGTAAGGCCATAATCACCACATTCTTGGTTACAGGAAATAATCAGGAGAGAGGAAGGTGAAGGACCTTTTGCAATGAAGTGTCAGAGTGGGGAATGGCTCGTTTCAAACTACATCATGCCTTTTATGAATTGGTTAGGGTGGGGTCCTCCAAGGAGGGCCATTCCCTTAGTTGAGCTGCAGTTCTGTACACACAACCTGGCAAGTGTCATTAATGTTCCTACCTGGAAGATGGGTGGGATACAAGTCTAATAAATAAATAATAAATAATTAATGAATAGTAAATTCTTTGGTGCCAACTTTTGAGCACATCTAGACAGAACTAAACCAGAAGCATCTCAGTTTTCAGCTGTGCCTCAACAGACAAGAACATAATGGTTTTCCTACTAGGCTTGCATTTGAGATCATATGGCAGGCATGTCCAAACTTCGGCCCTCCTGATGTTTTGGACCACAGCTCCAAGAATTCCAAGCCTTTATTTCCAATGGCAAAGGACTGGAGGGACGAAGTTTGGACATGCCTGCCCTATGGGAAAAGCCACTTAAAAGTTATCTATTCCTTTCTCCTTCCACTCCAAATCTCCCGTGCCAGGAGCTGCTTCCTCTCATATTAACACTGCAAACTGAAAGATCTGTCAAGCTGCCTTCAAAAGTACAGCTCTTAATTAACAACCAAAATGAGTATTTCCCACTGTACACACTGGTCTTTTATCCTTCAGATTCCTAGAGAGACAAGCAGTTGACTCTTCCTAATTGCAGAAGCTCACTCTGGTTCAAAGCACTTCAACACCATCAACCCCCCCCCAAAAAAAAAAGCATGCACAGATATAATTGTAGTGTTTTAGTCCAAACATTGCACCTATGTGCATACCACATTCGACAGCAGATGACAACAGGAGGCACATGTGAACGTTAACAGCTACCGCTTCTCATCACGTGCTCCCTACATTTTGCAGTGTTCAGTGCTCAGCTGTGAATTAGCTACACTAGCATTGCTCCACTGGAGGAATCTAGTTTGGAGGATGGCTTGGAGTTCCATGTGCCAAATGCTACCAAAAAATAGCCTTCAGCCAGATGCCTTGGAGCACATCTGTGGGATTTTAAGAGTCAAAATCCTAGAAGAGGACGGGATGTTGGCAGAGGCAAAATCTTTCTCAAGATAAGGAGAGCCCCTGCTCTAGATAAGAGATGGAAGCTGTGTGCTCACATCGTCCTTGGGAAGACAAGGACTTAAAAGCAAGCTGAGTCAGCCACCAGATGCAGAAGTGGCCATCTGGGGATTCTGCACAAAGAAAGGGCATATCTGAGAGAGCCCTTCAGACTGGCCTTCTGGCTTGGCTTCTAGACTAGCCCTGGATTTTACTTTGGGCTCCTTTCAGACTAGCTTTTGGAAACTTACTTCTGAAAAAGTAATTAATGACATTAATAATCCCAATGTCCCTTCTCTGAATACCTGTTACTTACTTTCAGTATTACATTTTTTTAAAAAAAATGTAACCTGGCTTCATCAGATTAGTTTTAGAGGGACACTTTGGTTTCTTGTTTCACAAAAGTAACTGCTATAGCTAGATGTAATTCCTTCTCAAAATCTAAATCTTGGCTGGTGAGAATTTCTATTATCTTATGTTTGTTTTAAGGTGTTTTAACTGATTGTTTTAATTGCATTACATTTTTTGTATGAGAGGTGGTGGTGGTGGTGGTGTTTTGCTGTTATATACTGTCAAGTTGCTTCCAAAATATAGTAACCTTGTGAATAAATGGTCTTAAGTTAAGATATCCTGTCCTTAACAGCCCAGCTCAGCTCTTGCAAACTCAAAGCTGCAGTTCCTTATGGATTAAATCCACCTCATATTGGTCATCCTCTTTTCCTGCTACCTTCAGTTTTTCCTAACATTATTGTCTTTTCCAGTGGTCCCACCTGTATAGGACTTCAGGGTATTGTTTCTAGCATTCCTAATCTAGGCATAATTTTCTCCTTGATCTCTTTGACTTCTTCGTCTCTTTGTGAAAAGTTGCATCCAGGATTCTGACCCCACTTCTATGAAAAAGCAAGGAGGCAAGCCAAAAGACATGCACAAATGCTACCCATAGGTCATTGGCGGCATTTGGTGGTGGTGGTGGTGGTGATTTTGGTCTTTGTACCAGCATTTATAAGTTGCTTTAGATCTCTTCCTTGGGTTGGGGGACGGCAGCATAGAAATGAAAATGGATAGATTGAGGGAGGGAGGGATGCATGCATGCTAATAATTAGTAACTAGCAAGACTCTATTTCAGATCTTTCCTCTGATAGTAAAACTGGCTAATAATCTGTAACTGTAGCTGACACTATGTTAAGTCCCTGCACTACCTGAAGCAGGAAATGCTGCCAATTCAAGTTGTAAGCTTGATATTTTTCCCTTTCAAATAAAACATTCTACCAAATTTCCTGTTGAGGCAATAATGCCCTCTCTCACCTGTTTCTCCTTGTTGCAGCTCTCCAGCCACGTTTCCAATTTGAAGGTTTCTGCAGTTCAAGAGGACAGCTGAAAAGATTGGGGATGGGGAAAGTTACCAGGACAGGGCATGAGTTGCAAATTAGAAGCTTCTGTTCTGTCTTTGAGATACAACCTAAAAATATGGGAACACATCTTTACCTGAACATGACATTTATGCTGAATAACTAACTGGTATTTTTCGTGTTCATGTTAAGTATTTGAGACATACTCTTCCCAAACGTCAGTATTTTCTTCCATGTCAGTTAAATTAAATTAGATTCATTTACTTTGACTGCAAAACAAGTAACTGTTCTTAAAAGGATGACATTCTTTTGAAGAGAAGTCTTTTGATGAAGAACCAGCAATTCCAGACAATGAGGTGAAAACTGCTCTGAAGAACTTGGAAGGAAAAAAAAAACATGAGGAGCAAAGAGGAAACTAATATTCCAAGCTACAAAAGCTGAATCTGGCAAAATTGTAACAAGAATATGTTAGCAAACCTGGGAGAACAAAACAATGGTCCAAAATCTTTTTTATACATTAAATTTCAGACCCCAAAAAGATGGCATGAAGAACTGCAGTAACTAGAAGTTATGAAAGAGTACTGGGAAAAAGGGATGAGGTTAATAGAAATAGAAGATGGCACTTATTAAGAGCAACAACTAAATTCAAGGCTGCCCGTGATGGCAGTGACAGCAGATGACATTTTTACCTGTCTGCATTCTCTATGACATCACTACCCCATATATGTATATATTGGAAGTTGAGTCATTTCGCTCATCCAAACAGCGAAACATTTCAATCTCTCAAGAAAAAGAAGTCCATTTGCCATGACTCGACTTCCAGATAAACTCACCTGGATGACAGAATCTTCACAGACACAATGCACATGGTCCTAGATTTTTCTTTTACAAATTGAGGCAGGGCGCTAGGAACAACACAAGTATTTCTGTTAAATGGGATTCCAGAATTTGCTGCCTGCCTATCTAATTTCTGCAGAAATTAAGCTTTCTTTAACCATAACAGAGGGGGAAAGCAGCTAATTTTACAAAGAAAGGTACTGAGGTAAAAGAAGCAGTGACTTATCTGAGGTCTCATAGGAAAATAACTATCAGACCCAAGTTGCTCACCTGGCTTTGGGGGCATTTGCTTTAAGTGAAAAGCTTCCCTGTCCCTTTCCTCTGCTTGATCCCTGTATGAAACAAAGAGGATAACTTTGATCTGAGCTGCTCCAAAGGAATTATCTCAAGTGCTAGCACTGACATTAACACACTCATTAGCTGGATTAAGTCTAGAGTTGCCAAAGATTAATCCAGTTAATGAATGTATATTTTCTTTTTCCCTGCCACACATGTTTTGCTGGCATTTTTGAGACACCAGTGTAGGCCTCTGATCTGGGGTCTCTCCAAACCATGTGGATGCGGGGTGAGAGCCTTAGCATTTACGGCAGTGGTTCCTAACCTTGGGTAACCTAGCTGTTCTTATATGGCAACTCCCAGATACCCTGGCCAACACAGCTACTAATGAAGGCTTCTGGAAGTTACAGTCCAAGCACACCTGGGTTATCCAAGTTGGGCACCACTGTTTTAAGGTATTTATACACTCTTTGTTTGTTACATGAATACACTGGTTTTCCATGGCATTTAAACCTAGGCTTTCTAGTGGTTTCCTATCCAAATTTTTGTAAGATTTGTAGCTGTTTTAGTTTCAAAGATGAAACTTAGACCCTAGAAACTACTTCGGGCCAAATGCTATGCAAGTTTTTTTCTTTGGTGGCGTGAGCTTTGATGCTGGGTCCAGAACCGACCTCAGGATAAGGAGTTCTCACTTTTACTCTTTCAACCTGCAGTATGGAAGAATAGCATGCCTGGATCACCATGACCATCGCATAGTGAAAGCTTTGCGATAGTGACATTGTTGGAATAAAAGGACAGCACAAGTGGTCTACCCTGAGTTGGGGCGGGGGCGGAATTGGTAGAAATATACAGTAATCCAGATGTTTTCCTGTCTTATGTTTTTCAGATCTCTTATGTAAGATTATATCAGACAAAAAAGAAAACTAACTGCTATATATTAATGTGTGCTTTTATGGACCAAGACTGCTTCCCTGGACACTCTTTTTGTGTCTGATATGCTTGCATAGATTAACATGCCTGTTTCTTCGAAAACTACAAATGTTTTAGGTCGCTGCTCTCAGGAGCTTCCCTGCTTCGTACCTCTTTCTTTAAAGGTCACTTCCTGTTTCCTCTTGTTCTCAGACTGCCAACCTACAAGGCAGCCCGAATGGCTTCTCTGACCAACTTTATCTACTGTATCTGATCCCCCCCCCTTCTTACCATCGTTCACTATAATAAACAGTGGATTGAATCCAATTGATAGTCTCCATTTGAGTAGACCAGTTGTGTAAATTGCTGAATGGTGAGCCAGCAGTGGTTCTATTCTAGTTGGGATAACCAACTGGATTTAGGCCAGCGTGTTTCTTATTTTGCCTTACTACAAGTCTCTAGAGTGATTACTCCTTTTTCCATGGTCACAAACTCAGCAGTAGACTGCTACCCTCTGCAAATAAAGGTACAAAACATTCCTAACAGTCTCGTCCCCAGATAACTGGCTAAGAAAGTTACTGAGGCAGTTGTCTGGACATCTGGGCAAGTATGCATCAGTGTGTTACTAGAAGTGGGTAAGGGTTAGGCAGGTATTGCTTTGAATCATTGTGTGCAACTGGCAGTTCCTACATGTTTTTTTCTGCTCCCTTTATATGGCTGTACCTTTGCCAGAGCACTTTTCACATGGCAGTACTCTGGCGTAATATCGCCATGCATTTTCTGTATATATTTATGTTCTCTTCCTGGAATTGCATACTAAGTATTTGCATTTTTATTTAAACGTTGAATTTCTATGGTTGCATCCACACACTTAAATACTGTATGCATTTGAGGTCTACCTTTTGATGATAATATAGTAGGCTTATGATGGAACAGCAGATTGTCTAAGTTGGATGGTTACACCAAAATAGTGTTAACTCACACACGGGGGTGGGGGGGAAAATAAAATTTAAACTGGATCAATTACAGGGAATGCTTGTACGAACTTGTTTGATTTGTGGAGAATTTCGTGCAAAATGAGAAGAAGTAGAGCACAAGCACTGAAAATTCGTGGCATGCTATGCTGACTACTTCAGCCCTTCTTGTGGGAACTGGAACAGCAGATTGTATGAAGTGCTGCAGCTGAAAAAGATGTTACGATCAACGCTGCAGTACTGTAATGCCTGGTCAGCAGTGTCTCCCACCTCCCCATCCTTTTGGTGTTCAGGACAGAGTTTTGATTTGAGCTCAGCTGTTCCAGGTCTAAGCTCTTAAGAAGTCTCCTTGGTCATTACCCAGACAGCACTAGCACAGCTTTCTAATTCTTCTCCTTTTTAACTGGCAGGATTTGCTTGTCCTCTGTGTGTATTTAACAGCTGTTCTGTGAACAGGAGAATTGTTAAGCAGGAGGGAAAAAATTGGTGAAGGCCAGATGTTATTGACTATCTAGTGGTCAGCTGCTTTTGAAAGATGATTCTTAACATGGTAAAAGAAATGTCACCAGCTATATAAACCCCAAAAAGGGGCTGTCTTCTTCCATTTCGAGTAAGAGAAAGAACATCAGGTAGGTTACTGTTTCCAGGAAACATCTAGAATGTGGGAAGAGCAGGAGTGATTAATGATTTAATAGACCTTCTCCAGGAGTGGCTCAAGTGAGTTAGATGTGAGAGGCACACTGTATTACAGTGTTGGCAAACCTATGGCATGGGTGCGAAAGGTGGCACTTGGAGCCCTTTCTGTGGGCACCCGACATCGCCCCTTGTATTCCAGTTAAATTGCTGTATTGGCACTTTGCAAAAAAAAAATAGTGGGTTTTGAATTGTAGTTTGGGCACTCGGTCTCTAAATGGTTCACCATCACTGCTCTATTACATAAAAATATTATTTGAAGACTTCAGCTTAGCTCCATTGGAGTTACACTGTAGGGTCCTGCAACATTCTATCTTATGTGAAACTGAAGTGCCCTCCAGAGTTTGGAGCATGATATAATCAATATGCAAGTAACATCCTTTTCTCTGTGTCTCTGTTCCATATGACTCATGGAGCCTGTAGTCAGTGGTACTGTATGCTCAATGAGGACCAACTAAGGCAAGTTAAATCCTGATAAGATGAAGGCTATGTAGGCAGTTTTGGATGTTGCAGCATTTCTCATGGCAAAGCAGTTATGGAGCTTGGGAGTACTCTGTGATTGAATGCTGTCATGGGAAGACCTATTGGTTTCAGTATCATGGAATGCTTATGGCGCCTGAACTTAGCCCACTAAGTATAGACATTCCTGGACCAGGAGAATCCTACCACAATAGTGTGTGCTCTGACAATTGGACTGTTGCAGTACAGTCTATGTGGAGTTGCCCTTGATGACAGTCCAAGAGCTACAGTTGGTACAGAAGGGTTCTTGTCCAGTTGGGGACTTGGACAAGAGAAACTGAGAATATCACAGCTATAATGAAACCTCTGCATTGGCTGTCATTGAGCCACCAAGTTCAAATTCACTAGGTTTCTGTCACTTTCACATCAGAACGAGCCCAATATATCCTGTTGCCTGAAGCAAAGGACATACTGAAACTCCTTCACCTATTCTGGGTACAGACACTGGCTGCAGGTGGACCTTGTTTCAGCATTGGAAATAGAGCAGTATTCTTGACTATTTCTGAATTCAACAGAATAGTTTAGGGAGGACATGTTGTGTGGCCTGCACATCTATGTTCTTCAGTAGAGAGGAACAACTGGGAGCCCACCATTGTTATCTCCCAGCACCAAAATACATTCTGTTTAATGGTAGAACTGGCTCTTTTGAACATATGGTCACCATGAGAAAAGTTCCATCAAATACTGTTCATATTGCAAATATAAGTACAGTGGACCCTTGTATAACAAACAGCTTGTATAACATAAAATGTGTACAACATAAAAATTCCGGAGATAGGGGAAATTTGCTTAACATAATCGCCTATGGGGAAAACCCGTACAACATAAAAATGGGATTACTCCATTTTCAATGCATTCCTATGGGAATTTGTATAAAGAAAAATTTGCTTAACATAATTTCATTTGGAATGAATTAATTCCTTTATACAAGGTACCACTGTAATGGCTTAAGAGCCACATTGCAGCAGGCTAAATCAGACTAAGTAGGCTCACATAAATTTGCATAGAGGTCGGTGGTATGCAATTTGGCATGATCTTTGCATCTGCATGGCATACACACCTCAAGCTATCCTCTTTGGCCCACTTCTCTTTAAAGAGAAATTCAGTCTTTCCCATTACCGGTTACATGGCCCATTTAATTGGCGAGGCCAATGACTGAACCTGGAACTTCTGCAGGCAAAGTATGCATTCTACTGCTGTGCAATGTTCTTTCCTTTTGAAACAACATCATAATGCAGTGAGATCTGAATGTTGTTTACAAATACAAGCTCCAGTTGCAACTCAGATAGAACACCCATTTATACCCATGGAATAAGCTGTCAATAATGAGATGTTCTGAAATCCTACATGATGTTGAAGGGTAAGTCACTGATGGCTTTGTAGGTTTCCTTATCCAACTAAAGTGATAATTCTGCTGGTGGTGCAAGGGTTGTTGCCTTTTTTGTGATGGTGATCTCTGGAAAAAATATCCACTTGTTCTCATGGTACCATGCCAGTGTTTTTGTAATTAATTCTCCCCCCCACACACACACACACACCTTTTTTGAGGGGTGTTAAGCATCCAGCACTTAAAATTACTTTCCCAGGAGATGTGCCCCAGGCTGTTCTTGAAGGCCTTGTCTTTCCCCACCTATGTAATTTGTCGGTCTTCTCTGTCCTATCTAACAATCCAACTATTGTTGTCTGCGTTGACTGTCACTCCTCTTGCTTTATTGGCATGTGGACCAGCTTGCCTGCATCCCTTTACTTCATCATCACCTCTTCATCACAAGAAATCCCAAATGAAAACATAGCACTTCCTGAATGTTACTGTATCACTTTCTGTAACACTACCAAGATGTGCAGTCACACCTTATGAAAACAATGAAGTTGATTCTTTGCTCCAAAGAAGCTGAAGTCTCCTCGGGACAGCCTCTACCATCCTATTATTTAGGCTAACTGCTTCCCTTTTCACCAACATCAAAACCACACAGTCCTACACTCTACAACAAACAAAGGTGACAGAGAAGTAAATATGTTTTCATATAGCCTCAGCTTCTAAATACAGAAATAGTGCTTGAATAGATGGGTAAAGAAATTACTAAAGACATGGTGGATAGAAAAATGGTTTTTAGAAAGTCAAATTGATTTTAATCACAGATAACGATTGAAATTTAAAAATTATTTTTGATGTAAATTGTCCAAAAATCTTATTTTTAATTAAATCATGAATTAGATCAATTTAATTTAAATCAAATCCATCCTGAAAAAACATTATTACCCACTAGTATATTACCCACTATAAAAAGATATGATATTATTATTATTGAATGCATTTTATCTAAAACCAGACCTCAAATGAACACATTCTTAGTAATATTTGGGATTAAGCTAGCCTAGACCATGAAAAGGAATGTTTCAATAGGTCACGGCAGAAAATTTCTGGCAGCTTGAAAGTTTAGCGTCACAGTAATTAGTGTAGTGTGGAATTCTTTTAGCATTATTGTCTATGGGTTCTGTGTTTGCCATTTCCATCTCATCTCTCCACATGAAGTTAACCACAATTTACTTTGACTGAGCCTGGGGACATCTTTGGCCTCCATGTCTTATATGGTGATAGCATGAGCATGGTTAAATCATAGTGCTTGTACCTGAGCAACTTCCAGTGGTGAAATTCCTTACAGCAAATGTAAGTTCACAACAGGGTCACAATGGTAGTGTCTTCTCTCCTAAACGTGAAAACCTCAAGTGAGTGGAAGTAACCTTCTCATTTTTTTTCTATTGACCCAGCATTTAGCAGCAGTACCTTCAGCAGATAGGTCCTGTTGTCAAGGCTATCCAAACTTGGGGACAGTATATACAGAAGCCCTCTAAAACAACATATGATATTAATGATATAACCAAGGAATTCAACCAAAGCAGGAGGGGCAACATATACATTTATTTATACTGAACACACTACATTTTAATCAGTGCTTACTGATAAAAGTAGGAGGATGCTGTTGGTGTACTGCCCACCCTGGTGACTCAGCAACCATCCTTCCTGAACAAACAGAGATAGTTTCAGGGGCGGTGTTGGAGTCCCCTCAGCTTGTTGTGCTGGAGGACATCATTGTACATGCCAAGGCAGCTCTATCAGGAATTACCCAAGAATTCATTAGCTCCATGTCAACCATAGGTCTGTTCTAAATTGTATCTGCCCCTACCCATGCTGCAGGGCACATTTTAGACTTGGTCTTCTGCACTCTGGTAAATGTTGGTAAATTGGGTGTAGAGGAGCTTTCACTATCATGAACAGAACAGTGTCTAGTAGAGTTTAGACTCACTGGAACTCAGAGCTGTTGCATGAGTGGGGTTTAGGCAAAGATGGTCCACCCCAGAAGGCTGGTGGATCCAAATGGTTTCCTGACTGCACTTTGGAAGTTTTCTATCACCATGGCAGATGATTCTGTTGAAGCTCTAGTTCAGGGATGGCGAACCTTTTTGCCACTGAGTGTCCAAACTCGGCGGCGGCGGTGGCAGCCGAGATTGGCAGCAGCGGGGAGGAGGGCACGAAGGCAGCAAGGGTGATGGAGGAAGCGTGGTCAGGGTCATCATCGTTGGTGGTGGGAGGGGCAGGGATGGCGGTAATGGCAGTGGAGGTGGGGTCGGGTCGGCGGCGGCAAGGGTGATGGCGATGGGGATGGCGGCGGGGGTCAGGGGTGGGGCGAGGTTGAGGGCAGCAAGAGCGACGGGGTCAGGATTAGCGGCAGCAGCGGTGGTGGGGGGAGGGGCAGGCATGGGGTTGGTCTTGGCAGTGGGGTTGGTGGAGGCGGGGTCAGGGGTGGCAGGGGACGGGGGCGGCAATGGCAGTGGCAATGGCAATGGCAGGCTTGGCCTGATACCCGACATGCTCCCTGCCCCCCCACTTCCCCCTCCACAAATTCCTCATGGCTGGTCCAGCGGAGGGGGAAGGGGGGCAAGGAGCATGTCGCGTGCCAGGCGAAAGGTCTTTCCGTGCCACCTTTGGCACGCGTGCCATAGGTTCGCCATTCCTGCTCTAGTCAATCTCTGGAATGGGGGAATGATAAAAACCATTGACAGGATTGCTTCTAAAGTCTCCTTCCACATAGCATAGTCAAACTGACTGGCTGGTTTACTGAGAAGCTGGTGGTAATGAAACACATTATCTAAATTCATTCCAATCTGATTTCAGATCTGGTTATGGGATAGAGACAGATTTGGTTGCCATGATTCACCTATGCTGGGAACTGGACAGGTCAAGTATACTCCTGTTTGTTCTGCTGGACCTCTCAGTGACTTTCAATACCATTGATTATAATATCCTTCTGAGCCATGTCTCTGGAATGGGACTTGGAAGCACTGTTCTGTGGTAGCTCCGTTCTTCCTGGAGGGGAGATCTCAGGACTGGATGAGGGTGAATAAACTGAAACTGAATCCAGATGAGACAGAGATGCTTCTGATCAGTAGAAAAGCAGATCAGGGAATAGGGATGGAGACTGTGCTGATTAGGATTACATTCCCTCTGAAAACACAGGTGTGCAGTTTAGGGTGCTCCTAAATTTGTCTCTGCATCTGGATGCCCAGGTTTTAGTGGTGGCCAGGAGTGACTTTGCACAATTAAAACTAGTGGACTAGTTGCACCTATTCCTGGAGAAGTCTGATCTGGCCACAATGATACATGCCTTAGTTATATCCCAGCTGGATTACTGTAATGCTCTGTATGTGGGGCTGCCTGTGTAAAATGTCTGGAAACTTCAGCGGATCCAAAATGCAGCAGTCAGTTGGTTTACCAGGCCTGGTTACAGGGATCACATAATCCCTGTATTACAGAAGCTCTACTGGCTGCCAATCTATTTCTGGGCTAAATTCAAGGGATTGGTTCTAACCTATAAAGCACTAATGCTATGTCAAGGACTGTATCTCCCTTTATGAGTCTACTGGAGTGTTAAGATCATTAGGAGAGGCCTTTCTCTTGATCCCACAACCTTCACAGGTCTGTTTGGTGAGTACATGGGAGAGGACTTCGTTGCTGTCTCAGACTTTGGAATTCACTCCCTCAGGAGGCTAGGCTGATTCCATCTCCACTGTCTTTGTGCATCCAGGCAAAGACATTTCTCTTCAGGCAGGCTTTTCTTAAGTGACTGGCTGCCTGGATGAAGGTTTTAAATGCTCTGTATTAGTGTTTTGGTGTTGCTTATGTTTATTGTATAGTATTTCCTTGATCCTTTTTTAGTATTTGTATATTCACGGTTGTTAGTTTTAATATAGACTTTTAATGATGTAAGTTGCCTTGGGTCCTTTTAAGGTGAAAGGCTGGGTAATATATTTTAAACAAATAAATAAAATAAATATTCAATGAAAATAAAATTCTGGATATGAATATGTGTGTCGTTATTGAGTTTTGGTATTGAAAGTAAGTAGCTATCAGATGTAAATGCATGCATGGTAGAGATACGCCCCCCCTCTCTTTCTCTTTCTTAAACCAGTTTCACTATTTGTACTAAAAGTTCATGTTAATATTTGACAGCTGCACCTTATATGTGGGTTGCTTTTTTCCATCAAGAAGGTGTTTTTCAAATAATGTACTTCATTTAACCCTTGACAGTATTTTAGGAAATAATTGTCCATCACCAAGATGTAAACAATTAAAAATGGTTGTTTGAATTCTTGTTTCACTAGAGAAAGTAAGTGCTTCAGTGATCTTGATAATAACAGCTGCTTCTTTGGATCTGGCTCTTTTTACACAGATCTTCCTGTTTTGGAGGTGGCAAAGATGGGGAAATGATGTGTTAACCTAGCACTGAGACACATAGGAACAATCAAGGTTTTCATATTATGGCAGGTTCTTGGCCTAGAAGCTGTTGTTGTGAAACCTTGCGCTAGCTTGTAGGTCCATTAATCAGCACTGCAGTATTTACCTTGCCTTTCCCCATTAGATAATAAACATACCATGATTTGTTAGTGCAAGGTAAAGCCAAAACTAACTTTTTGTGGTTTCCTAATCCTTTAGTAGCACAGATCTAAAAACACAAGACAGCTTTTCCTAGTGGAAGAGCCAGTAGTGGTAAGGGTGGTTGGAATTCCTCCCTTAGCCAAGCTCACACATCTATTCCCCTATTAATGGCTTTACCTCACCTATCCACACTATGTGAATTAATCACACCAGACCCCTTGCATTTCCCCAGTAATGTGCAACCATATTTATTTATTTATTTATTTATTTATTTATTTATTTATTTATTTATTTATTTTTAAGACTTGTATACCACCCGCCTTCCCGGAGGAACTCCGGGCAGTTCACAACAGAATAAATCAAACAATAACCAACCAAACAAATAACAACAATTAAACGGATGATATAAAATACAGCCCTAACATAAAAATGGGAAGCAGATGGCGGGGGGGGGGGAACGAAATTAAGTCACCAAACGCCTCACGGAAGAGCATCGTTTTTAAAGCCTCCCGAAAGGCTGGCAGGGACTGTGCAAGGCGCACTTCGCTAGGTAGATGGTTCCATAAGGAAGGGCCTGCCCACAGAGAAGGCCTGGCTCCGGGTAGAGGTTTTCTGGGCCTCTCTGGGCGTGCCACCTGTAGCGAGTACGCCCGCAACATCCTCGTTGGACGGGCCGAAGTTGACCGCTGGGTGATTCACTCTGCCACGTAGTCATGTCCTAGGCCATGGAGGGTTTTATAAATTAAAACCAGGACCTTGAATCTGATTCGGGACGCAATGGGTAACCAATGCAGGTGAGCCAGGACTGGGGTGATGTGGTCATAGCGACACCCACCCACCACCAGCCTGGCTGCCGCATTTTGCACCCGCTGCAGTCGCCAAAGGAGAGTCTAGGGCAACCCCATGTAGAGAGCATTGCAATAATCTATCCTCGAGATCACCAATGCCTGCACAACAGTATGGGTGAATCTGGGCGATTTGACGAAGTTGGGAAAAAAGCGGTCCTGGACACGGCAGCCACCTGGGCCTCCATGGTGAGAGCCGGGTCCAGGACCACGCCCAGATTCCAAACGCTGTCCACTAGCTGGAGGGAAACGCCCTCCATGCTAGGGAGAGGGCCCCCATAGCTGGAAGGGGAAGTCCCAAAGAACATCACCTCGGTCTTCTCAGGGTTGAGTTTGAGCCTGTTAGCCTTGGTCCATGCCATGACTGCATCCAGGCACTGGTCGAGGGTCTGGACAGCCTCAACTGCAAAGGTGGAAAAGGAGAGATAGAGCTGCATGTCATCAGCGTACTGATGACAGCAGACTCAAAATCTCCTAATGACCTCTGCCAGCAGCCTCACATAGATGTTGAACAGCATGGGAGAGAGGGACTACCCCTGCGGAACCCCACAAGGGAGTGTCCACGGGGCCGACAAATCCCCCCTGTGCTGCACACACTAGGGGCGGCTCTCCAAGAAGGACCGGAACCAACTGTGTACAGTGCCCACGATGCCTATCTCGGAGAGCCGATCCAGCAAGATACCGTGGCCGACGGTATCAAAGGCCGCTGACAAATCCAGAAGGACCAACAAGGTAGAGCTACCCCTGTCGGCCCCCCGGATGAGGTCATCTTGCAGTGCGACCAAGACTGTCTCAGTCCCCCGGCCCGGCTGAACCCAGACTGGCATGGGTCGAGGAGCTGTTGTTCCTCCAAGAAGGACTGAAGCCGGACCGCAGCCACCCTCTCGATAACCTTGCCCATGAAGGGAACATTGGCAATCGGACGGTAGTTAGCCAATTCGTCCGATGCCAAGCCAGGTCTTTTGAGAATGGACTTCACCACTGTCTCCTTCAGGCGAGAGGGAAAAATTCCCTCCCTGAAGGAGGCTGTGGCAATAATAGAAGCCCATTCAGGCATGCTCCCTCCGGCAGTTTTTATAAGCCATGACGTTCAAGGATCAAAGGGGATGGACGCGGGCCGGCAATGGGCAATAGCCCTGGAGGCTTCAGATGAAGAAACAGGTCCAAACTCATCCAATCGAGGAGAGCGAGGAGGTGCAGCGTCAAGAGATGCCGAGGATAGATTAAAGCAACCGGAGTCAAGACTGGCCCGGATGGCCTCTATTTTTGATCTTAAAAAGGCTGCAAATGTCTCGCTACTGAACTCAGTAGGAGGAGGCCTCACCAGACTAGGATTGGTGAGGTCCTGAACCACGTGGGAAAGTTCCACCTGGCGGTTCGAGGCCTCACCAATTCTCAGGGAGTAATAAGATGTTTTAGCCTCCCTGATCGCCCAAACATAGCGCCTAGTATGGGTTATAACTGCAGCCTCATTAATCGCTGTCTGGTTTTTCCTCCAGCTGCTCTCCAGCCTCCTCCACTCCTGCTTCATCACTCTCAACTCCACCGTATACCACAGTGAAGATTGAACTCTGCAACAGAGGAGGCGCCTCGGGGCGATCCGGTCGACAGCGCGGGAGGCTTCTTCAAACCACTGATCCACCGCTGCCTCGGCCAGATCGTCAGCCAAGCCGCCAGGAAGCTCCCCGAAGGCCTCCCGGAACCGAATTGGGTCCAGGAGCCTCCAGGGGCGGGCCCAAACAAGTGGCTGAGGATCCCCATGGGGAGGGGCCACGATCGACAGGGGAAAGGACAGCAGGTGGTGATCTGACCATGACACTGGTAAGGAAACAATGTCCCCTACCTCCAGATTAAAATCCTCTGACGTGGAGATAAACACCAAGTCTAGGGTATGTCCTGATCTATGGGTGGGGCATAAAACATGCTGGGTCAGACTCATGGAGGCCATGGACTTCATGAATTCCAGAGCCGCTCCGGAAAGCCCATTGCCAGCATGCACACTGAAGTCCCCAACCACTAAAAGGCAGGGGGACTTCGACAGCATCGCTGCGATGAACTCTGTGAGCTCTGGCAGGGATTGTGCTGGGTTGCGGGGAGCACGGTAGCCCAGCACAATGCCAAATCTGTCCCGCTGTCCCACTAATAGATGAAGACATTCTAACCCCGGACTAACCAAACTTGGGCAAAATGGTAGTGTGTCTGCTGATGGTAAACTGTTGAGATGGACCATCTGTGATGATGATCAACATGGAAGTGACAGAACATCAGCAAGTGGCAACATTATTGCAACAAGCTGATCTGCCATATGTCTGACCCTAACCTTAACTGTAATCTGGAGATTAAATATAATCTAGATTTGAATACATCTATTTTCTAAACTGAATGTTGTGTGAGTTCAGATCCATGTATGAGCAGCATCCTTGCAGTCTGTTAAGTGCTAAGCTGCCATTTGTGTACTGGCTGTGGTTACTCATTGGCAAAACAAAACAAAAAAATAAACCTTCATATGATCCTGGAAAGCAGTTTTAGGGCTAAGCCAGGGGTCCTCAAAGTTTTCCAATAGCGGGCCGGTCCACCACGCCCGAAGCACCACTGGGGGCCGGACCACAGTGGGTGGGGGGGGAGCGGGGGACCTTGCCTTAGCACTCCCACTCTGAATGCCCCACTAGCCAGCATGCTGATCATCTGGGCGGTAGTTGGGGGAGTGAGAGAAGCGACATAGCCCACTGCTTTGAACTGCCTCAGCAATAGAAGCAGCTGCACAGGCTGGCTTGCTCGCAAAGCAGGGGTAGGTGGGGGGGGTTGCAATTGGTCCTGGGGACCGGATTCAGGACCTTGAGGGGCCGCATCCGGCCCCGGGGCCTTTGGTTGAGGACTCCTGGGCTAAGCACATCAACTTTACCCTGATTCTGTCTCTTCTAAGAGTGAAGGATATATTGAGAAAATCATGGTCCAGTGTACACAAACCCCTTCTGTTATCTTGTAGGTATTTAGGAAAGGAGAAAATAGGGTTCATATAATCCTCCAGAAAGATTAGTAGTTACTATAACTTCAGTTGTAGTAAACAACAAGGAAAAAAAATAATGAGGAGCACAGTATATTTTAGCACTACTGGCATCTTGTCATATATGTTTGGAAGCTTGTTATATCTAACTTAATGTAACATATTTCTGTACGTATAATACCTAAATTTCAGAAAGATAGGGATTGGTTTTTTTGCTTCTGTTTTAGAAAAGGCATTGGGTTTCATCTTGTAATGAGCAATTTTTCTTTTCAAAGTATTTGGAATTTCAGTTTGAAAACTGCCTCAATTTGCAAGGCAATCTGCCATATTTCAGTTTAATATATGACATACATTTTCAAGTGAATGATAGTGGAACTCAAGCCTGCCTGCAAGTTATACATTCCCAATCTTATCTTCCCTCCATTCACTTCACCTCAAGATGACTGCAGCCTAGCTGTAGTTCTTCAGAGAGGAAGAAAAATCACTCTGTACTTGCTCAGAGCCACTCTTCACAGCAGTCCGTTCAAACACCCCATCCTTAGCCTCGGCGAACGATGTCTCAGGCTAAAATCCAGTTGCAGTCTCTCTGCTTTCTGAATCCCTGCCAGGACTAACCATTAAGATGGGGTTAGGTTTTCATGTTCGCTGTTCTGAAAGAAAATATCATACAACAGCGGCAGTATTTGCCTTGTGTTAAGAGATTGCTCTTGTCCTCCTTCGGTCCCTTAGGAAAGGGAAGCCCAGAAAAAGCAGCATCTTGCAAGCAAACATAACTATGTTTCCATCTGAGAAAATGTACCAGGAGTGCAAATGTAGCCAAGCAACCATGCATTATGGAAAAATGGGTCATTTTGAAGGCACAAATTGCCTGTGTGCTGTTGGAACGAAAATGATACCCCCAACAAAGATTTGTTTCTGGTGCCTGCCTCTAAATGTTTAACTCAACTTATTAAGAAATAATGTGGCCTTTTAAAAAAATGTTCTTCCATGTCCTCAAGCTTTTTGCTTTTTCCTCTCAGCTTTGCCGTCACCCTCCCCACCCTACTAGCCTCAGTGAGATTGTAGTCACGCACCTTTTTCGCTTGTGAAGATGACAAGATTGCAGATCTGTCAATGGGATCTGAATGGCACTCCCCTCCCTATTCCCACACCTCTGGAGAGCACAGAACTGCCTCAACAACATTCCTAGTTCAAGCAGAGATACTCTGACCTGGTAGTCTGTTGCACCACCATAGAAAAAAAGCTTGCTGATTTTAAGGCAGTTGATGGGAGCCCACCACCTATGGCATGAATACAGCCTAGAACAGCAAAAGTATGCACCTTCAAAGGGGCTCAGGGGCCAGTGTTTAGCCTCCCACACCCACCAAGAGCTGCAAAAGTCTCAAAAAATGAGAAAAAAGCTTGGAAAATTAAAACATGGTATTGCAAGTTTGATTCCTCATGAGGCCTCTTTGACAGGGTTGTAAATGGTCCATAGGGTCCCATCCAGCTGTGCAGTTCTAAAATTATATTATAGTATATATTACATTACATTATGGTTTAACTGCTGTAGATTTTTGAAGCCTCTTTCAGGCTGGGTGGAAATTTTGCACCCAATATCCTTACAAAGCCTGATTCTTTCAAAAAGGGAATAATATGAAGCTATTGACAGTGAAGGAAACAGAGAAATGAAGTGGAAGACTTCTAAATGGGACTAAAGAAATGGACATCTAACACAGTGTGTATCAACATGGAAGGAGGGAAAACTGTATACATATTTTTTGAGATGCAGTTGTTCAGGATTTTGTGTGGGAGCCATTGTTTTGCTATGCAGGAATGGATGTTTCTATTGAAGCATCACCTGATACAACATAAAAGATTATGCTTTCCCCCCCCATTTGTTCTTATTTTGAATTGTCGATCCATTTTGTGCTTATTTGTTTATTTGTTCTTTTTATTATTGTGATTTGATTATTCGGTTTGATTGATTAGTTTTTATTTACTATTTTAAGTTGTTTAATCTATTTTTATATTTTGTATATGTTTGTAAACTGCCCAGAGTAGCTTTTTTGCTAGATGGTTGCGGTATATAAATCAAATAAGTAAATAAATAAATAAATAAATATTTGCCAAAAGGGGGGAAATCATTATTTGGAGACATCCAGGGGCTGCAAAAACAGTCTTAAGAGTACATAAAGTGCTGGGGACCACAGTTTCCCCATCTCCAATGGATGATCATATTCCGACTGGGCCAAAGTGAGTTTGTTCCCACTTATGGCATCTTAATTATTACATATATCTATCCAATATTATATATACTGTAGATATAATCGGATTTGAAAGCCAGGTCTTCCAAACTATTCTGAAACAGCCATGTCGTCCTGTTCTAAATCTGGTATCCTATAACTGAGTTGGAGCTATCAGATGAAATGTAAGCTGAGGCATCCCACCTTGAGATAAGTGACAGCCAGAGTTGGAAGGTTCACTTTTCATACTGGTCATATTGGCTGGCTGGGTTACCATGGAATAGTAGTCCAGAAAAAACTTTTCTCCATCCCTGGCAAAATGACTTTCTCTCTATAAGCAGTAACACAAAGCAATTCCTTATGAACAGCTATAGATCTTTCTAGAACTGTTGTGTGCATGGCTTCAAGAGTCATTTTAATGCAGTTGGATGTTAAAAATGAATTTCATGCTTGAGAGACTTGCTTTTTTACATTCGGAAAATGCTAAAATAAAGCAAATTTCCTAAAAGGCTATAACCAAATTGGGGCCGGGTTGGATGTGCAGCGTTTCATGAAGAAAACTTTTTGAGGGACAACAATGGTCACATTGAGACAGGAGGTAGCTGGTTCCCCCTCATCAAAGCAGGAGATGTTGATGGAATGAGACGTCCTACTCTCTGTACCAAAATTATTTTGCAATCTTTCTTTTTACCTTCCGCTGCAGTTTATGCCTATCCTGGTGCTTTTGCTGGACTAAAATGAGAAAAACAGCTGAGCCAAGATGTCTGCACTATTAAATGAGTTAATCAGGGACACATGCTGAGAGTCAGGGACTTTGCAAGTACAATCAGGGATGAGAGAGAGCATAATTGGTTACAATCGAAAACAAAACATGAGGTATGGATGCAGAAAATGTGGGCATAGAAAGTGAACAGCTATACTTAATAGTTTGGGGGCCTACAGGCTTGCCGGCCCAGGAACTGCAAGTATGAGTTTTGAAGAAAATACAATGGTGAGTGTGAATATTGATTCCTTCTTGAAAATAAGTGGCATTTTGCTCGTTAGGATTTCAGGAACTGGGTTTTCAGACTAAGTAGTTCTTCCCATAAACCTACCCTGTAGGAACTACATGACTCCCCAAGACTGTACGTAAGAATTTCAAAACCACACACGAACCTGGGGACACCCCAACATATTTTTCTGCCTTAAGACAAAAGACCAGGTGGTGCCCCAACCTCCATTCTGCATCCAGGAGGTGAATGAGCAAGGAAGGAAAACTTACAGGTACTTCAATAGTATAAGATAGAATATTCAATTGCAAAGTGGTGTGAAGGACAGCAAACCAGCACAATAATGGCTATGACCTCCCTCACAATGCCCCTTCTCTGTATCCTTCTTTATCTGTTGGTTGGGGGAGCTACCCTGTATGTGGCATTGGCTTGTTTAGTCATTGTGGGATGGAGATGCAGCAGGCCAAGGTCTAGCACAAAACAAAGAAGATACAGAACAGGACTACTGTATATTTTCTAAGGAATAAGAAATTCCACTTCTGGAATTGTCATCTTGCAAAATGAAAGAATTCTTTACAAGAAGATGGGTCTTTTAAAGTATTTGTGGCAGCCTTGCTTCGTTGACAGAAATGTACATATTATCCCTGAGAGAAAGGAAGAAAGAAAAATGAGAAAATGCATATTGGAACAAGGAGAGGGGACCTCATTATACGTATATGCACACCATATAGGGATTTCAGAGGAGAATTGGCACAAGGGATGTCTAAGCTTGTACCTGCCCCAATCTGAAAGACTGAGGCACATACCATACAATTTAATTCCTCTCATACAAACCTACCTTGACTTCTAGATCTACAGAACAGACCCAACTCTCCCAGTCTTAGCACTCTCCAAAGCATGTATGATAGGAATACCGGAGAGGGCCCACTATGTGGCTGGATTCAGGCCCTAAAACTTTCTCCCAAGGGAGTCTAGGCTGTCCACTGTCTTGTTGTCCTGCTGCTGCCAGGCGAAAATCTTCCTACTTAAGCACCTACCCTGTTTCCCCGAAAATAAGACCTCCCCACAAAATAAGCCCTAGCAGGATTTCCATGCATTTGTTAAATATAAGCCCTACCCTGATAATAAGACCTAATAATGGGTGTGGCTATGCAGATACGCTGCATAGCCACCCCATGCATTTTGGCACGGAGTGGTAAGGAAGACTGTAATACCTTTTATCTGCGACAGCTCCTTTCTCCAAGCCATTCGCACTTGCACGGGTGCATGGGCGGCAACCGCATCAATCCTTTCTCCTAGCCATTCACGCATGTGTGGGTGCATGGGTGGTAACCACAGTTGCAGGCAACCTATTGTGCACATGTGAACAGCTAGGGGAAAGGAGTTCACACATCACTAGCGACAGCCCCAACGACCAGCAACAGTATGTAGGCCTGCTTTTCCTGAGTATCTGTAACCCCAGACGCGATGAGTGCAAAAAGAAAGAGTTATTCTGTTGAGTACCAGAAAGGAATTGTTGAGGACTCCCAGGGCAAGAATCTTATGGCTTTCTGCAAAGAGAATTTGGATATCCAAATGGTCCAAAAATGGCGGGCAGAATATGCTAACCTCAGTCTACATGTGGACAGAGGAAATGCTAAGAAGCGCAAGTGTGGTTCAGGTCAGCAAACTTTATTTCCTGAGCTGGAAAACATAATGCTTGAATGGATTGCTGACAGGAGAGCAAAGGCTTTGGTTGTGCGCAGGGCTGACATTCAAGCATATTATACTTATATAAGACATCCCCTGAAAATAAGCCTTAGTGTGTCTTACTGAGAAAAAATAAATATAAGACAGTGTCTTATTTTCGGGAAAACACAGTATTATGTTACAGTACTGACTAGTCGCTCAAAAGAGTCCTTTCAATGACTAGGTATTGTACATTCCAGTTGGCTGAATGGCCCAGTAAGTTAGGGGTGTGGCTGCAGAGCCAGAATTTGGGAGTTCAATTCCCCACTGTGTCTGACAGAGAGAGGGAGAAGATCCAGCCAGTGTGGCCTTCAGCAAGCTGCTTATTTCCAGGATGCACCCAGAGGAAGGGGATAATCAACCATTCTGGATGTTCTTCACTTAAAAAACCCTGTAAAAGTTTTCCATAAGTCAGAATTGATTTGATGGCACATTGTTCATCATCATTACTGTACTTGATAAAGATGGTTGTTATTTTAAACATTGTGTTTTTAAATGTAATTTGGTTAAATACTACAACTTGTTCAATTGCTTTTTTATATTTTGCCATAATGTTTTCATTTGTACTTTTTAATATATATTTCAGTTATACTCACAGTTTTGGAGAAAGTCAGGGCATAAATAAATCAGTCAGTCTCCCTCCATTTAAACTGGACCCCTCTTCTTCACTGCTTAAGTAGACAGCAGAATGTGAGTAGCTAATTTGGATCAGATGAAGTACTTCCAATCCAATTAGCTACTTCTGAAAGACCAAAAGGTGGGATTCTTAACCCAATGGTGCTTATCCTTTGGTCCTCTGAATTTTTGGTCCTCCTCTCCCAGAGCTCTTGGGCATGGGCAACACAAGCAGGACCTTCTGGAAGTTAATCAGCGTTTCTGAAGGACCCCAAATTGGTAACTATTGCTCTAAGAGATTAAAGAATTTTAGGGTGCAAATACATTGACATACAATGAGGGAAATGCTCTGGGAATGGGATGGTCTCATTCATATTACTGTATTTCCATTGGCCACAAATCATAATGGGAACTGTGAATCATCCCAGATACAGTGGTGTAACTAGGGAGGGGTGGAAGAGTGCATTTGCCCTGGAGCACGCAGCAATCTGGGGTGCCTAGAGGGGGGGCAGGAGGAGGAAGCCATGCACAATCCCACCAGCAGTCCTCCTTTTGCTCCGCTAAGATTTGGTGATCCTTAGTCGAGGGAAAGGAGGAGAGGGAAGCAGGCAATTTTTCCCCCAATCAGCACTTCTGTCAATTGCTCCCCCTCCTCCTTTCCCCCCACCCCACCCCGCTAAGGCTTAGCAATCGTTAGCCAGGGAAAGGAGGAGAGCAAAGTGTGTGACAGAGGTGTTGCTTGGGGGGGGGGGGAAATCCCATCACCTGCTTCCCTCTCCTTCTTTCCCCAGCCTAATGGTTGCCAAGTCCTTGCTGGGGGAAAGGAGGAGGAGGAGGAAGTGTGCTACAGAGGTGATGCTTGGTGGGGGGAAATCATCTTCTTGGCGCTATCTGCAGGCTGCGCAGTTTGCACAGGAGCACTTTAACTGCAAAGGAGACCTACAAAGAGGACATGAGAAGGAGATAACTTTCTTCCCCTCCCCCTCTGTTCCCCCAGGATCTACCCCCTACTTTCTGGGTGAGTGAGACATGGTTGGGGGGAGATGGCACAAAAACCGACTTTGTCCCCGGGCATTCCAAACTCCAAGGCGGTTACTTCACATCCTTTGTTCCGCAACTAGTACCGTGACAGCGTTGGTCACGATCACATGGTTTTGTCCCTGTTTCAGTGTTCCCATGGTCGTGATAACTTGTCTCGTGACAAGTGTTACCTCACGGTCTTGTACCGTGACAAACACTGAATTTGTCTAGCTTCGATATTTTGCTTCTGAAAAGTCAAAATAAAATAAAAAAACAGACACAGTTTTCTGAAAGGAATGAATGTTTTGTTGCGTGACAGTCATTACTACACAGTGTCTTGTCTCGGAACAGAAAGCAACAACAAAGAGTGACAAGGGAAAACCCTACCTCAGCACCAGGTACAGTATTGTTGTGCTTAGCACCCATTCCAGAGGCGTGGTTGAGACAAATTTCAGTGGTTGCATGACGGACATGAAGTAACATACAGTATTTTTGTATCATTCCTAAGCGCAACACTAACAGAGACAAAACAGACATGAAGTAGCTGCCTAACTACACCACTGCCCAGATACTCCCCTATCTGCAATTTTTTCTTCTGCTGCTAGGGCTTCTACTTTTTTTGACAGCAGATCTATTCACATTGATTCAGGTAGTGTAACTGAGCCAATGTGGAGGTGGTTGTAGCCTTTTTTGTATTTTAAGCCATTCCAGCCAGCTGTAGCGGCAGTGAGAGAGGCAAGGAAAGTGATTGCCATTTGAATCCTTCCTTCCCCAAACTTTGTGCCTCAATCTGTTCACCCTTCCATTCCTGTTCTGTTCAGTTTCCTTCTCTCCCCCCCCCCTTTTAAAGGCTTACTGCGTAGTACTAGGCTGGCCAGCTGGCCATAGCAGTGGAAAAGAGGGGAGAAACGTTTAAGATAGCTCTTTGCCTCCTGCAAATCTGGACAGCCAGAGCACAGCAGAAGCTGCAAACAAGTCTTTGGAGCAAAAACATCCCCTTACCTCTCTGCCGATCTTTCCTCCACCTTCTTTGGTCAGCCAGCTGGTGTACCACAAAGCTAGCCAGGTTTAGAGAGAGAGAGAGAGAGAGAGAGAGAGAGAGAGAGAGAGAGAGAGAATGGATAGATGGGTGAGTGGGTGGGTGGGTGGATGGATGGATGGAACCAAAAGGAACAGGAAACAAGCAGACCAAGGCACCAGGAGTAGGGAGGGGAGGATTCAAATGATGGACAAGCTACAAACGAATGATTTACAGTACTCTCCTTTTTCTGGTGACTCCTGTGTCGTAGGCTGAAATTTATCTGGGAAGCATGACTTCCCATTCATATTTTTCCTGCTCTTTAGTCACATCCCTTAGAGAAAGAAAACTGTTGTAGAACAGTGTGAGTGCAGGGCTGCAACTGGGAAGGGGGTGCGAGCAAGGCATGAGTCCTAGATATTGTGCTGGGGCGGGGTGGGGACACCAAAATAGTTGTTGTACTTTGGCAAGAATTTGTACTTCCTGCTGGGGAGGACATGGGAGCCATTTTTCCCCAGGTGACAGAGACCCTGCTTGTGGCACCGTGTGAGTAGTCAGGCACTTATCCCCTAACTCTACTTTCAGAAGAGGCTATAAATCACTAGTCTGCAGTTCTCTCAGATGTATCTGAGAATAATTATAATTGAACTTACCTTGGAACAGATATAGGATTGCACAGTTAGCATCAGTTTTGACCAAGGATACTTTTCACTTTGTTCAGCATTTATGAACAATGCACAGCTGCCTATCTCACATACTCCTGAAGTCACAAAAAAGACAGCTACTTGACTGTGTAAATACGGTTCTGGCTACCACTGAGAAACAGTGAATAAATAGTAATGGTTTAGCTACTTGAGTCTGCCGGTCAAAATAAGGTGTATGCAATAATTCTCCCCAAAATTGGTTATTGTTTTGTCATTGAGGCAAAAGTTGTGACACAGGTCGGCCATCATTGGCTTAGTAAAACTGCTTGCCCGTGTTTCCCATCATTGCTTTGGACAGGGCATTAGCTGATGGCATTATTGGGGTAATAATGCTGCTGGAAATGCAACTACTAAAGCAGACAAAAGGAGGAAAAAGTAAAACAGGAACGCCTTTTGCAATTTTCTTGAACAGTTCAGATATGCAAGATAGAGCTTGTTCCCATGGCGTTCACTCTGCCCTTTTACTCCCACCTTACCGTCTCCAAATTATAGTTATGGTGGCACTACTGCAAACAAAAATATTGGAAGATGTGAGCAACTGCTATACTGCTTTGAAAATTTCCACTAGGGATGCTTAGCAGGCAGGCTTACTTTCACATTCAGGGCCTGATAGCCATATTTGTACGCAGGAAGGAAATTTATCTCAGATCAGATTAGTTGGTCTGATCCTGAGGGAGTTTCGTTTTCCTCTCTGGTGTACAAAATGTGTTGCTTCATGGGTCAAAGTTATGATTTTGTAACGTCTATTTTTACTGTAGCACCACTGTGAATATGAGGCAGCTTGTGCTGGAATTCTTCAACAGGAAATGTGGCTGGCACAGGGCAGAGAGATGGAAGGGTGGGGGTGCCTGACTTTGTGCATGGCTGGCTGGCTATTAGAAAGATTACATGTTAGAAAACTGCAAATATATTGTATTTAATGTGTGTATATACACACAAGTTCTATTTGTGAAGATGTGAAGAAAGATCATTTTTACTCCCATCTCCAATTTTATTTTTATCTTCCATGTGTTACATGGGGATCCTCCTGGTTCTGTGTCAAATCTTGCTGACCACTACCACTACCGTGAGAAAGAAAAAGTGCTTTCAAGAATGGAAATAACTGGAAGACAATCTAATACTCCTTTCCCTTTTTTGAGAGGGAAAATAGGATAGTCTATCACATTCCTATTTCTAGATTAAAATTAGGATCTACTTATTTATGGGTTCAGAAGCCCCGTATCCAGGGCACATTCACAGATGCAGTGGTGGATGAAGGACCATCTCACACCTAGGCTGCAGAGGACAGCATCCTGGATTTGTGGACTTCAAGAGTCTGATCTAGAAACTAAAGGGCTCCTGCGTTGCATGTTCATAGGAGGCTTCAAACCCACATCTTCACCTATCAAATGTATGCTTCTATAGGAGGCTTTGTCTTGTTATCTCTTTGCCACTGCTAACACAACAGTTATGTCCACGACAGAACTTGGAAAGTTTATTTTAAAAATAATTAATATAATTACATGCTGAAGCCATCCATAAATGATGGATGGATGGGTACTGAATGTCATCCTTCCACTGCAGAATTACACATAGCTTCAACATTTTATTAGATTCATTATTCTATTGGTCCCAGTGTTGGATGCACTAATTTCAGTTATGTTTATTGAGTTGATGTAAGATACAGGATATGCATATCTTGGGGTTTTTCACCCCTGTTTTGTTCGTATATTGTTTAAACTTTAATAAAAATATATATTTTCGAAAATCTTAAAAGTAAAATTTCAAGCACTGCCTCAGGGAACTGGGAAGTCACCACACATGCACACACTTCCTCTACAGCTGTTGCTGCAGGCTGGAGCCTAAATCAGGTCGCTGGTTATCACGTATTCAGAGTCTTGCCAAGAAGAAACCCAGCAGATTGACTCAAATGGCTTTCCTATGTTCAGCACATTCTGCTGGAAGTTCTTCTGGCTTTTTCCAAAACACAGGTCTTTAATATTTAATCCTGCCTCAAAGTACAAATTGTCAGATGCAAGGAAACGAAAAAGAATTGGTAGCAGTTGACAACGAGAACCTTTGTTGCATCTGTTGGTTTGGGATCATCCCATTATTATCATGGCTATATAAGAATGAATAGTATAAGGTTTTGCAGACAGGGTGGGAAATTTGTGGTCCTCCACATGTGGTTGAGCTGTGATTCCCATTAGTCCTCACCATCACACTGAATAATAGGTGATAATGGGAGATGCAGTTTAACAAGAGCAAGAAATATGGCATGCTTGGGTTGTGAGCAATACCCATATAAGAAATCCTCAAAATTACACAGCAGAAAGTGAGATGCATTTATACTGATTCTATCATGTTATTGTTCAAAGGGCATTATTATATTAACTACAAGGACGTGCGCTGGATTGCACTTTTCTGCCTTTCATTGCAACCAAAATGCATATACAGTACTGTACTATTCTACCTAATGCATTTGCAGCATTTATAACATAATAAACTTCTATTGTCATAATACTTTGGATGCATACATTAATGTAATGGTCTCTGAGGTTTAAATCTAACTGCAGTTTCCAAATAGAGCTGACCCAGTGAATCAACTACAAAATGGTAAGTCGAGATTTATGTAAATCCTACTTAGTTGATGGGCCTGCTCTAGTTGAGATAACCAAGTAGATGCTGGCCTGAGGCTACAATTCTGTGCTTCGTCACATAGGAGTAAATCCAGCGGAATTTAATTGGGCATACGACTGAGTAGACAGTTGTACTGCCAGATATTAATTGTATCTGGTGCAGCTCTTGTTAACATGATAGGCAATACAGCTCTTGAAGAGAAGTAAAAATGCAGCAGTTATGACCTGACCAAAATACAACAGAGATGTCTATGGGTAGCACAGAGGGAGAAGTGCTACATGTTTTCAATGGAGACTCGGTGCTTACTCAGTACAATAGCAGATACCCCAAATCACTCTTAGGTAGCTCAGTGAGAAATGCAACTGAACCCATATTTATTACCTTTTGAAACAAAAGCAGAGAAGTCAACTTGAAATCTATTATATTTTGCTTACTTGTAAAAAAAATATGCACGAAACCTAATTATGCTAAAGGTTGTCTAAGAATAGAATCCAGGTTATTCAGTGTGCACAGATGAATCATGGATGTTCATGAAATTCAATTGTCGGTACTTAAGTCTTATTGCTATTATTCGAACAGATATGAACCATGCTCTTTACTAAAGCAGCATTCACAGCTGTATAATTAAAATAATAAAAGCATCTAAACTAAATCTAAATGCAAAACAACAGAAACTCCCAAAACAATATGAACAGCTGAATTATGAATACCAATTCAATATTTCCTATGGTTGGGAATTGTTAGATAGTTTCTGTACAGTATACTATATGTGCATAGGGAAATGTAAGGAGTGGGAGAAAGGTGCCTGAGCCACATTATCTTTGCAGATTATGTAAACTGGCTGCCTTCTACCCAGTATCCATATTAGAACATGCTGGGAGAGGGGAGGGAGGCTGAGTTTTTCCCTGGATGTAACCATCCTGGCTGCATGAAGGAAGAATAACATCCATCCTAATTATTAGTATGTAGTAGTATACAACCAGGACAACAAATAAAGTAGATCTCATAAGGATATCAAGCTTGATGACCACTGTGTACATAGGTGCTGACTGCCAATGTCTGTGTGTAGATGATATCTAATAAATGTTAAGTAATCTCTTGAACATCTGGGATTCACTGCTTCTATCAGGAGGTGATGAACAGAAACACACTGAAATAGTTTCTAAGTTTTTTTTAATTTAAGGAAAAAAGAGGGACCCTATATGCCCATCATGGATTAATCAGAGAGTGAATATAGATATACGCAATATTAATTTATCTAAAGCGAATAACTTGAATGAAACCTCTATGTGTTTATGTAGCTCTCTCTCCCTGAAGGGTTTTGGTTACTGTAGCAGCAGATTTATTTGAATTACTTGGTATTGAGATTATTCAAGCAGCAGCAGTAAACTTCAAATTCTCCACTGACATACTTATGTAAAATGAATGTAGACTTCTAATTATTTGATGCATTTCTATCCACTTTCAACACTCATTTAAACCCAGATCAACTTTTTACTAGAATGGAGGTTAGTTAACTGACACACACACACACACACACACACACACACACACACACACACATAAAATCTGAATATGTGATATTACTAGCAAAAGCTACAATTGGCAAAATTATTAGTTGTTTGGTTGTCAATTCAATACACTACCTGTTTTAAGAAACAAACTTAAATTTAAAAAAAGAAGTAAAGTTTCATATTTCAGACCTGCGGCCAACATTATATTTTATTACATATCTTAATTTAGCTTTGTGTCTCAATATGTGTGCAGGCATCACGGAAGTAGGGCTGCATTATATACATTTGTTTCACAGCGATGATTAGCATTCAGCAAAACCAGAATTTAGTTTTCTAGTTTTCAGTAGAGAAAAATTGACAGAGAAATGAGTATGAAACCATATGAAGTTCATTTTGAGCTTATATCTAAATTTTTATAATTATGATATCATGAGCTCTCCTTCTCTTTCCATTGAACACCCTATTAATCCCACCATTAGCTGAGGAGCATGTCTTTCCTGTTCATGCCTTGCAGCCATGTTGTTTGGAAATTTCTCGAAAACTCTTGTTTTCTTTACTTAGACAACTTTCTTTCTCTCTGAAATCAGACTTTTTAATATTGCAGCAACTAAGGCTAGTTCCAAACATCCAACTGAAAAACCAGAGTATGCTGCTATATCAGCTTTGTCTTGCTGACTCACATCAGATGAATTACTTTTCTGTTCTGGGGGTCAGCTGTAGCAAGTAATGGAGATGCTATACAGCGGTAGTACAACCAGTCCTAAATAGGCTTTCTTGGAAGTAAGTTCTGTTGAAATTAGTCAAGCTTGCTTGGAAGTAAGCATATTTAGGATCTCACTGTAGGGAAGCAAAATGATATAATTTAAAGGTGCATATGAGGGGGAATGCAGTGCTACATTAATAAGCCTGAGTTAATTTAGTGAGAGCTACTTCTGAGTTAAACATGGTTAGGATCATGCTGACAGTTTTTTTTTCTAAACCACAGATAACACTGATTCATGTTGTAGATATATATATTAGGATTACCTGTGTGCTAAGAAAGGGAGGTAGCTTATCCAAAAAGGGGGTGAGCAATTTCCTACTCTGGTCCTATCATCTATGCCTTTATGGAAGCTAGAGACTTATTTTCAGTCTTCCTTGTTTGTGTCTTAATTCTATTCTCTCAGTATTTCCTCATCTTTAGTCACATTGCTACTTTATTGCTAGTGGTTTTCTTTTAACATGATTTGTAGGAACAGTACTTCCAGAGATTTTATTTAACCTGAATAGCATGTTGATAGTCATTTGATCACAGCTGAATTTATTGTTATTTTTTTTAAGCCAGTTAAAACCTGAGGTATTTGTTAAGGTGCTGGTAACCCACCCACCCACCCACCCACCCACTTCTGAAAACAGCTTGCCAGGTCTTGGAGACGACAGGTCCAAGCGCTAGCTCAAGAAAACCGCGAGGGGAGGAGTAGCAGCGGATGTTGCAGGGCAAAAATTCCATCTCTCCGGGATTTTGAAACTGTGGCCTTTTCCAACACTGCTCTTGGCTTTTCTTGGTCGAATCTAGGATATGGGACAGGTAGAGGCCGAGAGATCTACAGCCGATCCTGGCGGCACCCACATTTCATCTCTGCCATTCGTAATCTGTCACTCTTGCCTATTGTTCCCTTCGGCTGTGAAACATCATTTGAGTAAAACTTGTGCGAGGGGGGGGGAGAGAGAGAGCGCGCCGAGGAGGAAGAAGGGGACGTGGGGACCGCAAGCTCTTTGCGCTCCCCCTCCCTCCCTTCATCCTCTTTTCTTTGTCCCGCTTGGTAACTGGTGCTTTCAGCCAATCCTGAACCAGCCGACCGGTTTCGTGGCCTTCCTATTGGGCGGTTCCGCTGAGGACCGTTCAGCCAATCCTCAAGCTCGATGCTTCTTCTCAGACAAAAGACAAGCCAAGCGGCTCTCGCAAACTGGGCTACCTAATCCGCTCCCCTCCCCCTCCCCCCCTCTCTCTCTTCCCGTGCGCTGAACTGGCGTCCATCCTGGCAGCGAGCCAGGTATAGAACGCGCATCTCGCCTTCCCCCCTCCGCCGCTTTCTTAAAATAATGGAGAAGTTGGAAATGGGTACCTATGTATGGAAAAGGAGCTGCAAAGAACTTGCCGTTTTCGCAGCTCCCTTCGTTAAAGCGCCCAGGACCGATTTGCTGTGGCACACGAAGCGCTAAAAGTTCAGCAATGCATCCCGAATCATAGGCTTACATTGCTCCTGGCCTCCGTTTAAAGCACGGGGGTGGGAGTGGGGCTTGAGTCTTTCCACTTCTCCGAACGGCTTTGCTGGGAGACTTTTAAACAGGGTTTTGAATGTTCAAGAGCAGCAACAAGCTAGTCCCTTGAGCTGAGGTCCTTTCCTCAACGTACATCACCGGGGTTTCATCTGAAAGTTTAAAGCGGACACTCAGGCACAGATTATAGGAAAGTGAAGAATATAGGCGGAACCTCCACAGCAAGCCCCGTCGATGGGACGGGGGCGACCTGTTAAGCTTCCATTTACAATTTGCAGGTCGTTTCCATGACTTTTTTTTTCCTAGATGTGAGGAGCTTCCAGATCCCACTGTAAGCACTCAAAAAGCTATTTGCACTTATTTCGCCCCCGCCTCCATCTTCATGAACTTTCGTGCTGAGGGAGGGCACAGAAACAGCAATGAGGCATTTGCATATGGAACATGATGACTTTGTGAGTGGGACCTTCAGTAAAAATCCATGAACACGTAATGAAACTGCACTCTGTCTGGAGTCTAGAAGGCTCACCTCGAAGCACCCATTTGACTGTAGCTTCCCAGCAAATAGTGAACATGTAGTAAAAAAAGACATTAATTTGTCAGAGGTGATGATGCCTATATAGGTTTTCTATATGCTGTATCCCTGAGGTCCAGAAATAAATTTGGATGGCATAGCTGTTAACCGCCAGGAGTTCCTCTGGGAAGATGGGTGGTATAAAAATAAGTAATAAATAATAAATAAATATAAGTTTTGTGAGTGGCCACACAACTGTATTATTAGCATATGCAACTTAAAACTAATCCCAAATATACATTGTATTGTACACGGTACATTGCAAATATATTAGATGGATGCTTTCTGCTACTTCTGAACATTGCTTGATAGCTTATTTTGAAAAATATTAAGGATGGTGCAAATCTGTGACTAACCCTCTAATATTAACATGCCAGAGTTTGAACTATTATGGAAGCAACAGTAGAACTACAACGTTGTGCTTTAATATCGGTGTTAAACTTGGGATGGCATTAGAACCAGTTTCTTTCAGACTTCCCATACAGTGGGATAAGTCATGCTATACGTTTTAAATGCATATAGCATTATACTTTGGGACATCATCCTCTGGTTTTCCATCAGTAGCCACTCATCACATTACAGTATGAGCATAACAACACTTCCCACACACAAAATTCATAGTTGTTGTCATCTACATGTTTGGCAATCTCCTTGACTTTAAACAAGTTGACTCTGGAGTAAATTACACATGTTTGTTAACAAATATAACTATAATCATGGAGTAGGCAGAGAGTGCTTGTGCTTATCTGCATATTTAAAGGGCAAGGGCATATTGAAAGTAGCATGCTTTATGACACAAATAAAAAATGATGCCAGCTGCCCAGCAGCACCACTGTACATGCACAAAGATACCATTTTTCTGAACACTGACAGTTCAGTATTTTCCAAGAGCCAATCCAACTCATATGTATGCAGCGAGCTTTACTATGCACCTGGAGCAAACAGATATGAACCAGGTCCAGTGATAAATGTGCATATTCCATGCTTCAGATCATATACACAAATCAAGGTTTTCTCATTTTTGCATACTGAAACTGTTAGTTATGGGTCTTGATAGCTAAACTGAGCATCTCTTATCTCATAACACAAATACCCCTGAATATTCATAAACTATATAAACTACCCACCACTGAACTGCCTGCATCCCGCTTCATCTGGAGTGATCCCCTTAAGAGTAGGATCTGGGTCTGCTAATTAGAATTTCAGTCATAATTATAACTACTTCATTTATTATGTAGATGCACAATATCACTTGAAAACATCATGCACAGTTACAGTATTTGTTTCTTTCCTTCATTCACCAGGGATTCAAGAGCTGTTAAGTAACAGAACCACATCCTTCACAAACACCGCTAGTCGCAGCACCCACAACTCCAAAGACAGGGGGATATCATTTAAAAGACAAAAAACACCAGTTTTAAAGAAAACCCAAAACATCTAGGAAGTAGGTGGTCAAAAATAACATGCCACTTACTCTCTTCTGCGTTAATAAGCATGCCAGCAAACAAGTACATACTTTTGCATCATCTTCTGCGTGCCATTTGAGAGGCAAAGGAGACGCGGGGCGGGGGGAGTCCCTGACAAATCCCTTCTATCTGACGCTGTCCGATTTACCTCTAAGCAGGGGTCCTACATCCACAGGGTGCAGACGGACGGTGGGGAAGGTGTGTGTGTGTGTGTGGGGGGGAACCTATCCGTCTCCTGCCGCTCCAGCTTGGAGGCATCATCCCCAGTTCACTCTTCCTTGCAATGTGGTGTGTGGTGTGTGGAATATATGTGCAGAGAGCTGTGGCCCCCAGGACAACGTGGGGAAACGGAAACATGCTCTTGTCGCTTCGCACGTCCCGATCTGCACTTGGCGTTTAAAAAAGAAAAAAAAGAAGAAGGAAAAAAGAAAAAAAGAAAAAGCCTCTTCTGAAGCGCAGCCCACCAGGACCGCAGACGAGAGGGTTAACAAAAGGGGGCGGAGTTTCTTTCCCACCCCCCGCTCGGCCCCTCCTCCGTTTCACCTCAGGTGGGCGGAGTTTCATCCCCGGCATAGAAGCGGTTGGCGACGGTTGGGGCCCTCAGAGCCTCTTTAAAATGCATCCGAGCGGGGCTGGGAGTCGCCGAGCAGTACCGAGCGCGAGCGGCGACGGCTGGGTGGTGGACGGGCAGCGGGGAGCGGGTGAGGAGGAGCCGCGGCGGAGAAGGCGGCGGCAGCCCGGAGCGTCGAGGGGGGCGAAGGCGGCGGAGGCGAAGGCGGCACCAGCAGCAGCAGCAGCAGCAGCGCCGCTGGACTGGCGGCGGCGGCGGCGGGCTCAGTCCTGAGGGGGCTGGACGTTCCCCTCGCGCGTGCCTTTGGGGAAGAGCAGGAGGATTATTTGAAAAGGAAGAGAGAAAGACACAGGAGCGAAGCGGGTGGGAAGGCGGACTCCCGACAGCACCCGATTTTCGCTCCAAGCGATCTCAAAACTTTCCTTTCTAAGAACAAAAAAACCAAACCACACACACACACAAAAAGAAACTCAAAAACTGCCTCCGCGCGCACGCGGTTTTCACAGATTTCGTCCTATTTAAATGTGTGTGGGTTTTTTTTTGAATTTTTATTTTTAAATACCTCTGTTCTGTTTCTTCTTCTTCCGCCCGATTATTATTATTTTTTGGATTTGGGGGCTGGAAGGAAGGCGGACGGAGCGGTTCATTTCCCGGCTCCAATCGGTTCCAAGAAGAAAAGAGAATTGTGGAAGGACGAGGGAAGCATTTTCGCTCGCTTCCTGAGAGGGGAGTGGTTTTCCTTGAAGAGGAAACCGTTGAGCTATTCTTAAGGAAAGTTTCTTTCTCCCCCTTTTCAACCCCCCCCCACACACACACACACTTTGCCTTCCCATCCCCCCTCTCTCAGTACGTGTTAATGGGCGGCTAAGCTTTATTTTGTGGTGTGGCGTCCTACTTCAAGAGAGAAAAAGAGAAGAAAAAGCCGGGAGAGGAAAGCGAACAAAGAGGGATCCCAGAGATTCTCCATCTGCCAGTTAGTTGATCACAATGTACAATACAGTGTGGGATATGGATCGCGATGACACCGATTGGAGGGAGGTGATGATGCCGTATTCAACCGAGCTGATCTTTTACATCGAAATGGACCCTCCAGGTAAGGCCGTTAAAAAATAAAGAACATTTAATTGTGTTTAAGATACTGGTCGTGGAGGAGATTTCCGAGTATCAGGCGGGTTAGTGTCATGGTTTCTTCCACTTCATTGGGACAGGCTCGTTTTCTTGGCTTGAAGAGGCAGTGAACCATTGTAACTCCCATCTAAACTTTGATCTTGGTCGGATCTGCTGTCTCTTAAGCAGGTCGCTTCAATTACCTTCTTTCCGTCGAGTTAGAGCTGCCTGCTTCTAGGCTGCAGAATCTAGAGCACCCGTTCCTTTTCTCTTCCTCATTCTATTGTTGAAAGTTCTGTTTATTTTGTATCAAGTTTCACATCCCACCCAGCGCCACCTTTTTCAAAACCATGATGTCACTTGCAGAAGCTAAAGATTTAGTTCAATGTTTTCGATGCTGCTGTGTGTTTAAGAAAACCTGGCATTTTTAGGTGTTGGTTGTGGGTTGCAGTCTGTAAGAAAACTAGTGCAGCCCATCTTTACTCAAAAGTAAACTCTACTGTGCAGATGGGTTTGCTGTTTTGTTTGTTTGTTTGTTTGCTGTTGGGTACATATGTTAATCATATGAGGCATGTTAAGGTCTATAGTAAGGTTTAATATACATTGTATGCAGTGCTGGATTGGCACTGACCCTACTGTGCTATGGCAAAGTACTTCTTTTGTGTGTCTGAGGAGAAATAAGATGCGATAAAAGCCAGTGGTTAGTTGCAACACCGGTGGAAGCTGGTCAAGAGAGAAGGAAATTGTTTCACATCTGTAATTCTTAAAACCGTGTTGGGTGTATTTTTTAAACGTACAAAATATTTGTTGATTAAATTACAAATAAATTTAATAATTGTGTGATGTTCAGTCAATTCTAATTCCTTTTCAGGTTTTCTAGGTGGAGAGTGCTCAGAAGTGGTTTGCCATTACATTCTTCTGGGGGCAACCGGGGACTGTGCAGCTTGCCCAGGGCCACATAGGCTGCCTTTTCTGGGGTGCACAGTGGGGAATTGAACTATTTCATGAAAATGCAGTAATGTTGAAAGTTTTGAAAATGAAGTCGAAGAAACAACATCTGCTGTTATTTTCAGAGTTCTTGTCATGGACAGGCATGGTTCTTTATGACCTGAAGTGTTCATGCTGTTCTAGCTGAGGCACAGAGATACTAATACTCATAAGAGACCATCCAGCTCAATGAGATGTAGTATCACGGTTCCATAGATGTTAATGACACCAGTAATTCTCGTTGATCCTGCTTTTAAACATCAGGAGAGAAAGGCATTCTGTAATGTAGAGCCTATTGCTGGATGCTTAACCTTTTCAGTAATACAGTTTCTTAAGCTTCAGCTGCAGTTTCACTTGTAAGTTGCTTAAACCGCACTTTATTTCTCTGAAGTTCAAACTTATCTTTTTGATATATGCAATAATTCATTCCCTATTCCCGCATATTTGCGTTTAAGCCGCTCTGAAGCCAGTGGCACTTCTCTGTATGTGTATGTAGACAAAACTGTACTGTGCATCTCTGAACTAAACATGTCCAGTTTTCCATTAGTTCCTACATCTTATGAACCTACATTGTCCATCTCTTGTGACTCTAGGGCAGTGCCATGTGCAATTCATGATAAATGTAACCAGAATTGAAGATGTAGTCCCAGATTAAGCTGAAATAGCTTTGTCTTACTTTTGAGCTTTTTACTCAAAGGTTTATTTCATTTGCTAAATCAGATTCCTTCGACTGTAGTTTGATTTGCACTGTTTGAATAAGACTACATCACTCCACTAGTGTAAACCAATACATAGCTAGATGTACACTACATATACCTGTATAGTAGTATCTTAGTAGCCAAATAAGAAAAATAAAATGAATCAATTATTCAAACAATGAGGGTTATATGCTGATTTTGTCTCACACACACACACACACACACACACACACACACACACACACACACAAGTGAAACACATATGGTTTGCTTTATCCTTTACTTTCAAGGCTTTTATTTTGATGTTGATGTTAGAGCTTTTCCAGGTTTTGTCCTATTTACAAAAGACTGGGCTAGCAGAATGTAGAAATTAGGAATGAGTGTAATATTGAAATGAATATTCATCAAAAGAAGACAAGGTAAATTAGTCTTGAATAATATGGATCATAAGAAGAAAACCTGGACTGGACTCAACCACTCTTGGGTTTTAGATACGTCATTGGACAATTATTTTTTCTCACACTATGAGGGCTAGCAACTTAATCCATTGTGAAACATACGAGCTACCATTCAGTATAGCATTCATCCTTATGTTGAGATTCTGTGGATATGCTGAGTTTGCATTCTCTTGTAGCTTTAATGTAATGTCTTTTAATGCAGTAAGATGTTCCTCAAAACCCTGCTCTCAATACTTAAGCATGTCTTAATTGTGCTGAACTGTATATCATCCTTCATTACTGTAAGCTGCATTGGGTCCTTTTCCAAGGAGAAAGACAGGGTAAAAATATTCTTAAATAAATAAATCTTAGTTGGGTTTACACCTAATTTGTTAAAGGTAGTTGGATTTCTGTGAAGACATAATGATCATATTAACCTATATCGATAGCTTTGTGAGCTATTTAAATTCAGTTTATTAGAATGCAGGTACAGAATGTTTATAAGCATCTTTGTTGTTAATACCTACTTTCTTTCAGGTATTGTATTTTAAATTAAGATTACTTTTCTGTCTGTTTAGAGCTTTTTGTGTTACATCTATGAGGATGTTCAATAGTTATGAGGCACTTTCTCAAAACGTGCTTGACTGAAATCTTCCACCTTTTCTTCTATTCCATACCTTTTTCTGGAAAGTGTTGGAATTATGTAAGAATGGTTTCTGTAAGATGTCCCACAACATTCTGCCTAGTCAGGAACTGTACACATAATCTTTGAACTGAGTTTGAGGAGATGGCATATCAGGCATTCACACATTTGACCGGGTAATATATTAATATAGACAAGTTAATGAAAAGGGAAGGTAGAGAATGAAAATGTAACTTCCTCTGGTCAGAACTAAAGTGCTCAATATGGGAATGAAGGTTGAAAAATCAATGCCAGGGTGGGGGTAGAAAAATTTGTTTCACAACTTCTTGTTGCGGCCATAGCTAGGAACCAATTGTTCATACTCAAACAAAGTCATCTAACTAAGACTTGTAAGTTAAGCCCTTGAAGATCCAAATTATGTAGTTGGTTTTGGTTCTTGTGCATAGGCAAACTTACAGCAAAAATACATTTCTAATAATACTTCTCATTGTAGATGTGTTTCATAGAACAACCTTACCATGAAGTAAGCGTTTAGTTGACTAAGGGCGCTTTTTCCAGAATTTCTAAATAACATTGTTTCCCCATCAGGTTGTGGTCCCCAAGGAGGTTCCAGTGTGTTTTCTGGGGAGTCATGGGTCGCCTTGTATATGCTCTAGCCCTTGTTTAATAATTTCTTCCTTGACCTTTCAGAGCGGAATATTACAGTTAGTGTATATGTGTATGTATGATAAACAGGCCCTTTAGGGGGAGAAAGAAACCTCCACTATCTGAGAAAGGATTACTTTACCCTATTAAATATGTTTTTAATGCAAACATGGCAGGGGATTGCAGATTACTTGACTATTATACAAGGCGGTCATTCTAAAAAGGTTAGGAACCACTGCTTTATAACCATGAAGCTCTATTTCAAACTGCTGTGTGTTTTCATAATTCACTGAGATGTACAAGTGTTCTAGAACACAATAACCCCGTTCCACACTCATATGAGAATTACTGACCAAATTACAGCTAACATAGCATCCTATAGTTTTCTGATGCAGTTTATGAGTGTAAGGCCTAGACTTTACTTTCTGAAATATCTATAATACCGTGGCGTTAAAAGTCAAAGGGGATCCACATATTCTGTAGGGAAGTACATAGACCTGGAAATAATGATGCTAAGCTTGTAGTAAGTATGGACTCTAAGGACGTGAAATAGTTCTGTCTGTTTTTATGATGGTTAAAAGCCAGAGTGCCACAAAATATTATCTGAATTGTGAAAAATATACAGCTAGTCTTGCAGTGAATTTAAAGAAGATAATGGAAATATAACTTTATCCATTTAGCATTTTAAGGTTTGCAAACATAAGATCCACTATCAGACTGACAGACATTCGTTTGTTTATAGAAGCCCGAAAAACGATCACTAGGAGTCGGGCTTTCTCAGTGGTCACCCCACTATTATGGAATCAACTTCCAAGTGAGATCTGCCTAGCAGAGTCCCTGTCTGCCTTTAATAAAGCAGTTACAATGCTGCTTTTTAGAGAGGTGTTTGGTGACCATTAATAGATGGGTCGGTTTTTTTTTTTTTTTGGACCAGTAAAATTAGACTGCTTGCCGGTTTTGTTATTAATGTGCTTTTATTATTACAGTGGACTCTTGTATAACAAACAGCTTGTATAACATAAAATCTGTACAGCATAAAAAATTCCGGAAATAGGGGAAATTTGCTTAACATAATCTCCTATGGGGAGAATCCGTACAACATAAAATGGGATTACTCTGTTTTCAATGCATTCCTATGGGAAATTTGTATAAAGGAAAATTTGCTTAACATAATTTCATTTGGAACGAATTAATTCCTTTATACAAGGTACTACTGTATGTTTATGATTTTTATATATATATATATACACACACACACATACATACATACAGAGAGAGAGAGAGAGATGATTATAGGTTACATACAATATAGTAGTGGTTAATTTAGAAAATAAAAGGCCTTGCATTCCATCCTATATATGCTTTCTGTATTTACGTAGAAATATATACCATCGTTTATCTGGAATGTTTCTATATGTAATGATTGTGTTGTATGTTTAGACACACAGGGAACTGCTTTATCTAGTATGAGACCAATCAGACTAGCTCAGTACTGTTAGCACTGACTGGTAGTGACTGTTCAAGGTTTTAGGCTGGAAATTTCCTTATCCAAACCATAGGTTTGAGGTCCTCTACATGAAAAAACATGTAATGTACCACAGAGCTTTAGCCTTATCATTCTAACACTGTATTCCACTCATGATGTCCGACAGATGGAAGAGATTATTCCTTAATTGTCAAAAAGAAGTGTTTGGACACACACAAGTCTGTGGAAAATAGTCTTATACATGGGACTACATGACTTAATATTTCCAATTTGTCAAGAATGTTTCATCTTGCTTTGGTAACATTTTAATAAAATTTATGGGCATAATGTGTTGGCATTTTTAACGTGGTTCATTGCTGCTCACATTAGTCGTCTGAGTAGACTGCATCCTCTGCAAGGGCAGTGAAGCACAGTTATGGAATGTTCACTAGCTCATAGTTAGTTAGGATTCGGAACCTTGAAAATGTATTGTCCAGTGTGTGCGAGAATGTAGGAATACCAAAGTGAAATTACAATAGATACAGTATTTAAACACCATAGAACATTTGCAATGAGTAATTTGCTATTCTAAATGTCCTCAGCTTTCAACTGTTTTATCCAAAACAATGTTGTTTTGCTTGGGAACATTAGAATATTATTTAATAGGCTTGCTTGTGTAATCTTTGTAATGAATTTAGCTTCTAGTCATCATATAAGCTTTTAAGCAGACATTTTCTGATGGAAATTTCTTGAAGAAAGCTTGTAAAAAACACAGCAGACATTGATGAGACACAATCAATTTTGTCAAAACAGTGGTAATACGGCCTTTAAATTGCTTATAGCATTAGGAGTTATTTCTTTCAAGTTACATATTTTCATTTCTTCTGTTATTGACTAAAATTGCATGTTCAAGCTATTTTACGTAACCAAATGAGACATAGTGGCCCTATCAGTTGGCTTTATGAAAAAGTTATGACAATTGCAGAAGGCTAATTAATGAGGGAATTGCTAGCCTTGTTTTTATGAGCTTCAAGTAAATGGTTAAAGTTCCCCCTTTTCAAATTTTATTGTACCTCTGAAGTAAAGTTAGAAGAGAAATTATCATTACTGGTGAACAGGTGTATGCTAGTATATAATTACCAGGAGGCCTGCTGTAGTCTCAATTTTTCGGCAGTTGTTGGAGGAAGTATTAGAACAAACCTATAGGGCACAGTGATCTCCAGAGACAAAGCTGCATTCTCAGCCCTCAAGCAAGGTGATGTAACTAAAAGGGTCCTTACAATCTGATGAAAGCCCACTCCAGCTGAATCCAGCTTTGACTCTTCTGTTTTATGTGGCCTGAAAGTGTCCTTGAAATAGACACGGCCAGGGAACTACAGTTGGAGCTTCTCGGGAGGTCTGAAGCAAGTGACTTTATGTGTGTCAAACTGTGGTACCAGGAGCAATGCAAATATGCAGGTAAGCCTAGATAATGTGCTTTATATAGGCGAGTTAAACCATCTAACAAATTTCATGGAGTAAATTCTGATTATTAAATTTGACCTCTGATTTATAGATTTATCTGTACATTAATTTATGTTCCAACCTCTCTTTTGATAAAAACAGCATGAGCTACTCGCTCAACCATGTTCACCATAGTTTTGTTCTTTTTATATGGCCAGTAAAATTTTGTTTTGGATCCAACTAATTGATACAGAAATTCTTACATGGTGCATTGCTTTTGAAGACAGTCTTACAGTTACAGTACTTTCCCCTGTGCTGGTCAGTTATCTTCATTGTGTACTTCTCCAAGTAATTCCTGTGGTGTATATGAAAACAAAAAACAGCAGAATTAACACAGTAGCAGAAAAAGCAGTATATAAACAATCAGTGCACAGATAGTCATTATACACTTTTTAGTTTTACTAGCAGACCTGAAAACACACAACTACAGCATAAAAGAAAAACTTTTATCTGGTACTAAGATTATTTCAATGGAGAGACACTCAATCTGGAGTACAGTATAGAGATTAGAGAAGTGATTCAAGTACAGCTTGGAACATTAGGTTTTAAGATCAATTTGTTGATATTAAACGTTAGAAATGAAAAGATGTCCATAGCTGTTAATATTTAAAACTGAAAATGTTTAACTTCTTAAATTAATTTATAATATTACTTTTTTCTTAAATAGGCTACAAATTCAAAACATTTATTTGAGGATGATCAGGCACAACACATCTGAAAACTCAAGATGAGAAAAGCTATCTGTTTTAAAACCTAGTACAGTGGACCCTTGTATAACAAACAGCTTGTATAACATAAAAATTTAACAACATAAAAAATTCCGGAGATAGGGGAAATTTGCTTAACATAATCGTCTATGGGGAGAATCCGTACAACATAAAATGGGATCACTCTGCTTTCAATGCATTCCTACGGGGAATTTGTATAAAGGAAAATTTGCTTAACATAATTTCATTTGGAACGAATTAATTCCTTTATACAAGGTACCACTGTATCTCATTTCCTGACTCAAGGAAGAGAAGGCACTCGTATGCCACCAACAGGATTGGCACTATGCAGTGAGTAATCACATAGAAACTGACAAATGGATTTTTTTAAATTGCAAGATATTGGAAAAGCCAGTCTTGAAAGTACACTTTTAGGGTACAAAGCCTGCTGCTATGCCTCTGCCTTAGTCTCCTCAAGGCTGTACAGGACAGATACAATGACCAGGTTTCTTCCATACCCACAACTGTTTCCAGCTTCTTGTGATTACAGTGCAACCTTGACTTACATGCTGCTTGACTTGCAGCATATTTGATTTGCAGCAAGAAGGGGTCTGTTTGACTTGAGTTGCAGGCTTTGACTTACAGCTCGGAGCACCGGCGCAAGGCACCGGAATCTGGTGGCAGCCACGACCCAGCATTGTGGCTGCCACCTCCAAACTGCTCCTGCCTTCTTCTGGCAGCAGCGGCTTCGGCGAGGCCAGCTCCGAGCACCTGGAGCTGCTCCTCGGCCTCACCGAAGCCGCCGCTGCTGCCAGAGGAGAAGAAGGGCCCGGAGCTTGGGGCTGGCCTCGCTGGTTGGACAGTCGGCTCAGTCTTGTAAAAACTCTGGCTGCAGAAGTCTGGTCCACAATGGAAGCATTTTAGTTGGGGAGCTGTAGAGTTGTGGGACTCTAGTGGTAAGCATAGAGTTGTTCAGAACTTGGAACGTCAGGTTAAAAATAAGTAAAACTTAAATGTTAAACATTGTTGCTATGAACATTAAAAAGTGGAGGTGTATAACTTGTGGACTATAATTCCACTGCCTTCTCCTCTCTTTGAAGAGACATTTCATTTACATCCCCGGAAGGAATCACCTATCCGTCAAATTTGAGTTAAATTGCTGTTTTCGGGGGTCTTTTTTATCATGTGGAACGGATTAATCCACTTTCCCATTACTTTCTATGGGAAAAGTTCATGTGACTTAAGGCATGTTTGACTTGTGTCTAGACCTCCGGAACGGATTAATGATGTAAGTCAAGGTTCTACTGTACTGTATTTTTGCCCTGTAAGATGCACTTTTCCCATCCTCAAAAGGAGATATGTCTGTGCGTCTTATAGGATAGGGTGAATACAGCAGTCCCCGCAAGATATATATATATCACAGATTTTCTTTTAGAGATAAGATACCTTCCGGGAGCCTCTCCCATCTCCTGCTGCAACCAGGATTCTGCAGTTCCAATTACACGGTTGGCAAAGAGGCTTCCTTCAGGGAGCCTCTCCCCACCCCTCTCCTTCTGCAGCCACGATTCCCCGGTCAAAAATCATCTTGTTTGCAAAGAGGTCACCCCAGAGCCTCTGCCCTCCCCTTCTGAAGCCTGGATTGCACAGCCCCAATTTCCTCATTTGCAAACCTCCCATTTTGCAGCTTGGATTCCACAGCTCCAATTACCTCGTTTGCAAATCTCCCCTTTTGCAGTTTGGATCCCAGAGCTCCAATTACCTGGTTTGCAAACCTCCCCTTTTGCAGTATGGATTCCACAGCCTCAATTACCTGGTTTGCAAACCTCCCCTTTTGCAGCTTGGATTCCACAGCCCCAATTACCTCCTTTGCAAACCTCCCCTTTTACAGCTTGGATGCCACAGCCCCAATTACCTCATTTGCAAGCCTCCCTTTTTGCAGCTTGGATTCCACAGCTCTAATTTGCAAGACTCCCCTTCTTCTGCCATAAAACTTTAGGCTAAATTTTTTCTTGTTTTTCTCCTCTAAAAACTATGTGCGTCGTATGGCCCGGTGCATCTTATAGGGCAAAAAATACAGTAATTTTGTTTGAGAAAGACTTCAACAAGTTTGCACCTGAAGCATAACCAGACTCTGTTTTCAGATAGCATTATGCAGGGATGATTCTTCCCCTAAGCACAGTTATATCTGAAGATATTTCCAAAGAAGATAAAACTAAAATAAACTTAGGTTATGGTTTTAAAAGCTTAGCCTTTTAAAATGCCCAGAATTCTGTTTTCAGTGCAGGAAGTCTAATACAATTCAAATGGACATGTCTGAAAACTGTCTGGTAGGAAACTGGTCATTGTAATCTATAGAATCACTTAGAAAAGTAAGGAGTGGAGGCTAAGAAAATTTCATTTTAAAAGGGTACAGTGATAGAAATAATTTCTAAAGCAGAGGCTGGTGATCTCAGCTAGTCCAAGGACTAAATTCCACTTTAATAAGAGCCTAAGAGTCTTGCAGCTAGATGGGCAGTATAGAATTCTAATAATCATCCTAGCCCCACAAAAATCAGCTGTCCAGTTTGAAAAATGCAGCAAGTTCTGAACCTCCTTTCTAGCATATCTGCCGTGGTTTTAAGCGTATACTACTCTGGTTAATTTTGTTTATTTCTTAACTGGTTTTTACAGGCTTAATTTTTATTTAAAATTGTATTGTTTATCTCAATTGATTTGAATAATTCAAGAAATGTTGCTTTTCACTAAGTACTGCATGATTTCCAACTGTTAGTTAACATCAATGCAGACCAAGAGGTATTTAGTTGAGGTAAAATTTCCTGAACCAATTAAGTCAATTAAGGCTGTGATTCATGGTCACATACCACAGGATCTGCTCCACTTATTAAATGGATGGATTTGAACTTTTTTTTAATGATCATAAAACACAAGGACAATTCAAATCAATCCAGCCCTTTTTGCTCCCAATACAAGATTTTTCTCTGCCACTGGGGGCTCTGATTTTTTTTTAGCTAGAAATACTTGAATGGACTCCTCCCCATGTGATCAGTTGTTCAGTGCTGCAAAAGGAAAGGAGTGGTTGTGGATGGTCTTGTAGTGTTGAAGGCAGTCAGAGCTTGAGGTTCAAGGACTTCCACTGCCCCAAATGTCCCTAAATTTCTTTTTAAATAAATGGATGAGGCAAGTACTGAATACACTATATTAACTTGAGAACACAGGTGCATTGGGGGGGGGGGAGGCAGGAAAATAGGAGCCCTTTGGCTGTCCCTAAAAAGGAGCAAGGCAAAGGGAAGGAACAGAAGTACAAGCAGGTCTTATGCCAGCAGCCATTCCTTTGAGGACAAATTCCCTAGCTCAGAGTGCAGAAGTGAAAGAACATCAAAAGTGACGTGTTTCCTGTCACTGCTCTTGCCACTTTATCATCCTGGTCATGTCCAGTGAAAGGGAAGCCAAGCAGGCATCACATGCAGCAATCAGTTTGAATGCTTCTCTCCTCGTGCCCATACACTTGCTACTCCTTACTGACAAAGTGAGTGCCAACCCTTTGGAATATGCCATATGCCCCCTCAGCCCCATGTAGTCTCCAAGTGATGACTCCCGTGTCCTCGCCTGAGAGGCATCACACCAGGAGGAGGCAGTGCAGGTACTGGCTCAGACCTTGTTTGATCACTCAAAGCAAATAGAAGCAGAAGGGAGGCTGTGAAACAAACCGCAGCAAAAGCATAATCACTCTGATTCAGCTGATCTGTGTAGTTGTAGCCAAGGATTACAAATACATATACTTTTCAATAAAAACAAATGCAGTAAACAGTTGTACAGCACTTAGTAGGTTTTAACAGGAAGGTAAAAGTTTAAAATTGCTTCAGGAAATAAATGAAAACAGCTGAGGGCCATGGCACTGCCCCCCACCTCGCAGCTATTGCTTTGCAATTATTTTTGGCCGCTTTAAAAAGAACAATATATTTTAGGAGGCCATGGTGGGCTGCATGATGCCCCCTTGTTCTATTGTGTACTTTAAATAACTGTATTTGAAAGTAGTTAAGTACTTTTAATTATGCATAAACTGAGCTTTATATTTCATTTATATGTTGTGTCTCTCCCTTGGTATAAGTCTTGCATGCACATGTGCCCTTAGTAAAGTGCCCAGGCATGAGAATTAATTATTTTTATTGAAAACCTGATTTATTTCTAAAATGTTACTTTTAAAGATGAGATAGATTACTGATATTTTTCCTTCTAGTGGGGAAAAAGTAATGGATTAACACATTCATATTAATTGTCTGAAATTCAGCCATAAGTTGCAACTAGAGTTAAGCCCCTTTGAATAAGAGGGATTTGGTGAGTCAACTCCTCTGGAAATTTCCTTGATTAATAAGCCCCCTCTGCTTGTGACAACGGATTTCAGCCAAGGTCTAGATACAAGAGGCCAGTGATGGACAACCCACAGTACAATTTCAAGTATAATTCTGGAAGAAATGTGCTGTGGATAGTTTGTTTCAACAAGATGATCCATGCTGAACACCTTTTTTGAATCAATGTAAAAAAATAGTAGACCAATTCAGACAACTCATGACAAATACAAGAGATGCAACCATACATATGCATACTCTAGGATTGCAGTCAGTTTGATTTGGGATTCTTTCTTAATTCTAAATATGAGTATGAAACATGTTTTGATGAACTGTGGGATAGTTCAGTGGCTTGGGTATGCATCTGTTGTGGAGCCAGAGATTTGGAGCTCAATTCCTCGCTGTGCCTCTTTGATAGGTGCTGGACTCGATGAGTCATATCATCCTTTACAGCTCTGCAAGTTTAAGATTATTATTATTTTATTTTAAAATGTGTTTTAATGCTGTTGACCTGTGGGAACTCTCAGAGTTTTGTTTTTCCTATTTTATTTAACATCTGCATGAAACTGCTGGGAGACATTGTCTGGAGTTCTTGGGTCACTGTCACAGAATGTGGATGATACCCAATTCTGTCTCTTCTTGCCATCTAAATCTGACGAAGCTATTTTGACTCAATCATTGTCTGGTATTAGTAATGAAGGAGTTTGGGGTGAATAAACTTAACCCTAATGCAGACAAGACAGAGGTGCTCCTGGTCAGAAAAAAGGCATTTCAGAGAACATGGATGCAGCCTGTGCTGGACAGAGTTACGCTCCCTCTGAAAACACAGGCATGCAGCTTGGGATATCCCTGGAGTCCTGGTGGGGACACAGAGGAGACTCCTCTGTTGCTGTTCCCAAACATTGGACCCTTTGCCGGGAGACTGGACCGGACCCATCTTGACAGGCTTTCTGCAAGCAGGCAAATGTGTTTCTCTTCAGGCAAGCTTTCCCTTAGTGACTTGTTGCTAAGTGGAGTTTTTAAAACAGATCCTTACACCTTTCTACATTGAATGTATTTTGGTGCTGCTTATTTTTTTTTTTTTTTGTATTGCATTCATTGATCCTTTTATTATTGGATACTCATTGTTACTTTCTAAATGCTGTCTTTGAATTGTTGTATGCCACCCCGGGTCCTTTATAAGGAGAAATGCCAGTTAAAATATTTTTAAATAAAAATAACTATTTTAGTTATATATTAAAATGTATTCTAATATTCATTTTAGTCCACGAGGAAAGCCGTAGAAGTGGTGCACATCAAGCTCAGCAAAACAATAACAACAATAAAATAACCACTGCATCCTGACATCTTCCCTCCCTTGTTCATGTTTGCCAACAAATGCCCACTGGGTGAGGTTTATTAATTTGCAGTGAATGGGAATCTTTGGCTTTCTGGATGTTGTGCTTAGGCACTGTTAGACTCACACAGAAATGCTGGTAGGCCAGATAGTTTTTGTAGTTTGTCAGCATTTGGATAGCCATATGTTCCCCACTTAAGCCTTATAAAACACAGGCCATATAAAATAACCTAGTGTGTTGGATGCTGCCTCTAGGCAGCAGATTATCATCTGAGGAGGCTGTTTAATTAATCTAAAAGCAACAAAAAGAAAAGAAAACCATTGTGTCATCTTTGAAACTAAAATATTGTACTTATTTCAGTATGAGTTTTTTGTAAGACAAATTTTTCAAGCACATCTTCAGACACATGGCTTATCACCCACAAAAGGTTATGCTGAAATAATTCTGTTAGCTTCAAGAGTGTAACAGTATTTTTGTTTTGGTTTTGTTCTTGTTTTTAAAACAGATTAGCATTCCTATCTCTGAAAATATAAGAGTATGTTCTGTCAAGTAGTATGGATGATCTTGACTTTTGGATGTTCTTCTGCCTTGATTTTACAGATTCTTGAAGGAAAGTACTTCAGCATGGTCAGTGATGGTTGTGGCATTCCTTAACATCTACAATGAGCAAATGTTTATATTGTATAAGGAACTGTAAAATGCTGAAGGGAACATATAATTTATCTTCCAAAACACTACAGACTTTTTACCCAAAAGTTTGTTGCAGATCATGGAGGCTTCGTCTGAGAAATACCAGATTTCATTAGTCCTTTCTGATGGTGAGGAATAGCTGCACATTTCACTCCATCCTCTAGAATACAGTTGAAAATGGAGATGAGAAACTAAAAGATGCAGTGAACTCAAATGACATGTTCGACATCACAAACTTTCAGAAATGATTGAAATAAAGGGAGGTTTGTGTGTTGTGTCATTATAGTTGTGACCGACTCTTTGTGACTCCATTTCCATGGAGTTTTCTTGGCAGGAAAACTGGAGTGGCTTGCCAGTTCCTTCTCCAGGCGCCTACTACAGCATCTGGTATTCCCTGGTGGTCTCCCATCCAAGTACTAACCAGGGCCGACCCAGCTTAGCTTCCGAAATCAAGAGAGATTGGATGTGCTTAGGGCATTTAGCTAACTGCAAGCTAGCTGTCTTTTAATAGCTCAGGAACTCTAGTATCTGACTGCGAAGACAGAGGTTGGGAGTTCTGGTCTTCACTGTGCCTCCATAAAGAAGAGGCAGCCTGTATAGTCATACCCCCTAAAGTAGGTAAACCTCTGAATACTCTACAGTACTGTACCTAAAAACCCCTGAGAAATCAGAATGGATAGAACTGACATGTTAGCACATGATTGCCATAGTCAGAATTGACTTAACAGCACATTATTGATTGAGGTGTAACTGAAAATTAATGAGACTATTGAAAGGTTCTTTTGGAGGTATACTTTTCAAGAATCACTGTTTCATCAGCCATGTCAAGGACACTTATCTGAGTATGTAGCAACTAAAATAACAAGGACCCATATGCTCTATTTCCTATTAGCTGCTAATATATAGACTGCATATCCATAAAATATACATTTCATTTAAAAAAGCTCAAGTTTGGTATAGCATGTACTAGAATGCATGTGAGTAGATAGGAGAACACTGTGCATGTGCAAAATTACTTCGTGGAACTCAGTAGAGATGTCCCAGATACAGTAAAAACAACAACACTTTTTGGGGTATTGAACATGTTTTCCATTGTGGAGACATAAGGATACATAAGTAGGTGTAATGCAGCCTGTGGAGTGAGCTTTGCTGTGCTAACACAACCCCATTTTCCTTATTCTGTATAATGACATGTGTGGTGCTGAATCTAGAAGTGACAGTTCTTCATCCCTTCCCATATTGAATAAACAAGTTTAGTTTTCAAACACTAGGCATTTTCATCCATTTATTTTAATGTTACTTACCCGTATATACTTGAGTATAAGCTGACCTGAGTATAAGCCGAGCCCCCTAATTTAACCCTAAAAACTGGGGGGTTTGACTGACTCAGCTATAAGCCGGTATCCCTCCGCCACCCCTCCCCAAGCTGGCCGAGTGTTCCACAAGCACTCCCCAAGCTGGCTGGGTGTCAACTCCATCCATCCCTTCCCCAACTCCCCTCCTCTCTTGCTTCGCTGCCGCCGGGCACCTTGGTGGCGGGAGAAGGGAGAAGCTGCACAACACAGGCGCTGCCTCTCCTCACGCCCCCCCCAGGCTCCCATCTCTCTTGCTTTGCTGCCACCTCCCCATGACTGTCCTTTGATTGCTCTTCACTTACAAGGTGAGCGAAGGGACCCTCTGCCAGCAGATCAGCCCGTGAGCCTGAGGGGACCTGAAGGAATGGCTGCTGGTGGTCTTCACAGCCAGTGAGGGGGCCACAGAAGCCAAGCAAGGGCCTGGGGGTGGGGAGGAGGAGCCCCCATGCCTCCGCCGCCGCTGCCCCAGGTGTTTTCACAGGTGCCTCTCCCGGCTCCAGCTCCCCCCCTTCCCCCCATTCCCTTCGGTGAGCTTCTTCTCCACCTTTCCTACCTACCAGCCTCTTCGCCCTGCTCACTGTCGCCTGAAGCAGCAGGAGGCAGCAGCAAAGGCAGCAGCAACCAGCGAGGAGGAAGGGAAGAGAGAGAAAGATGGGATGAGCATGCAGGCGGTCGGTCAAGCGAGCAGTCAAGCAAGCAGTGGCAGCAACATGGTGAGCCGTGATGCTTCCCCCCAATCAATCGGCACTGTGTGCGCCTTCGCATCTCCTGAGCCAAGGCCTGGGTGGCTAGAGTTAGATGGACCGAGGCCCAGCAAGACGGTAAAGGAAGAGCTTGGTGGGTGAGTGGAGGCTGGTGAAGGTGGCTAGCAGCAAGAAGGGGGTCCATGGTGTGATCCCTCATTAGTCCCATCCACGCGCTTAGCAGCTGAGAGGCGCTGGGGCCCTTCCCAGTCAGCCAGGCTGAGACCCAGGGAGATGGAGGGGGCGGGCCAGCAAGCCGCAGGCCTTGCTTCGCTGCTGCCAGGTACCTCAGTAGCAGGTGAAGCCATGCAACACCGGCACCGCATCCACCCCCGGCTCCCACCTCTCTTGCTTCGCTGCCGCCACCGGACATTTCAGTGGTGGGTGAAGTGGAACAAAGCCTCATGGCGCCTCCCCTGCCCCCACCCCTGCTCCAATTTTATGTTGACTTGAGTATAAGCCGAGGGCCTTTTTTCAGCCAAAATTAAGGACTGAAAAACTCGAGTATATATGGTAATATTATTGTTTTGCTGCTATAATTTAATAGCTTTTAACTTATGTTATATTAACCTTGGAGAATGATTACCCAGGATAGAGCTTTATAACCTATCCCCTTTGTAAAAAGCAAATCCATTTTTAAAAACTTGGAAATCTTCACTGAGTAGCTTTGTAACTTGTATAAAGGACTAATCAGCAATTTGTACAGTTGGCTTCTTAGGACATCAGCAAGAACCAGTTGCTCCCAAACTTGATTACTGTATCTGAAAAAAAATTGCATATACAGTGGATCCTTATACAGTGGTACCTTGTATAAAAGAATTAATTTGTTCCAAATGAAATTACTGTATGTTAAACAAATTTGCCTTTATACAAATTCCCATAGGAATGCATTGAAAACGAAGTGATCCCATTTTTATGTTGTATGGATTCTCCCCATAGGCAATTATGGGGAAATTTCCCTTATCTCTGAAATTTTTTATGTTGTACAGATTTTATGTTATACAAACTGTTTGTTATACGAAGGTCCACTGTATAACAAGTGGTTTGTTTAACAGAAAATCTGCTTAAGAGGAAAAAATTTCCGGAGATAGGGGGAAATCGCCTATGGGGCAAATCCATAGAAATATGGTCGTGATTACAGATTATCACTTTTCAATGCATTCCTATGGGAAATTTCCTTAACAGAATTTCATTTGGAACGAATTAATTCCTTTATACAAGGCACCACTGTGTAAGGAAGGAGGCTGGATGAGGTCCCCATAGTCTTCCACAGAAGCAGGACCAAAGTACACATTATAATTTAAAAAAATTCTTAACCTTTTATTTTTAAATTAAAAGCTCTAGATTTTAATCCAGCAGTTGCTTTTAGACAAAGTGCTTAAATAATCTGCATGTCGTTTTCGCTAAGTAAATTGCCTGTTTCTACTCCCCTTCCTCACATCTATGTGGTATAGATATCTTTCATGCATCTTGCAGTTTGGCTTTAAAATACTTATGAATTCTACCTTAACTTGAAGATACAGGGTTCTTTCTAACATTCAGATTATATCTTTCCTTAGGGACAAACAGAGAGCAGAGACTAATTAGTATTATTCTAGATACTCTAGTATCTTCTTTTCTGCCATCTCCAATGAGTTTCTGGTTTATATAAAAACAAATTGCAATACTGGTCAGTGCAGACAAAGAGAAAGCACTCAGTTGATACTGTAGATTCTATTTCTTGTGTTTGTTCTCAAAATGTGGTTAGTACTGGTATATTGGGTCGGATTTATCTTCTATAGAGTATAAAGCATTGGCTTAACATAACATCACAGTTCTTCTGTCTTATGACAGTTCTGATCAGATGTTTTGGGGTATCTCATATTGGAGAGCTACGATTTTCTACCAGTAAGAACACTTGGACTGCTTTGTTTCAGCAGAATAGAGGAGAATAGCTGTACTCATGATTTAGGTATTAGAGAATTAAACAGCTCTTGGAATTCAAAAGTTCTTTGACATCTTAAAGACAAACACATTTAGTAAAACATACATTTTTGTAGACTAGAGTTCATTTCATTGCATATGCACAAGCTTATGCCATGAGAAAGTTATTGATCTTCTAGGGTTCACAAAACTTTTATTTCTATATGACAAATGAAATTCATACCCTTCTGAATACTGCTTTTTGTTCATTTTTGCTGCATTGGACAGCAACCTAGTAGTGAAGCACATAGTGGAGATGTCTTTGTGTGCTTGGTCTTTCTAGCTGATTTGTGTTCAGTTCAGAGTGTTTTCTTTGAGCAGTGCAGTATTTGGGAGCATAGAGAATTCTCCACTGTTGCAATATTTGGATTCTTGTACAAGATAAAACTAGATGAAATATTCTAAATGACAAGTTATGCTTGTATTTGCATGCATTTATCTTGGCTTAATTCAGATTCAAAACCTTACACCATCTTTTTAGTCCATCTAAAATTTTAATTATGCATAAGCTCTTAAGCAATGGCATACTAAAATGGTAGGACTGGTAATGGAAATTGTAACACTTTTGTAAGCAGAAAACCCAATTAAAAATGCAGAGTTGCATGCCAGATAGGTGCTATTCTTGTCTCTTTAGTTCCCTAGGAGAATAACTTCTGAGTTTTGCTGCTCCTGCTGCTTTGTGATGCGTTGGTGCTTGTATGAAGTTGCTGATCTCTACTTCAGTTGAACAGAATGTTTTTGTTAACTTTGTATGTATACTGAGTAAAACAGTTTCCAAGCTAATTGTTATTATAATAAACAATGTAGTGTTCAGTTTTATTTTATAGATTTTAGGCCAGAGCCTATAAAAGTACAATGAATATAAAAAGCTGCTATATCATCTATTCATAGTAACAGGGTCTGGGATCAGGCAACACCTTTATTGAATTAGTAAAACATTACAAATACTTTTGAATTTCCATCCGGCAACCATGCCTCCAGATAATATCGAATTACAGTGGTGCCTCTGATAACGAATTTAATTCGTTCTCAGAGGCAATTTGTTATCCAAAAATTTTGTTATCCAAAACGTGGTTCCCCACTGAAATGAATGTGAAACCAATTAATCCATTCCAGAGGTCTGAGACAAGGCAAAAAAAGCTGGGGCGGGGTTCCAGGCATCTTTATAAAGTGCACTTTAAAGGCCTGCAGTGCTGGAACACACCCTCCAGAACACCTCGCATGCAGTGCAATGCAAACATGGAAAAGAGAAACTAGCAAGACTGCCCCAGCCTATTCCTACCCAAGGTGCAATGGGGAAAATGCAAATGGACAAATATAAGCAGCAAGAGAAATCCATCCTATGCTTGACTGCAGAGCAAAGGAAAAGAAATACAAAGAAAAGCAGTGCAAAGATTAATAAAAGCTTAGCTCCCTACCTTTCCAAATTCGAAAGGTCCAAATCCCTCAACAAAACATGTCCAGAATGGCTTAAAAAACCATGAAAAAAAACGCTCTAACTCCTCCCACCCCTCCACAAATTACAGGGGGTGCAATACATCCTGGGCATACTTTGCAAGGCATTATAGACATTTGTTATCCGAGGCAACCCATAGGAAACATTTGTTATCCGAGGCGGCCCTATACCCAGAAATTTCCATTTGTTATCCCAAAAAATTGTTATCAGAGGCATTCTTTATCCGAGGCATTACTGTACTTGTATTAGGCTTTCAACTGAAGAACTCCAATGCGTCCCAAACTGGCAAAACTCATACATGTCTCTGTCAGATGTACCCATTTTAATTTGTAGTTAGGAGCACATTCCTCAAAATGAAATGGCGGAGATGTGAAAGTCTTAAAAAAAACCTTATTTGTTTGGAGGGAAATATAATAGAATAACACTTTATTGTCATTGTACAAATACAACAAAATTTTAAAAAGTGCCATCCAGTCTATGCATCACTCACCCCAAATATAAAAAATTCCAAGACATAAAACTGCCATTTAAGAAATCAGAGGACATGTTGAGAAACAGATTTAAAAAGGACTGCAGGTGATTCAATTATGATTTCCAAGAGTCCACAATAAGTAATACTATGTTAAGTGTAATCAGTTTCACGTGGGATATAACCGTTTGTGTTGTTGTGTCATTATCTACAGTTAAAGAGACCCAAACAATTTTTCTTGACTTAGGGAAGGTTTGTCCTGATGCTAGTTAAAAATCTATAACTGAGGAAATATGCAAACAGTAATCTAGGTAAGATCTGTCTAAACATGTAGATCTTAAATTTTAGGGTTTTATTTTGCATTCAGAACTGCAGTTAAACATGCTGGCTAAACAGGTCAGTATAATTTGAGTATCACTATTGTGCAACTAAATGCACAAATAGAAAACTGATAAATACTGGGGAATAAGCCAATGGCTTCTTAACACTATAGTCACATACCTTTTGACTTGAGCATAAGCTTTGTTTAACTCAGTAGTGCTTGCTTGTACATAAAATGAAAATTACCGGTAAATGTCTCAAAGTGTTTTGAGATATATAGGACTCTCCTGTAGAAGAATGTTTTGGAATCATTTATTATTTTATGTTATTTATTATTATTATTATTATTTTATAATAGTAATATATGCATTTGTAAAACTTTCATCGGAGTCTTGCAGGGGTGACAAACAATTGTTCTATCCTGAAATTTTCTTGTAAATGTCATCATTATAAGAGACAATTATATTTGCTGAATAGCTTCCCCTGGCTTGTTAAAGATAAGCCATGTCTTTTTTTGTTTTCAGTATCTTGAGTGCTTTTAAGGTATTTGGTTGCAATTCTGTTGTCCCACTAAGTATGCATAAGATTACAGCGCTATGCTTTTAAAACAAATAAGTCAGTTAAAAGAAGCTAGGTATGTCTTACTCATACTGTAATTGTTTTCCTAGCAAGCAATCTAGAATTCACTTTTGGTTTAGCAATACCTTTCTGGTGTACAAGAGGTATTAAAACTCTATGGGAATTTAAACTCAGAGTGGTTATTATGGGATTCACTGTAAATTTTTTAACTAAAGATTTTTTTTTTTTTGCAAAGCCTAGCTATGCCTGCAGAAAAGGGAAATGATTTGCAAAAGCAGAGCAGCTGTGCTAAAACTACCTGCTAGAAACTCCACAGATACAGTGTATGTACTGACATCACCAACGTATGATCTCAAGTACTAGACTATCATTGGCTGAAGTGCTGTTTCCTTTCAGAGCTCAGATGCCCAAATCCCAATCAGAGTCCGCTCAACTCTAAAAGCAGCAGGTTGGTTACTGATGCTGACTGAGGAGTGCAAGCAGGGTTACTAATAGGCAGGCTTTTGAGAAACCATTCCTCTGTGACAATTGATGTTTATCTTCGCCTTTGAGAGAAACTGTCTTAATTTAGCAGAACATGCTAGTTAACTACGGAAGTCTGGATCCAAACATGGTTATGTACAGACACCTAAGAATAAATGTTTTCTTGAACCTCTCCTTAATTTTGAAGGGAGAAAGCTAGGCATTACTCTTCGGGTGGTGGGGGTGGGTGAGAGAGAGAAAGGGAGGGGGGAGAAGCTGTTTCAGTGAACAAACCACAGATTTTTGATTATACAAAAAGCATATGGGAAATCTTTATTGCAGATGTACAACCACACTGTTTTATTTTTCTTAAGGAAAACTAAGGATTTTTAGGATTCTATAGAGAACTTGTAGGGTGGGAAGAACATTGAGGGGTGGAAGCTGTCCATCTCTTTGTTGACGTTGCATAACACTTTGTATAAGATCTGGCATTATAGTACATTTGTCATGACTGCAAGTGGGGGGGAAATACATCTTCTACACAGTGGCGTGCTTTATACTGTATAAACAATAACAGTCTTTACTTCTATGTTTGTCCTCCTTGCATAGTGGTACATTAGAATATATTATGTTTGATGACTAGGAGATAAAATTCAAAAACTTATTCTACAGTATATTGCCTTTATATATGTTTACAACCATCATGTTTCTGTGTCATTAGTACTATTCTAATATTGTCCTTGGTGTATTTTTGTAACTTATTGTTATGTGAATGCTGTTGACGTACCCATGTGGGTAGCTACTGTGTTGTCGTATGCAAGAGACCAAAGAGAGTTGTTAAATCAGCAAATTAAATACTTCAACCATAGCTCTTTTTGGCATAAAGGCTCTAAATTATTTTAATATCCCCAGCTTGCTTCAAACAGATGCTAATTGATCCTGGAAGCTGTCAGGTTATATTAGTCATACAAATAATATCAAAGGGCACATGAGATTTGGAAATTTAAGGACTTAGTGACCAGTGTTGAGCCCCCTTCATTTGACTGTTCCATCTTGCCATTGTCTTCTTGATTCACGTCAGAATCAGTCTATGGTGCTTCTAGAGTGAAAGGATTAGCAAACAAGGTGTTGTCATTGCCCGGGAGATACCTGAATGTGCTCACAGTCTTCACATTGTTGGAAGAGCCTCTTTCTGTGTCCCCTATCTTTCCATCAGTACAGCCAATGACTTCAGGAGGGATTTTCCACTATAGAAGAGGAATATATTTTGCTTTAAGAGAGTGCAAACCAACTGCGGTCTATTCCTAAAGCAATTTTTTGCCCTCAGTTTCAAAATGATGTGTTCCCTAAATTAGGATTTTGAGGTCTAAAGTAGTATCCTTTTATAGCATTTCTTTTGCATGCCCTGTTGTAAAGAGCAGCTGGGGTTTTGTGGAACCCTAAATTTTCAGTGAATTATCTAATGTCTAGTAGTCCCTGACATTCAGACAGTCCCCTTTTTGCTCTCATAGGTAAATAAATGTTTATTAGTTGGTTAGGTCACACCAACAGGTTTCCTGTGAGGCCCATAAATCCTCTTATATTCCTGCCCATGGTAGTGAAGCAAGGATTTTGCAAGGCAGTTTCTCAAGACCTCAGGGGAGTACAGCAAAACTTTCAGTCCCTCCCTGCACCTCACTCCCTTTTTGCTGTTACATAAGGCCGCTGAATGACTATTTCTCCAGTGTTCCTTTTGTACCATAGAAAGAAGTTAGACTCTACATCTAATCACTTTGAACCAGGCAGACCATATAACTGACATAGCTCTTGTGCAATGAGCACAACCCTGCTCATACCTCAAGGAATTAATGTCATTCCTACTCACAATGGCATCTTTTTCATTTTCCATTTGTTGTGAAAGGGAATAATGAGAAGGTTCTGAGATATGGAGTTAAACATGACCATTTATAAAGATAGTATGCATGCAAAATCAGGAGACATATTTACAAAAAATACCCATCCCCTCCCCTGCCCCATCTCTTTAAATACAAGTGTGTTTTCATGAACTGTAAGGTTAATGCAAACTTTTTTACTTAAGTTTTTATTTTCAGAAATTAGAATATTTTCCATAAATTTGTAATAAACCAAAAATGTGCAGTTCCTGTATGCTTCCTATTACAAGTAAAAAGATAGTTTGAAGAGGATAATTTTGAGCTGAAAAAGAACCAGGGAAAGGTAATGTGGTCTCCCTCCATTCAGATTTCTTCTACTTTCTTCTAGGCTGTTCAGGCTACTCTGGTGCTTTGTTTTGCTTGTTTGGTGTTTGTAGGTTGTTTTGTTTGTTTTGAGTGGAGGAAAGAACCACATAGCACAGTAATATGCATTTTGTACTTGGGTTCGGCCCATGGGTACATTGTTCAGCAAAACCATGGTGGCAGTTTGACAGAATGTGTGACAAACTTTGGAATTGTGACGGCATTAATTGCCTTAGTGGACAATTTGGAGAGAGACTTTTTATTTTCAGCAGCATTTAATATTGTAGATTAACGTATTTTTTTACACCTTATGAAACATCTGGTAAAGACGAAACAGTTGATATTGGATCACGATCATCCTACTGTTTAGGAAAAAAAATAGTTGTTACAGCTGCCAACTCCACAGGAAATGTTTGAGGGTCACATGCATATTTTTTCTGTATTGCTTAAATGTCTTTATGAAGCCACTGGGATAGAAAGAGATTTAGGGTTGGGCATAAGCAGCAGCATATTGCTCAAAAGATTTTATGTTTAGTTCCTTTTAAGCAATAGTTCAGAATTTATCTAAATAATTTGCTTCTATGTAAAGTGTACATGCTAGCCTGAATTACTGTGTTCTCTGTGGAATAGGGTAAAAATCCAGAGATTACCCTCTGTGTCACATGTGCACATAGCTGAAATTTAACAGAGCAATTTTGTATGGGAAAGGATATGACCCTACTGTGATGGGGAAGATGGTATTTTTGAGAGCTGCCATGTACAGTGAGACACTACCAGTCTCACAAGCCCTTATAATTCCATGATACCCCCAGGTCTTGATGAATAGGAGATACTGTATACTGTATTTCTCTTTGACATTAAATATGAAGATAATGATCCAAGGCCCTGGAACTCTGTAATCTTGGATAAACTTTCCAGTAGTTTTATTTTATTTATTTATTTCCAGATTTTTTTAGCTGCCCCACTACCAAGTAGTATCTGGGCAGCATACAACAGTATATTAAAACTATAAAACAACATGTTAAAACCAATCAAAATCACAACCAGTTTAAAAGAATCAATATACAAATACTGTAATAAAATCCTGCTCTTCATGAACCCAGCTAAAATGAACACCATCTAATTAAAATGCTGGCTGAACAGGCAGGTCTTTGCCTGGTGCCGAAAAGCCAAAAGCATCGGCGCCAGGCAGATCTCTGTTGGGATGGCATTCCAGAGTTGGGGGGCAATGGCCGAGAAGGCCCTGTTTTGACATGCCACCTCCCTAGGTTCTTTGAGGGATGGTAACTTCAGCAGTGCCTCCTGGCCTGATCTTAGGGTATGGGCAGGCTCGTATGAAAGAAGGCGGTCCTTTAGATAACCAGCTCCTAATCTTATGAGTTGCTATAAAAAAGAGCACAGAAGGCAAAGTTGAACCCAGTAGAACTCTCTATTGTTTCCTAGTATTACTTTCTGAGCTTAACTAAACAGAAAGTTGCAAGATCAGTATAATAGAGGTCTAACATGGTTATCAATAAGAAAAACAGCAGAGGTCTAGTCATGAGGGAATGTAGGCCCAGATCTGGGGTTTATATTTCTACTCCCTCATAGATACGCTTGGTGGGTACATAGGAGAGGGCCTTCTGTCACTTCTCCCAGACTGTGAAACTCTTTTTCCACGGTAAGCTAGACTGGCTTCTTCTTTGCTCTCCTTCCACGAGCAGGCAAACACCTTTCTCTTCAGGCAGGCTTTTCCTTAATGACACGGGGTCTGAAAGGGGTTTTGAATATGCTGTTGTGTTCTGTTGTTTTAAATTGTGCTTTAATATTGATCTTATTTATCATTCTAATATAAAACTTGTTTTATTCATTTAAAATATTTGTATGCCCCCAGTTTTAACTTAAATACTGTTTTATGATGAAAGTCCCCTTGGTTCCTTTTGTAGAGAAAAATGGGGTAGAATTTTTTTAAAAATAAACAAAACAAGCTGGAAAAGCTCAGGAATGCCTATGTGTGTTTCCGGGTGATAGTTATAAAACAAGCTGTTGTAAGTCAACCCATGTTTTCCCACTAGGATCAATGTTAAACCATGGATTTCATTCCCAGAGAATTCTCATGCCTTATAAATGAAATCTCTGCTGTCTTCAATCTTTTCCTTCTCAACTGCCTTCTCTAGCTTGCTTATTGCATACTCTCCTCTAGGGGTTGCTGTTTTCTCTTCTTTCTTCCACATCTGCTATCTAACCTGCTGCCAAGCATTCTTCAGATAGCTTCTCACTTCTCCCTCACCCCCTTGTTCTCCTGCTTGTTGGTGCTCCTTTTTGACTTCTGCTGTTTTCTCCCTTCCACCTCCACCTTCCTGCTGTCATGCTTGATGATGTAAAGTGCTAATCACAGTAATAAAAATAGTTTTGGATGCTAGGAGGGGACATGAGATAATATGAGAATGGTTGTAAAAATGGGAGCTGTGAAGGACAGCATGGTAAGTTGGGGATCCCCCGTATCTAGGAGGTTCATAAATAGTTACATACTTATGGTATGCACACTTTACTGATAAATTGTGAAGTGACCTGTTTTTTTAAGCATTTTGTCATAGCAATCAGATATGTTTAGATAGCTTCAATACTGCCTGCCTTTAGTGACTTGAATTTCTTTCCCTGGTAAGGTTCTATAAACAGTCTGGTGTACAATTACCAATTTTAGTGCTCCTTGGCAAAAGAAAATACTACAGATATTTGGTCATACGATATATAGCTAGATACTGTAAAGAATTCAGTAGAAAGCTTTTCTTCTATACTTAATCAGAGAGGTAAATTAGATTACTAGGATAAATCTAGGGTATTTCACCACATGTAGAAACATGCAAAAGTAGATGAAAATCCAGGTTTAGACCTTCTAAACACTGTCAGGTGCACATAGATCTTTGTCAGGGATGCTTTTAGAAAAGCATGAATGGGAATGGCAGAGGAGCAAGAGAAGAACCAGACTTACTAGAGGTTGACATGTTGGTGTTTGAAAGATCATAATCTTGACTTGGAATGAAGTAGGATGGATCTAGAAGTATCCAGTTAGGAACAAGGATGTGATGTGATGCTTCTGTTCCACTAGAAGTTGCCCTAATTACACTAATCCCCCATTTATCATGGGAACTAGGGACCTGACCCGTGATAAAGGGAAATCCACGTTATGCAAATGCTGGGTCAGGTTGGGACTGAAGGGGTCTGTTTGGGTCCTCCTGCAATTACCCAAGGCCTGGTGCTGCCCCGAATAGGCCTCCAATGGGCTGCTTGGGCCTGTCCCAGGCCACAGAAGTGGTTTCTGGCACCACCTTCTGTGATATACTGGAACCACAGTATATAAACCACAATACAGTATAGCGGGGGACAGCTGTATAAACAATATTTACCACATATGTTTCCTTAGAATTGCGGCACTTCTTCACAGATTGACTGCTGACATAGCTGCACCATATGGAAGGATTCAACACATGGGATTGGTCAAGTAGTTGTATGATGAATGCATTTTCTGGATTGGAATTGCTGGACTAGATGTATGGAGGATAAAGCTAAACCAAAAGTGACCTAGTCTTACATTTTGTTTGGATGAAAGAAACACACCTAGACCTAGTATGACAGGCTGAAACTTCGATCCTCCATTTATGTTTGAGGGCTTCAGCCTTATCTGGATTTAGAAAATGAAAGGTGCCATTACTTCGAAAAAGGCAGTACAGTACTTGATTCCCGTAACTGTGGTGTCCAAACTTCGTCCCTTCAGATGTTTTGGACCACAACTCCCACAGTCCTTTGGCATTGGCAATACAGGCTTGGAATTCTGAGAGTTGTGGTCCAAAACATCTGGAGGGCCGAGGTTTGGACACCCTTGCAAGTCAGCTTCAAAACTTCCTTTGTTGGTTTTTTCCCCATCAGCACCCCCTCTCAGTTCACTAGACTGAAGGACTGCATTGTGACTGAGAGTGGTGCTGTAACTGGCAAGTCTAATGTCCTACAGGTGTCTCGTGCGTGCTGTAGCTCCAAAATTGAAAACTGATATTTTTGAAAAGTAGAGTTGGTGACTTATTTATACTTGTCCAGTTCTAGTTTTATGAGACCAAAACCTGTAATCCAAAGAATCAAATAAACTTGTAGTTAGTCTGATGCACCTGCACTTTTGTGCAGAATCTTTGTGTCCTGAAAAGTGATTGTTCTGTACCAGAGAATTGGTGCTACCAACTAAATGATATCAGGTGAGCAACAAAGAGTGTGAAGGACTAGGTCACAGTTCAGGATAATTTAAATTGGCTTGCTTCAGTAGGTACTGGCTAGTCGGAGAACAGAAAACTACTGTTTGGAGGGTGTGCAGAATCAGTCTTTGAAACTGAAGTTGATGCCTCATCTTTATTATGTGGAAGACATGATGACAGAAAAATATTTAAGCAGTTCGTTAATCAATTTTAAATCTAATTTAAACTGGAGATTAAGAAATGTTAATGAATTTGCTGTTCTGCACCCAAGGTCTCTGCTGAGTGGGGGCCTGCGTTCTGTTCCCCTGCTCAAACCAGTTTCCATGAAAATACTGTTGCACATTGCTGACACATAGTATTTCTGATGGTTCTGCCTGACTTGGAGCTGTATTGCTTGGCTGACAAAAGTTGTATAGAGAGCAAGGACCCTCTCTCCATATTTCCCACACCTCACTATCTTCTTGGCCTTCTATCTACACTTGTCAACATACATTCCTCATTTCTGAATATAAATTTTATTGCTGTGAACTGGAGTAACTGTCCAGGAGTAAGTTCTCCACTGATCCTAAATGATTGCTGTGATCTAAAGATGAGCCTGACTTTTGAACATTGTTTTCAAATAATATGTTCTGCATAAATTCTCTGACAGAATGAAAGGATGTTTGCTACACACACAACCAGAAGGCACAGAATATTCTCACCAAAATCTGAATTCTAAGTAGGTTAGAGTTAACCTTTTTCTCCATATACTTTTGCTAAATTTATCCACACTGCACCCATTGGCTTATTATTGGAAGAAGAAATAGATATGATATGGATTGTCTTCTTCAAATAAAAACTAAAACTTTCTGAGGAAGTCATGTGTAATAATAAAATGCATACAGAATAACTGATAAGTATTGTAGGCCAGTCTCCTGCCAATGCAGGAAGGTTATCACTAGAGTATCCCTGATAGGTGGTTATATAGTTTATACATAAAATACTTAATGAAGGATAATCAGCCACTGTTTGTTTTTTATTTTTATATCTTCAATTTATATACTGCCAAGTAACACACGCCCCGCCCACCACCATTACAGCGGCTACCATACAGCTTTTATTTTACCCCCCAAAAAATGGGAAACTTATTGACTCAAGTACAGTATAAGCTGAGGGTATTTTTTCAGCCAAAATAAGGGCTGAAAAACTCAGCTTGTACTTGAGTATACTGTATATATAAAAAGTCAACCAGTTAGACATAGCATATTAATAAAAGATGCATGCCAACAGTATTTGACAAATACAAATGAAAATTTTGGGGAGGAAAGGCAAAATACAAGTCAATCTCTTGGCTTCCTCGGTGCCGTTACAAAGTTACGAACTATGTCTCACTTACTTTCATCAGTGCAGGCCTCTTATGTGCACACATCTATCAAGCAAGCAAGAAGGACTTATCATCTGATATCTTATTATCACTTATCCATAAGCAGAAGACAGGCTTATATTGGATCTGTTCTTGGTAGCCAGTGGTACTCCTTGCAGAAAGTTCTGGTATTAGGAGAACACGTCATTAAAAGGCTATGTAATACATTGCTACAGCATACATCCTTCTGGGATATGTTGCTGTACCAGCTCATACTAGTCCAGCAGCCACCTAGTATTCATAGCTACAGCCGCATTTAAACCAAGAGGATACTCTAAACCAGTGGTTCTCAACCTGTAGGTTCCCAGATGTTCCTGGACTGCAACACCCTGAGATCCCTTCCAGTACAGCAAGTGGTGGAGGCTTCTGGGAGTTGCAGTCCAGGAACATCTGGGGACCCACAGGTTGAGAACCACTGCTGTAAACATTTGGAGGATTCTGTTCCAGCTCTCACACCACCATTGCTGCCACCACCATTAAGTAGCAGGAAGTCAGGAACTATAGCGTACCTGGAAGCTCCTGTACATTATTTGAAAAGAGTATCTTGCTGAACTAGGCCTAAATGTCAATTAAAATTGAGAGGTTTCTGTGTGCAGAAATAAAGACAAGAGTGCTGCATTTTGTTTTATCGCAAGCATATAAATTAATGTCCTGCTGTAGCAGTTTTATGACTAATCAAGTATCAGCTAAAGAAATAAAATAAACCTGAAGACTGAAGATGTCTTCTTTCCTCTGTCTAGTTTTCACATATCTTTAGTACTATACCTACCTAATGTTGATGCCTTATGACCTGCTTGAATACTTGTTCAAGATGTTGAGGCTGAAATATAAAACTAGAAAGTAAACAAGCAAAATTTCTCTTCCAGCTCTTCCTCCAAAGCCGTCGAAACCAGTAACTCCAGTAAATACAAATGCAATAAAAGATAATAGCATCTTATCATTGCAAGATGCAGAATGGTACTGGGGAGATATCTCAAGGTAAAGAATTTTTAACTCCTGTTGGTTTAGCTCCTGTTTTTTGTTTATAATGTACTGTATTAAAAATGTAGCATTACTTGGGTGACATATTGAAGAAATTGAACTTAAACATGGAACACTGCATACTTTTTTCCTATTAAATTGTTAAATAGTACAGTACAACCCTCGCATCCACTGATTCCCTAACCACTGATTCAGTTATCCACGGTTGGTGATCAAGGTACAGGGGAGGTCTGAGCCCAGCAGCGAAGAGGGGAAGAAAGAAAGAAAAGAAAATGTACTAACACTGATGCCAGCCAGCTATACTCCTCGCTGCCACTGCCACACGCTGGCTGCCCTCCGGAGTTGGGGACTCAAGAGGACCCACCTGGCCAACTGGCCTTTGAACTTACCACTCAGATCCTGAGTGATGACCAGAAGTTTTGAACTTCTTGCTCAAACTTGTGATCTGCCACCCTGGACCTGAGCGGGAAGAACAAAGGCCAATTGGCCAGGTGGGTCCTCTTAATTCCCCACCTCAAGCCTCCAGAGGGCGGCCGGTGTGCAGTGAGGAGGGCTCAGCATCTATAAGCACCCCCAACGGCTGCCAGCCCCACAGGCCAACTGCAGCAGTAGGGGGGGGGGGAGAAAATGTACTGATGCCGATCCCTCCTCACCACCGCAGCAGAACAACCAACAAGCCTGGTGGTGAAGAGGGTGACTGGCTAGCGGTGGCGGTGGCGAGGAGGGCTCAGCATTAGTGAGTTTTCTTTTTCCTTGAGTATTGGGTTTGAAAGCTTTTGCCCCGACACTCCACCACCTGTCACCACTATTATCCTCAGGTAAGAGTATTTGCTCTTATCTGCAGATTTCGCTATCGGTGGGGGCCCTGGAACGATCCCCTGTGGATACAGCAGTCCTACTGTAATGAAATTGATGGTAGTATTTACAGTGAGGCCAGAGTTCATCGGCACCCACCTTTTAAAATTCTTATCATTTAACTGAACCAAACTTTTATTAAATTCCCCAGTAATATAATCTATAGTGAGATGTAGATTTAATAATCTCTTCATACTGGACTGTTGACCTTCTTTTAGGTTTTAAAAGTTGCTACTAGTCCTGGAATTCTCTTGATGGGCCAGGTATAAATAGGTTTAAATAAATACATGTAATTTCTTACTTTTGCATTTTAAAAACGTTGGGGGGATCTTTAAGATCAAACCTTATAAATATGACACAAGTAATATGCGATATGTTGGATAATATACAGAACTGTCCTCTGGAAATTGAGGAGAGGAAATCAGTTACCCACTTACAGATTACAGTCTGTTTCTTGTATGGAGATGTGTATATCGATGTTTTGCCATTTCCTGTTGAAGTTTTCTTTTGATGTTTCTCTCCCACTGACATGGTTGAAATGGACATTAACTATGCCACCTCCAGACCTGGCAAGAGACTTTGTCAGAGCAAGAAACCTTTTAGAAACCATAAAGTCCACTGATGGCCACCTGACATATACCTTCTCCCCTTTCAGTGGAACATAAACTATACCCACAGAACATTGCCAGTGATTTGTTATATCTACAGAGTTTTCAGTGTCCCTACTTCTTGCATAACCGCTAGTGGCAGATGCATTTGTATGCAAAATGTCACTGTTTTGACTATGCCAGCAAAGTAGAATGTTCTTTTTTCCCTTTTTGTCTCTTGCATAAAGCCTCTTATATGAAGTAACTGCTTAGATATTGTTTCTGGAAAAGTCTTAGTCTTTTATTAAGTGATCATATATTTGTTGGCATGTATATATACTTACAGGAATATACTGTAAATGAAATGTTTATTGAACAAATGTGTGAGTTCTTAAAACATGGAAAGTGATTGAAAAGATTTAAACTGTCCTTTATTCTTTGTAATTTTAAACTGCACCAATTTAAAGCAAGTCAAAAATTGTTTCTGATAGGATAAAATTAGTACTGTATCAGTACTCAAACATCAGCCACTGTTTACATAAGAGGCTTTAAATGAATATATTTAAAATGCAAAAATTTACACCCCCCCCCAAATGATTATTCTGAATTGTGTTTGTTAAATAATTCTAAAAGTAGACAGTTTAAACAGCAAATATGAAATCAACCTGGTAGCAAAATAGAGTGGAACTTTACATTTAGCAGTTAATAGCACTAATATGGTATTTTTACTGAATTTCTAATCTTCTAGGGAAGAGGTAAATGATAAACTACGAGACATGCCAGATGGAACATTCCTGGTGCGAGATGCATCAACAAAGAAACAGGGGGACTACACACTGACGCTGCGGTAAATAATTGGGATTTACCCTGTCTAAATTATGGGTGGCACATGCTGATAAATAACTAGTGTGAATTTGAACACCAGCTGTGTTTTTCATTCTCTTGAAACTTTTCTTATGTTTCTGTAGATCTTAAAAATTCTGTGTTTTAAGCATGAACAGTGTTCTACTTGAACCAGGATTTAAATCAGAATTTTTGGTTAGCAGAAATTAATTGTATCATCTGCTACCCCCTTTCTGGCTTTCCTTTTCCCTCTGCGTTTTGCTGTATTCATCACAGTAGCCTGTGGTGGAGACGGTCATTCCAACAACAGTTTGCTGTTGTGAACTATATATATACACGGGCGTGGGTAGGCAGTATGCAATACACAGGGCAGGACTAAGATAGTTTCAGAATCTTGCACAACTTTTTGTCTCCCTTGCAATTACTGTTACGGCCTCTACAGTTTCATTTTAGCTTGTCTCTATATCCTTGCCAGTTTTTCTTGCATCCCTCTGTTTTTGCTAAAGGCTTGTTGAAAACAGCAGTTTTGAGGCAGATTGGAAGGAATATAAGGATTGATTAATATATACAGTACAATGTATGTCTAAAGATTCTCAGTCATCCAGATGAGGTTATCCAAATGTTGAGTCATTATCAACTCAACTTTCAGATATACTGTGTACAATATATAGTATATTATTTGTAATGGCACAAGATTCAAAATGTCTTTGGCACAAAGTACATATAGCCTTCCTCCAATTCAGTGTCATGAAGAAGAGCTAACTGGGAATGGGAAAAATAAACAATCCAAGTCATTTTCCCAAGTCTACTCCTTTTTGCTTCTCACACACTCACCTATAGCTGAGGCTGCTGTCTCATCCAGAACGAGTAGCGGAGTGATCTCTACTTTTCTAAATCCCCCTCAAGACAAACTAAAGTCTTCAGGTTGTAATTATAGGGTTGCCACTTTCTGGAAAGCCAAGGAAAGTCAAGGAAATTGAAATTGGTCAGGAAAAGTCAGAGTAACTATGAAGGAATGGGTTTGCCTTTACATATTAGTATATTTTCATTTATTTGCTATGATTTCCCTACATCATGACTGCACAGTATAATATGTTTGTTTTTGTTATCTCCCTTATAGGAAGGGTGGCAACAATAAGCTGATAAAAATATATCATCGGGATGGGAAATATGGTTTTTCTGATCCACTGACATTTAATTCTGTTGTGGAGCTGATTAACCACTATCACCATGAGTCTCTTGCCCAATACAATCCAAAACTTGATGTGAAACTGATGTATCCTGTATCCAGATACCAACAGGTTAGATATCCAAATAACCCATGTTATCATTAAACTTAAGTGTTTTTGTGTATGATTTCCACAGATAATATACAAGTTAATAAAAACCAATATGAGTAGCATCAGGATATACTAGAGAAATGATTGGAATCCTCCTTAGAGAATAATTTTTTAAATTGAGGTTGGCAGTGGGTGACTTTGGAGATGTTATGAAACTTTGACACGCACATCAGTCTTAGCTAGAATAGCTATGGTGGGTAATGCTGGGAGTTACAGTCCAACAGTCTTTTGAGGATAGTAATACAGTACAGTATATTCATTCCTTTTCTAGACCTTACTGGCTGTTCTGACTCATCTCATAGCCACATCTTAAGTATCACAAAGTCTGTTCATAAATTGAGTGCAGGGTGGGCATGGGAATGATATGATCACAACCTTTCCTAATTCTCATTAAATCTGAGTCTTGGCATCTTAATTTTTTCTAACATTGATTAGTATCTCTTTAGAATTTCTTTTGTACAAATCTGTACAGATTTTCTATTTTGATGTATGCAGGATCAGTTGATAAAAGAAGATAATATTGATGCTGTGGGCAAAAAGCTTCAGGAATATCATACTCAATACCAAGAGAAAAGCAAGGAGTATGACAGATTATATGAAGAATATACCAGAACATCACAGGTATGTTGCACATATATATATATCACAGACATGTTGGCTACCCATCTGCAGGGGAGGGCATGCACACTTAAAGCAGCTGGGGGAAGTGGTTAAGAGTACTTCCCACACCTCCGTTTCTTCCCTACAAAAACCACTTAGCACTGGATTTGAGAACTCACCACGAGTTGTGTTGCTGTCAACTTGCTGTGAACCTACTAGAGAGTGTCTGTGCTGCATGAGGATTCTGCTGGGTGGGAGCACAGCAAAGGGTAAGCTAGAGAGTAAAATATATGGTTTCCATTCTTTAAAAATATGAAAGGCTGATCTCTACAGAGTTATTTCATCAATTTCTTAGTGGCTGGAGACCCTATTGGATAATTATGCAGATAACTTGACTATAGAAGTTTCAGCAAGCTCTTTAAGCCTAGTTTGCCATCTTTCAATCCTCTAAAAATCCATAATGGGAACTGGAGATGAGGCTTCATCCATGTCTTCTGTTGTGATGGTAGACTGTGATTGTTTTACCCAATTCTGAATTCTCATGGTGTTGGATCACATCTTTGTGAGGAGGCAAGAAAGCAAAGCTAGAGTACTCAAACAGCCAAAGGGTCTTGTTGATTAGGTTTTATTATTTCAGTTTTGGAACCCCAAACTTTTCAGTATCAGATCACATGCTACCAATTAAGAAGCCCAGCATTATCTTCCTTGTGTTATATAAAAATAATAATATATAATGGCAGAAAGTATCTCTACATTTTTGTGCTTCCAGTAGTTAATCAGTGACCTTATAAATTGTTTTTTTTTTCTGTGTAGGAGATTCAGATGAAGAGGACAGCAATAGAAGCATTTAATGAAACAATCAAAATATTTGAAGAGCAGTGTCACACCCAAGAGCGATGTAGCGAAGCAAACATTGAAAAACTTCGAAGGGAAGGGAATGAGAAAGAAATTGAACGGTAGGTCTGCAAAACTTGAAATTTACCAGAAGTCTGTGTCCTAGTGTGGTAGCAGCATGTCTTCTCTCTAGCAACCACTACATTCCTTCGAGCCCCCAAACCTGAAGGAAATAAAATATTAGTTTTAATTTTATATATATTATAATGTATGACTTCAATTAAAAATTGTAGCTCCTCAGTTCCAATCCAAAGCAGAATCACACTTTACGATCTTGACAGGGGAACTTTCTGTCTAGTTCCTGCATACTTTTGGGAACCTGGACAGTATTTAACTATTTTATTTTCATTTTCTTTCTCTTGTCAGCTGAATTCTTGATAACTCCAGTCAAAGTTATTTCAGAATTTTTTTAAAAAAAATCTGCATGTCCTTTTTCATTTTATCAGGCGTAAGAAAGCAGCAGCATTTGGACTAGTACAGATCTTGTGCTTGCTAGAGACTCCTATACCGTATTTTAAATCTGTATTTTACTTTCATCTTTCTGTAATTCTGGTTTAGCCCTTAACTCATAAAATGGGAATAGGAAGCTTTTGAGTGGATGCTTGTTTAGGTTCAAAGCTGGGACAGTTTCTTGCACGTGATCAATCCATGGTGCTATTCAGTCTCACTGATAGATGAGACACATGTCAGAATAAAATTTGTTGTTGTTTGTGGGCTTGATATGTGTGCTTCTACGTGTAACCTTTTAGAACATTTTACATTGCTTTACAGGATTATGATGAACTATGAAAAATTAAAATCACGTCTGGGAGACATCCATGATAGTAAACTGCGACTTGAGCAGGACTTGAAGAAGCAAGCCCTGGATAACCGAGAAACTGACAAGAAAATGAATAGTATCAAACCCGATCTTATTCAGTTGCGGAAAATCAGAGATCAGTACCTTGTGTAAGTGAGGATCCTGCAAATATGAATTTCATGTGTCAGACTAGATGAGTATTAATGCAATTAGCAATTGCTTTAATGTTTTGTTTTGTTTTTTTAAGTAGCAGGTATGCTAGAACTTGATCTCCATATTACATGCTATTGTGTCAGATGTGTGTCATTTTCTACCCTCATACCTGCTCTTGCATTTGGCTCCTCATTACAGTCATGGTGATTTAACTCATTTGTCTATCTAAAATATTAATGTACAGGGAGATCTCCTTGGGTTAAAAAGTGGCCCACCTTCTCCCCTGCCTGTGCCAGCGTGCCAGCCAGATGATCCGTGTGGTTGGGTTCTTCCACCTCTCCCATCCTTGGAAAGGCTCTGAGAAGGGCGGAAAGAAGGTAGCTGTGCTGTGGGCAGCTCCGCCTGGCTCCTTCCCACTGCACCCAGGCAAGGAAGAGCCATGGAAGAGGCAGAGAAGGCCGGCACTGGGCTCCTCAGGCGGCGTCACCGTCGCTCCAGCAGCCACAGCAGCTCTGAGCAGTCGTCGCCCAGCCCTGCGATATGCTTTGACCCGCTGCTAGCGCAGTATTCAGAGTGCACACCACTGTCTTGAGTACAAGAGAGAGAGAGATGAGAGAGAGAAAGCACACACACACACACACACAGAGAGAGAGAGCTTAAAGAGCGAGAGAGCTGGGGGGAGCTGAGGGAGAGAGAAAGAAAAAAGTGCTTCAAGAGAGAGAGGGGGAGAACTGAGGGAGAGAGAGAGAGAAAGCGCTTTGAGAAAGCGTGCTTAAAGAGAGTTGAGAGGGGGGGGAGAGAGCTTCGAGGGAGGGAGAGCTTTGAGAGAGAAAGAGATGTTAGGGGCGAGATTGGGCGGTGCACTATGGGTAGCTCCGCCTGGCCCCTCCCCACTGCGCCCGGGCAAGGAAGAGCCACGGAGGAGGCTGACGGCAGCCCCACAGCGCAGCATCACTGTCGTTTCAACAGCCACAGCAGCTCCAAGTGGTCACCCGGCCCTGCAGCATGCTTTGACCCACTGCTGGAGTTGTATTTGGAACAATTGCTGCTGTCCGAGTACAAAAGAGAGAGAGAGAGAGAGAGAGAGTTGAGGGAGGGTGAGAGAGAGAGAGAGAGTGCTTTGAGAGAGAGAGAGAGAGACCCACTGCTGCGTTGTACTTGGAGTACACTGCTGTCTGCTTAACAACCTGTCTGAGTATGAGCTTTGAGAAAGAGAGAGAAAAAATGGCATGTGGAAGGAGTAGGGTATAAAAATCAGAAAATGGGGGACTGACCACTCTGGTGAATGAGGGAAGGGTAGTCTGTTTTGAGGCAAGAGATGATGGGATGTTCACAAGTAACGGCAATAATGGGCTAAAAGGGAATTGATATGCAAGAGCTAGGAAGAGCAAGAGAAGGCCAGTAAACTCTTTGAGCCTTAATTTTCCCTTCAACTCATGATGCGTCCTTGTCAAAGAAAGACCAAAGCCTTGGCTGCCTTGCCAATCCTCAAATTCAGAGGGACTCACCCTTTCTGGCAAGCACAGTGTGTTCTTTTTAAGTGCCATAAAATCATATCCAACTGATGGTGACCCCAATGGGAATCCTCCAACTTTATTGGGTTAAAATTTAATTTGAAACAATTTTGAACCTTAGTTTTCATGTAGTAGCCCTCAGGCACTTTGGGCCGAAAAAAGTAGACCTCGGACTGTTCAAAGTTGGACAGCCCTGTTTTAGACCAAGGGAAGGCCTTTCCCCACCTCTATCCCAAATAGATTGTGGGTAGGGATGGGCACCAAACAAAAAATGAAACACTGATTTATTGGTTTGTTACATAACATAACAAAACAAAACGGGGAAGCAGTGTTTCATTAGTAACGAACTGAACCAGCGGTTTTTTAGTTTAAAATGAACTGATTCGTTTCTCTGTAAAATGGCTCATCTGGGTCCTAGAGTCACCAAAATTGGTGTAAACCTTCCTTGGACTCTTCACTTTACGACCTCCAAATATGGAGAGATTTGGGGTTCAGGGGACTGAATTATTCAACTTCAAAGGGAGTCCCCCAGGAAAAAAAATAGAATTACAATGTTATGTGCTTGAAAATGGTGATTCCAAGCAGCTAGCAGCATGAAAACTACAGTGGAGCTTCATCAGGCTATTCCCTTGAAGCACCCCCAATTTGCAGAGGTTTACAGGGAGTGGAGTTATAGAGCTCCAAAGGGCCTGATGGGGGATCTTAATTGAAGGAGTGTGGATCGGTGTGCTTTACCAATTTAAGGATTAATTGACAGCTTCCTCTCGGCGTGCCGATCCACACTCCTTCAATTAAGTTTACCCTGCAACCCCTTTTGAGCTCAATAACTCTGTTCCATGTACCCCAAACCTCTCCAAATTGGGGCTGCTTCAAGGAGAGAGTTTGAGGAAGCTCCACTGTAATTTCCACGCTGTTAGCTGCCTGGGATCACTATTTTCAAGCACATAACATTGCAATTCCAAATGTTTTTCCTGAGGGGTACCCCCTTTGAAGTTGAATAACTCACCCCCTGAACCCCAAATCTCTCCAAATTTGGAGGGCTTAAAGGGGAGAGTCCAAGGAAAGTATCTAGGACCCGGGGATCTATTTTATACAGTAACGAATTGGTTTGCTACTTGTTTGTTTTGTACAATTTTTTTAAAAAAATAATTTCTAACAAAACAAAACAAATCATGGGGAAAACCGAACTGAAACTAATCCCAATTTTTCCATTTCGTACTCATCCCTAATTGTGGGAGAAATAACCATGTTTTCTCCACATACCTAGGGGGCACAGATTTTTTTTTTAAAGGATGATTTGTGGCACATGGAAGTGTTCTGTCTTCATAAACTGTATTTTGTCTGCCTGTGTTGTAACCCAAAGTCGGCTTGGTATGATGGCCATGATTCTATTTCACTTTGAAGTGAAAGGCAGCCTATATGTAGTCAATGTTGCTGAATGACACAAATCACAGAGAGCTTAACTGCGCCCTATTTGCCTTCTTGCCTGTTCAATAAATGCATTTTTGGCATCATTGATCATTGATCACTGCCACATATTGCTAGGCAAATGTGTTTCAATGTAGGAATATGTAAAGTAATGCATATTGGGGCAAAAAATCCAAACTTTATCAACTCATGGGCACTAAGCTATCCGTGACAGATCAGGAAAGAGATCTTGGTGCGTTGGTGGACAGCTCCATGAAGGTGTCTACACAATGTGTGGCAGTGGTGAGGAAGGCCAATTCCCTGCTAGGGATTATCAAAAAGGGGATTAAATATAAAACACCCAACATTATAATGCCATTTTACAAAACGATAGTAAGGCTGCACCTGGAGTAGTGTACAATTCTGGTCACTGCATCTCAAAAAAGACATAGTGAAACTGGAAAAGATGCAGAAGAGAGCGACTAAAATGATTACTGGGCTGGGGGACCTCCCTTATGAGGAAAGGCTAAAACATTTTGGGGCTCTTCATTTTGGAAAAAAGGCACCTGAAGGGGGATATGATTGAGATGTACAAAATAATGCAGGGCATGAGTAAAGTTGATAGAGGGATGCTCTTCTCCCTCTCACAAAATCCCAGAACTAGGGGACATCCATTCAAATTGAGAGTTGGTGTTGTTAGTCTGTGGAACTCCCTGCCACAGGATGTGGTGATGGCATCTGGCCTGGATACCTTCAAAAGCGGACTGGACAGATTCCTGCAGGAAAAGTCCATCATAGGTTACAACCGTGATGGAGATGTAATCTCCAGGCTTAAAATTGGGGTACTTCAAGGACCAGATGCAAGAGAGTGGTATCAGGAGACAGAGTCTTGTGTGCTCCTGGACATATTTGGTGGCACCACTGTGAGATACAGGAAGTTGGACTAGATGGGTCTTCGGACTGATCCAGCATGGCTCTTCTTATGTTCTTATGTTATGTGTCCTAGATGTTCATTTTCCTAAAATGTTAAAAATGATGCATAATGTCCATATAGTGTATAGTCAAGTCAATTCCAACTTAATAATGACGCTAGAAGTGTTTCTGAGGAATATGAAATATTTAAGGAGTGGCCTTACCAGTGTCACCTCCCATTGAGTTGCCAATGTTGAGCAGGTGTAATTATGGTTCAAGGAGATCTTAGTGCTTTTTTGTGAATCATCCCAACCACTAGACAATATTAAATGATATATTTTATCTCATTCACAGCTGGCTTAATCATAAGGGAGTAAGGCAGAAACGAATAAATGACTGGCTGGGAATAAAAAATGAAACCATTGATGAGTAAGTTTTTGAGCCCGTAATGTGAATTCTGTAACATGAATAACCAATTGCAAAAAAATACATTCCAACAATTTGTAGCCTTGTGTTAGTACATGCAAATATAGCTTTCAAAGAAACATGGGTTGGTTCTAGATATAACGGCTTCAAATAGAACCAATAAATTCATTGACTGAAATCCAGTAATTTAAAACAGCACATAATGCTGATGTTATCAGTTTTCTCCTATGGTTATATAAAAGCATTAGTTTGTACCCATCTCTTCAATGAATATATCATTATTGGCATGTAGATGGTGAAAAGCTTGTGGGATGGTCCCCATTTTAAAAACTTATACTAGAGATGCTTGAATAGCATTAATCACTATATGCACAATATTCTTATCTTACATGAATAGAATATGAGCATATCAGGCAATGGAATTGCTTTTTTTTTGTACATCAAGGGGTGTAGTCCTGTTTAAGGGGGCATGTATACTTGAGTGAGTTCATACACTTCTGACAGGAGTTAACAGTAGTACTTTAGTTGTATTCTTGATTTTTAAAATGTTCTGCAAAGTTGGCCTTTGTTTGCAGTAAGACTTGTTTCTTTCTAGTTCATACTTTACAAATGAAGAAGATGAAAACCTGCCACATTATGATGAAAAAACTTGGTTTGTGGGAGATCTCAATCGTATCCAAGCAGAAGATTTGCTTTGTGGGAAACCTGATGGAGCATTTTTAATTCGAGAAAGTAGCAAGAAAGGCTGTTATGCTTGTTCTGTGGTGTAAGTAGCAATTTCCTGAATTTTGTTGTTGCTGAAATGCTATACACATGATTATAGAGCAATAAGCCTTGTGCTTGCTTTAAAATGAGTATGCAATGTTGACCTCCATATCTTGAGCTTCTATTTTACCTTAGCATTTGTTTTTGTTTGCTTAATATGAGGATGCTTTACAGATAATACAGTGTGTAGTGATGAAGATATTGACTCATTTGCAGAAGATAAATAAATAATTAAATTTTGGGCTGGCATTTTTTTCAGGGACACTTTACCTGATACTAAAAGAACTGAACTGATTGGGTTTTTTTTTTAAATAATCTTAGCTCCATAGCCCATATACTCTTGAAGTTAAAAAGTAACTTCTTGGATTATAATAACCATAATCCTCTAGTCAGAATGGCTACTAGCTGTGGCAGTTGCTTATGATACACCTATTGGAAAGTTTAGTTCAAAACTGACACAAAAAGTGCAATTCTCTTAATTTCAGATTAATTTTACGAGGCTATTTCTTCTCAGGTGTTTGAAATATGATTTTTAATCTTAGAAAGCCACGATCAGACTATTTATTCTAAATTCTATAACAGACAATGCTTCTGTAAGAAGGAGAAATGTGATTAATTTCCTCTGGAGTTTTAAAGGACTGATATTTTTTAATCTAGGCTGTGATAACTATTTTTATTTATTTCAAAAATGTTATTCCTAACATTCTTATTTTGGCATTCCTTGAAGTGGCCAACTGCAACAGAGTGTAAAAACAACAACGTAAGATACACTGAAGTAAAAAGATTTATTCTTTCCTAAAATGTTGGCTATATAGCAAATGGCTGTTGAGGAAGTAGGAAGTATTTCGAACCTAGAAATCACCACATATACACATGACTATTTATTGTGCTCTTTTTTGTTTATTATGATATGGCTCTCACTGACAAGCCTTTAGTTTACAATTATATTTTATTTTTCCTTTACAGAGCTGATGGCGAAGTTAAACACTGTGTGATTTACAGCACTCCAAGAGGTTATGGGTTTGCAGAGCCATATAACCTATATAGCACCCTTAAAGAATTAGTTCTTCATTACCAGCATACCTCCCTTGTCCAACACAACGACTCACTCAATGTCCGGCTTGCTTATCCTGTCTACGCACAGATGTCCTCCTTCTGTAGATAAATTCTGGGAGGGTGAGATTTAGGTGAAGTGTCGGTTATCTTGGATTTCTTTTCTACAGTTTTTATTAGAACCCAGAGGGCATTCTTTCTCCTTAGACTGCTTGTTTTGCACAAGAAGTGATTTGATGAATGTGAATTGGAGACTTAGCGGCAGCAAGATAACAGCTTTGGGATAGGTTGCCCTGGTGCTACCTGAAGATCAGCTGTGTTTTTATATAAAGAGACTCTCTTTTGTTCTCCCTGTAAGGAACAAGTAACTCAAAATGCATACAGAATACCTAGAAGCAAAACTGCGGAGAGAGAAATTTGCTAGGCATCATCAGCAGAACTTCCTACTTGGATTTTGTTTCTCTGAGGTATTGGTTTCATCTTTCAGTCTTAAGCTCCATGAAAATGGGGGAAAGTCTCTACTACAGAAACTTTTCCACGTTGCTATATTAGCAGCTTTGCTGCAAGTCAGACAAACTTAAAAATGAGGGCTCATCTTGATGTAGCATGGTATTTGGTGAGAGGAGACCAAAGGAATTATGGGGAGAGTTTCAGGTTCATATTTTTAAAAAAATACTGTCAGAGAATGTTGCTTTATGTTTTACCAACAATAGCAAAGTTTTGGTTTTGACAGTACTACAGGTCTTCAAATAAAAGAAACCAAATTGAATCCACCAAAACTTCTCTCATTGCTGGATTGAGCACTTGTTGGGAAAACTGCATTTGCAATCGCACACTTGCCAAAACTTGAAGACAGAAATGTAAAAGTGAAAACTCTATTATGTAATTTTCAAAATTTTAACCTGACCTAATGTAACTGCACCACTTCCCCTGTATTAATTTTTGAACATGTTTTCTTTCTTTCAACGATGTCAGATTTTTTTTTCAAATACTGAGCTTTGGAATGTAAACCAGAATGGAGCTGGCATTTGGCATGTTTATAAAACACTAAACAATGAATATTCTGTTTGAAAACATTTTGGTTTGTTTGTTTGTCTTTTAAAAAAAAACCTTTAAATGTGCAATGGATTGCTTCTCAGTGGCTTGCTAAACCAAAAACAAAACCTAGCATCAAACTAGGTGCAGTCTAGATATACTGTTGAAACTGTCTACAAACTACTTGCATTTGGATTGCACCTGAATCATTATTCCATTGTGCAGGTTTATACTTTTAAGAGTTCATCATTGGCTTTCCCCAAAGGCAAATATTTGGATATATGAGTTTTATGGGATTAGTCCAGATATGAAGTAGTAGACTTGACCAGTATAGAAACAGTTTTTGCTCAGTTTTCATTTGTCATGTCAGATTCATCTGAATTGTATGTTATATTAAATAATATACAGCAAATAGTAAGAACTGGATCCTCAAGACTGACTGTAAGAATTTATGTTCTTAAAAATTCTATTTTTGACTTCTTGTCACTACACGCGTGCCCTTCTTGATTCCTTATTGTAATTACTGAAGACTATACTTGAGATAGAAAACTTGCTTATATGAAAAAGGAAAAACAGGCAGATTCAGCATGAAGTCTTTCCTTTTTTTGGTGTAGTATTTGAAATGCATGCCAGGGATTTGGGACATGGATTTTTTCTGGCTCTACCCTGCCTTTTATGCCACCTTGAATCCCCCAGACTGTTAGACTAATGTTTACACAAAGCAGAATGCACTATATAGGAACATAGAAGTATTATGCAGAATACAAAATTGCTGAACAGGAAAATGATAACTCTTAAGCACTATTCATCAGTTGGAGGGGCCATACTAGGTTGTTGGGCATGTCCCAAAGCACTTCTGTTTTGCACTAATCTTCCATCTCTTAAGATGAATGCTGGCTAATCAGCTGCAGCAACATCTTCTAAAAATGAGATAGTGGTTGTCAGTCTTTAAAATTGGGAGAAAATGATAAATGGCCTCATATGCTCTCTTCTCTTCCATCTTTTCTTTCCCCAAACCTGGACACTGCACATCTCCTTCAGTCACCAGCATTACCTTCTTTCACTTAAGCGTGTCTCTGTTTTTCCCCAAAATACTGTAGATGCTCTGAAAACCTTGTCAGCTTGCTTATTCTAATGTTCATCTGTGCATTCACCTGTCATAGGTTCATGCACGGAAAATAAAGAGGCTCCCTTTAAAATCATAGGAGCCTTCCAGGGATACCAGGGATCATTTGTTGCACTTTGGGTGTGATCAAACTGTGAAATAGACTAATTGGCAAAATGAGGCAGAGCTATATGAACCTCATAACTTTGCAGAAATTTGGCCCGGTTTGCTAATGTTTTTGAATCCATAATTATTTTTCTATTATGGATAAAATTCAGAAACACTCACTTCCTTTAGACTTGTATTTTAAATTTCCTAATTAACTTTTATACAGAACAGTTCAAAAGCCTCCTTGCTGGACTTTACACCAGCACATTCTGGCACCTTTGTTTTAAAATGGTGTGCAAATGAAATGTATATATAGCTTCCTTTCAGTTTGCCTCTCTGTATTTGGGTTAGGTGAATAAGTAACAACTGCTGATGTTGTCTATCTTGAGTACAGCTGCTGCTGCATTAGACGTTTGAATGCGCCTGGCCTGTGAAAAATCATTCTGATGACAGCTGAAATATGTAGCAAGTATATTCTGTGAACATCTTAATTCAGTTTACAACTGCCTCTCTAGATTTAATATTCCTGACTGTGGTGGAATTTAGCTGGCCTCAAGTGGCAACACTCTTAATTCTCATGGCTCAAATCACCTTTGATTTCTAAGAGTAGATCTCCTATCATCACGACCTATATTAGATATGAAAGCAAAGGCATTAGAGACAATAACAGAACCTCAGTAGATTAATGCGTACGGTGAATGTATAGAAGCCATCTTTGTTTTCAAGCCAATAAGGAAGGCTTGTCATAATAGCACATATGGACCTTCATTGCAGTTTCTATGCATTCACACTAATGGGTTCTGTTTTGTGTCCACGCATAGATGACCACTTGAAGAAGGAATATGACAAGAAGCGGCCCTTTTAAAAAACCAACAGTTGTCAATTATATTGTTCTCAGTTTACCATCTTTGCAGATTTTCCCCCTTCCCACAGTGTTAAGAAATAGTGTGTTCTAAAATATGCAGAGTTTATCTGAAATATATTTGCAGGATTTGGGATGATTCAGTATTTTGAATTCTCGCTAATGGAAAATGGCTTCCTCAGTTGCCATAGCAGGTGTGATGCACATAGAACAGCTAGGAATGAAAAATAATTAACCATCAGTAGTTTTACTGATTAGTTTCACTGTCAGTCACACTCTATCAGATCAAATACATAGGTTTACTGTGATGCTTCAGGTCTTAGTATGGACAGTACATTGCTTCCTCTCATCCCCCCACCCGCCCCCAACTTGGTACAGTTGTCTAACCTTTTTAACAGAATAGAATAAAATACAGCATCAGTGGATACCTTGCAGGTCTATGAACCAGAAATTCATTTTAGGTTGCAATAGGTTTTGCACATCCATGCTCAAGCAGATTGTTTTCCCCACACCAAACCAGTTCTTTGTATTGCATCCAAAAATACTTCTGAAATCACCAGAATCTCAGAAGTGCTTTGTCAAGCAATGATGTGTAGGAGAATGCTATTAGAAAGAAGCAAACATTTGAAAACTCTTACGTATACATATTGTTATGTAACCTTTAGGATTATGGCCTAAAATAAAAAGGGCCAGGGGCCCTAAAAATTTAAGCCTCCCTCTAACATCATCAGCAAAATGACTTTCATTCATGTCTACAAAGAAATGGGCATGCAGAATCCTTCCAGTTCCCGTGCTTTTGATTTATAAGTGTGTAGGTGTTTGGTTAAAATATGTATAAATGAGAAGTACCATGCCAAACTGCTTGTATAAAACAGCCAAACACCAATCTGCACGAGCTCAGGAAGAAGGATAGGAGCAGTCATGGAGCCTGTCTTAGCACAGGCAAACAATAGCCTCTAGAAGCAAATATTTAGGTTTAGGGTTATTAGATTTCTTAGGCCTTTTTTCTAATATATATATAATATTCAAATGTGGGCACGTCTAGTGCTATATTAAGGGCTTGGTTAGTTTGGGTCTGTAATTATGCTCTCGCTTGCTATGGAAAGCTTTGACAACCTGTACAGTGGCTTGATGCTGTTTCTGTTCACATAGCAGTTTTCCTGTTTTGCAATCACATTTACAGATCAAGAGAAGCCCCTTTTTGGTACTTGAACATATTTTTCAGTTTGAATGTGTGTGTGTGTGTTTGCTTTGTTCTTGTTTTTTTTAAATTCACACTAAAACAGGGAATATGAATCTAAAGTGGTAGTTTATATTATGTGTGTGTGTGGAGACCTACATGCAGAATTTTCTGTGAGGTGACAAGTTAAAGGTGCAGATTTGGGGAAGCATTTTAGTATATTTGCAAAATTATATGTCATGAGTTTTATTTTATTTCGTAGTACCTATTTGTTGAAATATGAATTCATATACAGTATATCTGATTTATGGTTCAAGAAGTTTAACATGTTTCTGAAATGTCTGATTTTCCCTGTAAGACCCCTGTTTTTGGAAGAAGTGTGAGTCTTGTTTTTGCCTCTCTTGAGAACTCCATTCACTGATAATGCAGCATGATTTAACTGTATCTTCAGGAATGAATTTGGTTTCTTAGCCAAGAACACTTTCCCCAATATAATTTTGTTGATGGAATTGTTTTAAGACATGGTGATGGAATAGGTGGCAGATGAAATTGCATTGTATAATAAACAGATGACTTATGGCCCCCAAGGCTGAAACCAGCAGAGGACCTTGTGTAGACAGCTGTACCAAGGCAAGGAACAAACCGTTTATCAAGTCCCCTAGTACCACTGATCTTCTCCTAGTCCTTATGACTTATTCACTCATCAACTCCTTCCTACATGCTTAAGGAGTTTTGACAGAGTGGGGATGACTTCTGCATATCTGCTTTATAGGTCACAAAAGTCATTTCTTATCACTACAGAAATCTTGATTCACTAAAGCTGGCAGCAGTTTGGGAAAGTTGATACCCATTGCCCAGGCAATGGAGACCATTTTATTCAGGCCAGCACTTTCCCTCCTTCCATGCTTCTAGCAGTTGTCTCAATGCAAGCTGTAGACATCTTGGCTAAGCTAGGACTCTCCTTCCAGTCAGCGGAAAAATGTTGCACATTCTTTTGTCTGCACCTGTGACCCACAGCAGCTCTGCACTGAGAAGGAATGGAAGCACTTGTCAGAGAGCAGCAGCAGCATACTAATAATGTATGTCATGGAAGGATCTCAAAAGGACCTCAAAAACACTCTAGTTGGCTTTCTATAACCCTTCAGATGAGAGAAGGGACCAGCCCCAACATGGAGGTATTTCATGTAATTCCTCTGCCAACTAGTTGGTCTCCACAAAGTCATAAGGCACAGGAAGGAATGTCAGGGGTGTGTATGAAAATGCACTACACAAATTGGTTCAGTTTGCTAGTTAAAACATAAGTTATCACTGCATGCCATAAAAAAAACTATCAACTTTCATAGAAAGCCCTCCTTTGCTTTGATATGAGATTTTCTTTAGGTCTAATGTATGAAAAGCGTCTGCTTCCAATAAAACCAAAAATGCAAAATAACATTTGCAAACCAATATTATGTTTCAAATGATATGAGGGAGGCAAAAGATACAGGACTGGCAGTCTCACACCAAAACAAGTATCATCTTTGAGGGACAAATAACCAAGGGAAGATAGCCAGGAAAGAGGTTTGAAAAAGGCCTCTCTCCCCACAGCCATTCCTCTGGGAACCAGATAATTGCTTTGAACAAAGAACAATGTATAGAAGGTCCAATCATGGATACCCCACCTTTGTTAAATTGGCCCTGAGCTTAAAGGTGTCTGGAAATAAGTTTGAACTGAATACTATCATAAATAGCAATGATGTTCTGCAGGCAGAAAGCTTCCAATGGAGGGAGGGAATTCTTGAGAAACCCTTATGTCTATTTTGTTCCAAAGGGTATATATGAAGATCAATAATCCACCTGTGAATTTTCTAGAATGATAAAAAGTTTCAAGCACTGGCATCTTGGGCTGAATCCATAGTTTTTAATGCAGTTTTTTCTACTGTTCTACTTTGGCATCCTGCCTCAGTCCTGTTTTACAACTAATACAGATCTTGCTTATTGGTTTAGAACACAACTTGAAGAGCAATATGCAGTGAAAGACAGAAGAATCTCTTGGATTTGATAGAATACATACTGACAATGATAGAAAAATAACTGCATGTAGCCATGACTTGTGTTTTAAACTCTACTCTGGTATTTCATATTGCTCGATGTCATGCCCATATCCATGGGAACATTGCACTTTCTTCAGTTAGCACCTTGGTGCACTTATTTTTTGGAAGTGGGGAGCAGGATTTGCAGTAACGGTCAAAAGGCTACTATTTCAAGATGTTTTCAGGGCTCGACATGCTCCTCTCTTCATCAGCGTTACATTACTTTTGGTGGAGTTCCACCCTGGTCCTTTACGCCAGCCAGCTGTGCAGGTAAAATTGTGTGCTGAGTGTTTGGTCTTTGGGTGACTGAATATAAAGTATGGTTCATTATGTTGAATATTCTGTAATTTTGCCAGTTTACAGCACCATGGGATTGTATTGGTCTGTAACCAATCACTTGCTCTGTGTGTGTGTGTGTGTCTGTGTGTGTGTGTGTGTACTGTATGTATATAGATATATGGGGGAACTAAATTCACATATACATTTTTATGCATTTGCCATAAGTGGCACTGCCCTTCCGAAAGTCTATTTTCACTATTTGCACTTGCTTTCTCCATCTTACAATTGGACAGCTGGGTACTGTTTTTTGTTTTTGCTTTGCTTTATTTTGTTTCTGCCTCCCTTCACATAGAGACCTTACCAATTCTTTTTATGTATTTTTGCTTACCTTTTTTTAGTGTGTTAAGCATTTTATCCAGATAAAATATTCAACATTTATTAAAAGCAAAGTTGCTACATTTCAACAAGCCACATTTTTTTATGATACAGCGCTGGTTACACATTTTTACATACAGTACATGAAAACCCCATCTAAAACTAATGTGCAAAAGAGAGCAGTATTGTCGTAGCATTAACCATTGTGTATGGGAACATGTGAGTGTGTATGCGTGTGTGTACACACACAAACACACATAGCTTGTATCTGTCGAAGAATGACTGGATAATTTCTTTGACTTGGATTGAGGGATGCCAGGGCTGTGCACTCCAATGTACATCTCATACATGGATACCGCATTCTTGAAATCCACTTTGGTTTTCCTTTTAAGGGATGCTATTTTTCAAAGACTTGCTTCTCATGAAGCAACGGGAATTGTTTTTGGTTTTGTTCTTTTTAATATGAATTCCAGCATGTAATTTTGGTAGTCTTGTTGGTATGTAAAAACCTGTTCTGTCATTTTATGGTATAGTCAAATTCATGTAGCTTAACTTTTAAAAAAGAAACTGCTTCATAGGAAAACAGTTGTATGTTAGTCATTATGTAGTTTCTAGATGAGTAATGCAACATTGTACTTGTCACCAAATGTGCTATGACCTTACTGTATGTTTCTATTTTTTAAAAAATAGATGGTTGAGCTTTGGAATCCCAGACACTAAGCATTCTGGCCCACTTTGCTTTAGAATAAAATGCAATAAAAGATTGCAATAAAGCACATTTAAATGTAATGTTTTAGAAGGATGTACTGACCGCTGTTTCTAATAAATTCAGAAATACAGCCTAACTTGTTAGTGATGTGGTAAAAATGTGTTGGCTCCATTTCAAAACTTTTAGATTTGTCTTAAAAATACATTCTAAGAAATCTTGTTAATTTTTATATAAAAATATTTTGGAATCTCTGTGACCATTACATTTCAGAATCTTAACTGGCAGGATGATTTGTCCATCTGCTGAAACTCCAACTATTAAAGCTATATTTGGTGTGTACAGTACAATCCCTGTACTTCTGCAGTCTCAGGAAAAAGCCTATGGGCTGGATGGAACAAATTACCATTTATGTATTCATATTTCAATTTGTCTCTACTAAAAACTAAATATTGAAACATGGAAAGCATCAGAACAATATTATAATGGTCATAAAAAAGTATTTCAATGAGTGCTATAGTTAGTCAACCCATAGTATAATAACTATGTTGGTTATTCTGAGTACTAATGCTGGTTTGTTTTAGCTTAAGCTTTTGCTATCCATCAAGCACATAATTCAATGCCAGTCTGCCTAATCAAGGCTTTATCACAAAGTAATGAACTCTGGTTTCACTACTAACCTTTCTCATTCAATTAAAAAGAGCACTTCATTGTGCAAGGATGAGGAAGGATGCCAAACTTTACATAGCAAATGGCCACCTGAATATTGACATCATCAATGGTAGTAGTCAAGATGGTCTACAAGGCGCTCACTACCATACACAAAGTGACAGAAAAGTAAAGAAAAATTCTATAAACTGGCTCCTTTTACCATCAGTCAATCATTTCTTACCCAAACACAATGCAATTGCCAGTCTGCTTTTCAGCAGGTATGAATGGGAAGAGCACAACAGGATATCCTGTGGACCAGCCATTCACAGCTTCATTTTTGGCTATGGGCATAAATGCAATATGAAAGAAATATAAACAAATTCAGGATTGTATAAGTCACATAACAAACCTTATAGGTAGTGTGTGAAAAATTGTGTCCCATCTGTGTCACCCTCCCCATTAAGAATGTCTGCTACAGTCATCAAACTATGTTTTTGTTAATTGTGGCAGAAATTGTCAAACTCAAAGTCTGTTGGGTAAATAGTACATGAAAGAGAATGGCCTGGCATACACAAAACGATGTTCAATGCATTGGTGACATCCCTGCAGGGACTTTCACTAGAGACCAGCCAGTGACTTCTAAGGCCTCCACTCATGTATGTTCAGGGCAGGTACCCTCTTGGAAATGGACAGCTAGTAATAATAATAACAATTTCATGTTGCCAAGTTGATTTTGACTTAACCAGGGCCCTTTTCATGGTTTTCCAGATGTAGAAAGTACTCAGACAGTGCTGCTTGTTAATTTTGGCAGCTTTTTTCCTGTTTGCAATGCTGTCATGATATTGTGCAGCAATATTAGGTCATTTTCTAGCATTTTGAATCATGAATATAAAATCACAACATCCCACATTTATAAAACTAAGATTGGGCTGTTGTTTTTAAAGAATTGAATTTCCTGGCTTTTTAAAATGGAAGTTTAAGCATAAATATGCAACACACAAATTCCATCAGAAACTTCCATCATGTAGAATTACCCAGTGCTAGAGAATTTCATATAAACATATGATCTGTACTTTGGTTGCTGCGATAGAAGAGAAGCAAAAACATCTCCATTCAAAATATTTTGAAGGGCTGATTTTTGACTTAAGGAATGATGAAGCAAAAGTGTAAGTGCCACACACACAATGGAAAAATATACACACCTTTTAGCCTTTCGGGTAAATGCTGTCATGCCCACTTCACTGAGTGCAAACTAGAAAGCTATGTTCTGAAACATTTTTTGGGGTTAGGCAACTTTAAGCAAGACGATAATGGACCCAAAACCTTATGAACATGCTGTTCACATGTTTTCTAAAAGATGTCCCTTGTTGAAATAATAAAAAGGGAGAATTTTGAGTTTGCAAAGACTGCCACTGACAATCAAGGTCAAATCATCTATACTATGTGAAAGAAAAACAGGGAAGAAAGGGACAAAAATAACTCATTTGAAATGTGCTGTTGGAGGAGACCCTTACAGCTATCGGAGGCAACCAGAAAGGCAAAAAAGTCCGTTTTCAATAAGTCAAGCCTACAGTCTCACCAGAGCAAATGTGAATTAAGGCTATCCTACCATGCACATATAATGAAAATACAAACTGACCATAAAAAAATACTGCTGAGCACTCACTAGAGCAAAAATGATTCAACTGAAGCTATCTGACCATGAACATATAATAAAAATACAAAACTGAACAGAAAAGACAATATTGCTGGGAAAAATAAAGGAAAACATGGGTGTTAGTCTGCAAGACATGAGCAGAACTTACTGGGAGGGAGGGAATGCTGGGTGGGGGAGGGCAGAGGAAAGATAAAACAACCAAGCAGGACAGACTGTTGGTTTGCAAAATCTGAATAGATCTATTGATAGGCCATTTTGGAGACCATTAACTCACAGTCACCATACATCACAAGTGACTTGGAGGCACATAACATATTTGGAGAGTTTTTTCCCTTAACTCGGACAATTTTATTTTGAAAAGATCGCTGTTAAAATGTCAAGTGTCTGTGATGTAAATAAATGAGACAAAGATATACAGTGGACCCTTGTATAACAAACGGCTTGTATAACAAAATTTGTACAACATAAAAAATTCCGGAGATATGGAAAATTAGCTTAATAACATAATCGTCTATGGGGCAAATCTGTACAACATAAAATGGGATCACTTTGTTTTCAATGCATTCCTATGGGAAATTTGTATAAAGGAAAATTTGCTTAACATAATTTCATTTGGAACGAATTAATTCCTTTATACAAGGTACCACTGTATTTCAGAACTTTCCCCACCTTTAATAAGATCTATGAACTGTAAGTACAACATAGTTGAACCACAAACTGAAATATTTTAGGTGGAGGAAGGGAAGATAAAAAAATGAAATAATATGGTCTTCAGAAAAGCCTGACAATGGTAGCTTGACCTTAAAGAAAGTTTTTCTACAGATCCTGGTTCTAGGCATAAGCAATGTGGCTTGATAAGGTCTCCTGCCTGAAAGAACACTCATTCAATAGGCCCACTAGTTGATACAGAAGTCCTACTGCCACCTTAGCTAGACCTCCCCAGTAAGACAAGGGGTCAGTTTCTTGGTTTTCAGGGATCCTGCATGTACGCCTCTGCCATATCCTTCCTCTGAGGTGGTGTCTCTGGAGGACAGGCACCTGTCATGCTTGTCAAGACAGTGTCCCAGGAAGCTGCTTCTTTTGTTAAAGGGATGAGGGACTCTAGAATGCAATTAAGGCACGTTTTGCACTCTGGCTGCTCCAGATGCCACTTGTAAAATGTTCCTTGGCCAGCTTTCTACTGTCCCATTTGCCTGACACCCCAATATTAGTCAGGCACTACCATGTTACTATGGGTTGTTTGGGATGGCAATTGGCAATGAGGTGCCAGTTCTGCCACAAACCTATGGAAACCAGTACTCTCCTCCAGAAAGAATGGCTAGTCATTTGGGGCTATCTTTTATCCTGGGCAATGAGTAATCATGGCATTTTTATATTTGCAGAAGGTATTTTTCTTTGCCCCTCCAAACTCCTCCACGGTAGTCTTAAAAAACCATAGAGCAGAGAGCATCCACACCTCTAAAGAAGCCGATAAGAACGATAGGCATCTGGAGACAGCGCTGAAGGTCTGTGGATATCCAAAGTTGGCCTTGAGTAAGGCAGTGTCCCCTCCCAGAAGAACAATTGATCAGTCTGAAACCCAGAGCTGATGGAAGAACCTAGTCATTCCTCACATGGCTGGTATATCTGAAAAGCTTTAAAGCAGGCATGTCCAAACTTCGGCTCTCCAGATGTTTTGGACCACGACTCCCACAGTCCTTTGTCATCGGCAATACAGTCTTGGAATTCTGGGAGATGTGGCCCAAAACATCAGGAGGGCCAAAGTTTGGACATGCCTGCTTTAAAGGATTTTTGGCAAACACCACATATCCATTCACTTCAAGCCCACAAACACACTAAGGCAGAAACTTGTCCATCCAAAAGACCAAACAACAAAACAAGAGGAGCAATATAGTATATGCAGTCCAACATATTGAGGAGTGTGCTGAACTCTACACTGGAGAAACTAAACAGCCACTAAACAGAAGGATGGGCCAGCACAAGAGGGACAACAGCTCAGGGACAGAATCAGTAGCATACTTCATTTGAAGGACAAAGGACACTCATTCAAAGACAAGGGTGTACACTTATTAGACAGAGACATCAGGGAACCTGTTCATGTGTGTATTGAGAATCCATCTCTCAAAGGGGCTTAGGCACAATCTGTCTCCCATTTACCATGCTGCCCTTTTGTCGATCCCCAGACAAATCAGAAAGACTTCACACCTCCACCAGGAAGACCACTGCTTAATGGGTGTAGGGATCTTTGACACATCCCTGCCCATTGTCTATCTAATGAGCTTATTCAGACCAGGGTGAAATGAAACCAAGGTGGAGTATAAATTGGAGGTTGCCTACCAACCTTCATCAGACTGATGAAGCTACTTGGATGAGTACTGAAACATTTTGATCCTACAAGAAAAGAAGTCTAATGGCCATGACTCAACCCCCAGATATCCTCACAAGGATGACTGAGAATCTCCACAGACATTTCTCATTTCCTTGCAAATGGGCCATGAGAGGATATGAAACGAGGCTCAACCTCATAGTTAGCTTTCTTTCTGCAACCCTGCTCCACTTTTTTTCCTCCAGCAAGGAGACAGTTGGAAGCACCTGTTTCCTTTTTCAACTGTTCATAGTTCGTTATGATGGTTTTTTCCATGATGGTTATATTATGGATACACTCAAATCCTTGCCTGAATGTGGAAAAGAAGCATGTGACTGTTGTTTAATCAGTCTGTGGCTAAACAACCTGTATAGGTTAGATTTCTAGATTGCTGAGAAGACAGAATTTGAATTGTTCAGTGAGGTTCTACATAGTAGTGAGGGGAGTACAGTATGAATTCCACACAAGAAATAAATAAAACTAAGTTTGAATTTAAAATGCTTATTGTACTTTGAAAAGGTTAAAGAAATGTTGACAACCCTGTCTTTACCAGCTGAAGAAAGGCCAAAGGTTTACTGAATATCTCTCAAGGAAAGTATCTAAATTATGCATAGTACATTTATACTTTGTATGGGTAAACATAGTTCCTCAAGTTATTTTTCATGATGAACCAATAAACACTTATTTTTATTTATACTGTACTTGCTAGTCTCGAAAGAACTCTGCATAACCCTTGAGGTGATGGCAAAGCAGAATCTATTTATTGGTGGCAGTAGAATTTTTTATTTCATTTTTCAACACAAATTTTAACTTATTGAAGCCTAATCAAGCCAGTGGAAGTGATACACCATGTTTGTTAGACCCTATAGTCTCTTTTACTGGAATAATCAAGGCTTGTAAGAGGTGTGCTTGTCATACTAGTGAATTGCAATTCACTTAAAATACTTTCAATGTCTTTGAGGCCATAGTAGAGATGGAATGGAAATGAAATAGTGCATGAACCTGAGACCCATTCATTACCAAAGACGATAGATAAGTGTTGCATCTAAATCCAATGATCGACTGGCTAATATCCTATTGCTTAGTACAGTACGTCACACTAGAGTAGGCCCCATTGAATCAGTGGGGATTTGGTGAGTCAGGTCTTCCACTGGTTCTGTTGATTCAAATGGGCCTAGTCTAGTTGTGACTTATTATGCTTAAGTAAGTCACAACTACTGCAGGCCCATTTAAATTAATACCACTTACAAATGTGTTGACTTACCAAAGCCCTACTGAATCAATGGGCCTACTCTCCAGTGACTTATTAACCTCAACAACAGGATTTCAGCCACTATTTGAAAATTATATATTTTAGGACAATACAGTACTGTCAGTTTTTATAGCTGTTTATCCCTCCAACTATAGGTGGTGGTGGTGGTGGTGGTGGAGGAGGAGGAGGAGGAGGATGTGCCATCACAATAATAGTAATTGCATGCTGCCAAACCGATTCTCATTTATGGCAGCCCTTTCCAGATTTTCTAGGTAGAGAATACACAGAAGAGATTGACTATTCAATTCTGGTGTGAGGATCCTCCAGCTGCGCAGCTTGCCCATGACTGCACAGGCTGGGTCTTGTCCCAGAAAGCACAGTGGACAACAGAACAAAAAAAGTGTACCCAAGATGCATTGCACCACCACCACCCACAGTTTGTGGGTGGTGGGTGGGAGGAGTTAGAGCATTTTTATGGTGTTTTGGAGTCATTCTGGACATTTTTTTTTTTTGCTGAGGGATTTGGACCTTTTGAGCTTGGAAAGGTAGGGGGGGAAAGGTAAAGGTTCCCCACACACATGCATGCTAGTCATGTCTGACTCTAGGGGCAGTGTTGTGCAAGTCCTTGGCCATGTGGCTAGCATGGCTGCAAGGAAACTCAGTTTTACCTTCCCGCGTTTTGCAGCAGTACCTAGTTATCTACTTGCATTTACATGCTTTTGAACTGCTAGGTTGGCAGGAGCTTAGGGTTAACAGCGGGAAGTTCACTCTGTTGCACGGCACCTGGGATTCGAACCGCTGAGCTGCCAACTTTGTAGCCAACAGTTTTTCAGTGCTCTAGCCTGCTGAGCCACTGCACCCCAAAGGTAGGGAGCTAGCTTTTATTAATCTTTGCACTGCTTTTCTTTGCATTTTTGGCAGGAACAGGTTGGAGAACTCTTGCTGCTTTATTTTCTCCATATTTGCATTGCACTGCAGGGTGGGGTGTTCTGGGGAGTGTTCCATTATTGCACGCCTTTAAACCGTGTATCGGATAACAATTTTTTCAGATAACAAATTGCCTCAGAGAACAAATTAATTTCATTATCAGAGGTACTACTGTACTTAAACCACTATAACAGTGATGGCGAACCTTTTAGAGACCGAATGCCCAAAAAATTATTTTATTTTATTTTATTTTAGAGTGCCAATACAGCAATTTAACCTGAATACAGATGGCTGTGAAGGGACGATGTCGGGTGCCCACAGAAAGGGCTCTGAGTGCCACTATATCCATATTTTGACAAATTGCATTGTAGTTGTTGTGAGACTCTGGTGGAGATACTGTAATAGATGAGGAACATGAGACATCAGTTCTATAGAATTCAAGGATTGTTGAGTGCCCAGAGCAATTCCATGCAGTTGGATTCTAGACATATGCTGTGGGAAGCAACTGCCTCTAGCTGAGACATATGCTTGGAAGGCTGAAATAATAAGGCATCCTTCCTTTACCCTGTGTGAACAGAATTTTGTGGCAAAAGATGGTAATCTTTTATTTATCAAATTGCCAGAAGGGATGGGCTGATCAATCGAATGCTAGTCTTTGTCACTTTCATAAACATTATGTACTAAATGACCCAACCTGTTCTCAACGTAATGCATTGTTTATTTGTTTTTAAATCTACATGGAAATCTTATTTAAAAATTACTGTTATAGTGATCTGAGGCTTGCCTCTGAATGGCCTTTTATCTCCTTTTAAAAAACTTTTCCCCCCTACAAATGCCCCAAGTGGGTAGAAAGACTAGCACTTTTCACAGGTATCCAAAATGAGGCTACAAGTGTCCCTAGAAGTGGCAGCTGGTGGAAAAGTGGCATCGAGTCCAGAAGATGTGGATTGAGTATACCCACCTTGGAATTTGGATTAAACCATATTCTTCAAACATATATAATAGTAAGATAAACTATAGACCCAAAATGAGACAAAACATCTTATATGTCTAAATTGTGAACAAAAAACAATCTTGATCTCTTGACAATAGAAAACCTAGAGATTGTTACAAAGCAAAGAATATTTTTAAAATGGCTTTCCTTTACCTCTCATCTCATACATCAAGTCCTCCAGCACTTGTGAACTGGAGAGAAGATCCCTCCCTTATGGAAGAAGCTGCTGTCGCCATTCATTTTATTAGAGTCTGGGCAGCAGCCGCAGCAGACAGTGAATTAACATTTCCTAAACATGATGGGCAGACACAATAGAGCTTTGGTTAGCTCTAATCAATATATGCAAATGAAGGCCCCTCTTGGCATCTCCATTCCATCAGTGGGCACAGATGAAAGTGCAAGTAATTAAGAGCTTGCTCCAGTGATACTGAATCGAAATCAGCTTAATGAGAAATTGTCAAACTCAAAGTCTGTTGGGTAAATAGTACATGAAAGAGAATGGCCTGGCATACACAAAACGATGCTCAATGCATTGGTGACATCCCTGCAGGGACTTTCACTAGAGACCAGCCAGTGACTTCTAAGGCCTCCACTCATGTATGTTCAGGGCAGGTACCCTCTTGGAAATGGCAGGGATGGACAGCTAGTAATAATAATAACAATTTCATGTTGCCAAGTTGATTTTGACTTAACCAGGGCCCTTTTCATGGTTTTCCAAATGTAGAAAGTACTCAGACAGTGCTGCTTGCCTAAAGCAGTTGGGTTGTTCAGGAGGCAGAGTGTGGAATCAAACTTCCAATCTTCAGCTCAACAGCCAAGTGTCCAACTCACTAACTTATCCAGAGCAAAGTTATCGAGCTACTTCTATTTAATAACCAGTCATCATCACCATCGTCTTAGAACTGTGAAGCTGGAAAATACCATATGGATCATCAAGTCCAGCACCTGTCAAGGAGGTACAGCAATGAATCAAACTCAAAATGGACCTTTAAGTCTGTGGGTAATATGACTACAATGGGGTCAGTATCATTGTAAGGGAATCCTGTTGAAATGTCCAGAAAGAACACTTAACAGGGTGAATTGCTGAGCGATGTAGAGTGATGCTTGAGTAAGTAACCTAGTGTTTCTAACAAAATAAACTGTTATCTACTAAGCTAAGCTGTTGGTCCATCTACGTTTTACACCAGAAGTGGGCAAACAGCAGCCCTCCAGATGTTGGACTGCATCTCCCAGCAGTCCTCATAACTCCCTACTGACAGCAGTTGTTAGAGGTACTAAGAACTGAGCCTGGGAGTTTTGGAATCCAAAGCATGTCCACATCCACTCTAGACAATGCATGGGAGGGACCACCTAAGCCTACTGTTTATATAATAATTCAGGACTTGGAAATGTTATTGCAAAAGTTAGCATATTAGCATTAAAATACAGCTTGTTCCTCACCGCTAAAGAACAGAGATGTAAAATGTCAGGAAATTTTGAAACCACAGAAAAATTGAAAAATTGGGGAGAAACATTTCCCCCATCTTTTCCCAAAGTTTCTAGGAATTTTCCATCTCTGCACATGAGTTCTGAATAATATTACCTGTTAGTAAAACAGCACTAACATATCAGTTATTGAGGTGGTGCTTTCAACACAAACCTAATAATTATGTAAAAATAAATTGTTCTGTCCCACTGAACTGTGCAGTCGGCACAGTGATCATATACTAATTATCTAAGGACAACAACCCAACATTAGAATAATAGAATCATTGGTAAATAATATTAGAACAGCAAGTCCCACAAAAAATGCAACTACTAAGTTAGTTTGGGCTATTTGGATCAACACCCACCCCATTCAGTACTGCTAATGCCACACAATTTAAAACTGTATTTAAAAAAAACCAATAAGTCACAAATTTTAAAACTTCCTCAAATGCTACAGTTTCTAGGAAATTACAGTGTATAAACAGACCCATGTTCTGTTAGAACAAACAAAATAAATCTTATGGGGTTGATGGCGCACTGGTGACGAAAGAGTTAGACAAATTTCATGCTGGCCTATAATGACAACTTTTCTACATTCCCCATTTACCATATTTGCCACTGAGTCTGGAAACAAAATTAAAAAGTCCTCTCTTAGTGACCAATGAATGCCTAAAATTATATTCTCTCGCAATCACTTGCTGCATCCTGAAAACTCTTCCAAGACAACCCTGTGTTGTGTGTTCCCATTAATGTAGGAGTTACTTCCATAGTCATAATCTTCATGCAACTCCTGTATGTATCACTATGACCAGAGAGGCACACAACCTTTAGGAAAAAGACACTGCCAGGCCCACATGAGCTGGGCCAAAACATTGCTTGGTACTAATGTCACTTTGGAATCCAGGAGCAAAACTGGATCCAGAATCCCACCCCCATGCTTTAAGCCTGGTTTATCGAGAAGATAGCTAACCCCATTCCAAATGACTCTCTCTCACACTGGATCAGCAGCCCTGCTAATAAAGATCATGTTTTGTTTTGTCGCATATTATAGTATATTTGTATGAATGGAAAACCTTATTTCTCCCCCCAAAAATATGATTAACCTTGTTTCAAAAAAAGGGGGGTGGGACCCTGAGCTGGTTTTCTTGATGCCAAACACCAGCCTAAATTATTGTGTGCAATTAGCTGTTTATTCAATGCAGTTGATACACAAATCCCTTTAACAGGAGGCAAAATGGCACAATAGATCTTAAGCCCTGACGATCCATCACAGAGCTCCAAAAGTTACTTCTTTGGCGGGGCTGAAATATGGTTTTGAACACATCTCCTGGGCAAAATGGCTTAGGGGAAAAAAAGCTCCTAACCTCCTCCGCAATCATTTCATAATCCGAAGCTGCTGTTCTCCCTATAATATTAGGCTACAAATTTTGAGCTGGGATAAGACATGTGTGGTTCTACAGTTGCTATTTGACTGCAGCTTCCATCAGCCCCATGCAATATGACACAGGATGATGAAAAATATAGTTGACGTATATCTGGAGGACCATACTCCCTCCCCTCCCCACCCCACCCCAGTTTGTTTAAATAGATAATAATGCAACCCACTGTAGTATCAAATTGTACAACTATACAGTTGGAAAGGAGCCTGCTGAGTCCAAATCTCAACCAAAGCTAGAAACCCACAGCTAAAGCATTAAAATACTTGCACTAAGAGCCTTTGCAGTAGGTTTTCTTGAATACATTTCTGCCTATACACATAAACATGGAGAGATATTTTTTAAAAAAATGTGTATACAGTATAGGGAAGTTAGGGAAATAAAAACAGCCATGCTGGGTCACACGAAGTCCTTCCTGCAGAGCAACCACCATGAAACAGAAAGAGAGAGAGCGAGATAATAAACAATAGTAACTGGACACTCTGATAGGGTTCATAAAAACCTCCAATTTTGGACACATTTTCACAAGTGATACCTTATATGTGCTTCACTTTCCAATGTTGTTGGTACAATTACCTCAAATCAAAGCAATATTTAAAATAGTTACAGTGGACCCTTGTATAACAAACAGTTTGTATAACATAAAATCTGTGCATCATAAAAAATTCTGGAGATAGGGGAAATTTGCTTAACAGAATTGCCTATGGGGTGAATCCATACAACATAAAAATGGTCGTGATTAGGGATTACTCTGTTTTCAATGCATCCCTATGGGAAATTTGTATAAAGGAAAATTTGCTTAACATAATTTCATTTGGAACAAATTAATTCCTTTATACGGGAACCTCTGTATTTTCTATAGTGATGCAATTTACATCAAAACATGTTTTTAACATCAGCTGGGAACATGCCAATATGGTATTGTATTTGGAATGGGCCAACTTCTTTGCTGAAATGAAAGAAGGCCTAAATTGACCTCTTGAGTTTCATTAATCTCTTCTTCTGGTTAAAATGATCTGAGCACAAACCAAAAAAGGGAAAGAAGGTCTGATCTCTATTAGATGCCACATCAAAGGCAAGCAAAGTAGGTCGGTGTGGGAAGATCAGATAATAACATAATTAAGAGCAATGGTCTGTGCCTGCCATTGTGAGGAATATGACCTTGTTTATTAGGCAGATGTTTCTTTTGCTCCTGCCCTGATTTGAACTCTGCAGAATCCTGCTTTTCAGTAGAAAATGAGGAACACCACAATAAAGTTTCTATGAAAACAGGTGAGATACTAACAGTTCTAACTCTTGGTGACTCTTTCCAGTGTTTTCCAGGTAGAGAATACATATACAATGGCTTCGCACTCACTTCTTTTGGGGGCCTCCTGGAACTGTGCAGCTTGCCCATGGCTTTGGTCCCAGGGGGCACAGTGTGAAATAAAACTCCCAACATCTGGCTCCATAGTCTTATATCTAAACCAATGAACTATCTTTTCAGAATACAAATGCAAGAATGGGGGATACTTTCATTAGAATGCCAAAAACTTAACCCTATGTCAGTTCTTTATTTGAACGGTTGGGAGGAGAAATCCAGCCAACTGCTACTAGAGGTAGAGTTTGAAATCACACTCCCAATGACATTTACAGCTTGCATTTGAGCTCATCTTAAGATGCAGGCCTGGCACAATCATCTGCCATGATTTTTTTTTTTGTGGTGTTGGTAGGGAACTCTCCACAGAATCTTTATGCACAGCCTAAGGAGAATGCATTAATATTGAAAGCTAGTGGTTCATTTGCTTTTTTTTTTTAGTAGCCTAAAGCAAAAGCAAAGCAAAGTGTTCTGCTTATATACCTCCCCATAACACTTCAAGTAGTCTCTGGATGGTTTTAGTTTAATTATGCAGGCTACACATTGCCACCACCACCCCAGCAAGCTGGATACACAATTTACTGAACTCAGGAGGATGGAAGGCTGAGTCAACCATGACCTGGCTACTGGGGATTGAACCCCAGGTCGTAAACATAGTTTTACCTGCAGCACAGGCATTTAACCACTGCGCCACAAGGCTCTTTCTAATATAAAGGTATTGCTTGTTCTTTCATTTGTACTAGATAAGGAGGTGATTTGGTTGTAATTTAAGCAGTTACAGAAATGTAGGGTGGGAAATACTATACAACATTTCCCACTTAACAGACATGAATTGAAGACTGAGGCTAAGGGTGCATCTCAGGAGTCACTATCATCCACTTACAAGTCACCTGAGCATGTACCTTTATGTATCATATGCAGGTTTGTAACTCTGATTCAGATGGTTATTTTAGTAAATGGTGGTACAGTTGAATACAAGCCTGCTGTATGAAATCTAAAACAGCAAGCCTGTATCCAACTGTACTTCTATATTAATACATTGTACTGGCAGTTGTTCATTTTTAGATTTAGCACAAAAAATGGAAACCAGTTTTTCTTGCACACACGTATGCTCAACCTCTTGCACAAGTTCTTGGACTGTAGAGTAATTCAGTGTAACTACACTAGTACTGTGAGAGATACAGTACATTTCATTCAGGCCTCAGAATTTAAAATTCTGAGTGAAAGAATTTGGTTTGAGTACAAGAGCTTAATAAATTTCATCATTTACTCATCAAAAAATCCACACTTATTTCCCTATATTAGCAGTGCTATTTGGGGGAGGGCTATTATTTCATTGCTGCTATTGTGAAGCAACAGGAAGTCAGAAACTGCTGCTCATCTACTAAAATCAGCAAAATGCAGTATTCCAGACACACAGTCTAACCTCTCCTGCTGAAAGTGCAATCAGAAGCAACAGGAGCACAACACAGGTGCCCTTGTAAGACAACAGGTACAGTTTATTTGTTATTATTTGCCTTGTTATTATTTGCAGTGGAGTCACACTTTTAGTGCTAATATAGCTTAGTGGACTGGAGTGCTTGCCAATAGAGCTGGGGCACAGAATTTTTAATCTCCACTATGCCTCACATGAGGGGGGCAGGCAAATTTACCTGAAACATATGTGGTTGGTATGGTTACATACTCTGCCACTTGTGTGATTTTACACATGCTGCACAGTCCCACAATGCCATCAGAAGGAGGAACTGATGAACCACATCAGTTGAACCACAATATTTTTTCATTAGGACCCTCTGGGAGGCTCACCATAAGGTGGAATCAAGTTGACAGCATGTAATTACTTAGTCACATGTTCATCACTCAACAATTTAATAACTGGCAATTCAAAACAGAGCTGGGTCAGTCTGCAATCTATTTCACCAAAGGCAGTAAAAGGTCTTGCAAGCACTTTAAAAATGAGGTGACTCTGGTAACATGGAACCAAGTAACATAAAAGCCTTGGACCACCTTAAATATACATAAATGTATTACAGTATGACCTTCTTGTCTGTGGACTTGTTGATCTGCTGAAGTAGATATTAGATCATAAAACCTAGTGTCATAATAAGTATATGAATGTTTTAAGTGCTAAAACAACTCTCTATGTTGTCTCTATATGCAGTTACAGTGTTGGCAGGATGAAGCAAAATAATTCAAGAGGCTGTCCAGTAAAACCTGAGATGATGGTTTCTCTTCATGAACCGGTGAGTAGGGGAACCATCCATTCCAACTTTCCAGCAGACAGAAGAGAAGGGGCAACCCTGCCTGAGTTTACTCCTCTCTAGGTAAACTGCTCATGGGAGTAAATCACTTCACTGAGAAGTTTGTTTGTTTTTAAACAGACGTGAGCAGCTGGATAATGAAAAGCAAGTCTCAGATGCAAGATGCAAAATGCTAAGCAGCAACATGTACCCGTTGGGGCCTGAGGATTTGGTCCAAGGGGAGAGGGAGGAGGACAAAGACCAGCACGCACCAGGTGGTGGTTAACTGCTTTACCCAACCTGCCTCTGTTGGCTGGCAAGTCCACACCAAAACATGACCATGGCCAGAAATTAAGAAAGCTTCAGGCTGGGAATCAAGCTGAGGGCAGTCCATGCACAGACTTACGTTATATAGCCTGTAGCTCCCTTATCCAGCTCTGTCAGCATCCACTACTTCATTCTCCTCCTTTTACTTATCTTGAGTGGATGTTTTGAGACCCCAGCCAATTTTTGCGTCTGTGCAATTTGTTCCAGTGAATGATGACAAAACCTGCCTGCTCTTCTGAGACATTTGCCAATCTGATTGTGTCAAAAGATGGCACTGGAGACTGGGCAGAGGAAATGGAAAATAATTTCTTCTAAAAGAATAGGAGCCTCAGAAAGGAGTGGTGGTGTTAGGTGCTATTTAAAATGGGCATAAATTTACATAGAATAAATACACAAATTAGGTGTCCCAGTTTCCAGTTTCCCAAAGGTGGGCAACCTACCAAATGCACGTTATTCTGAACAAGTGCCCTTTATTTCAAAACAGATCAGCCTTACAGAGCACAATAGGTGTCTCTGATTCCAGATTCCAAACAGCTCAGGAGCACACACTCAAGCATCCATGTGCCTCTGAATGGTTAACCCAGCAGCCCAACGACAGGTTATAGAGTCCCTGGCTAGGAACATTCATTGGCTACTGGCCCAATAATTTGGATTCTGAAGTGTAAAGGGGGAGGGGGGCAGCTGCCCCCACCTACACGACACAAAGCAACCAGGAGGGGCCGCATGGAAAGCAAAAGCGCTGACACAGCACCAAGATCTGCTTTTTCATCAGATCCCGTGAAAACTGCTTAGCAACCCGTCCGGCTGGCCGCCCAGGGGTCCAGTCAGCGCCACACGGCGGAATCCCGGATACCCATCGCCTCCAGCACTTAGCAACCCGACCTAGCCAGTGACTGCTCAGCACGTCGCAGCCCCTCTCCTCCTCCTCCTCCTCCTCCTCCTCCTCCAACCCCCTCCCCAAAAACACACACACAACACGGCTCCAGCCTACGTGCCAGACACGCCTGCCTCTCGCCAAATTAATCCCGCCCCCCACTTCTTGGAAAGCCTGCGCTCTTGCTGAATGACACAGCCCTGGAACAGTTTCCGTGTGAACAAGGAAGGCTTGCCTCCCTCCCGCCCGCCCTCTACTCTTGCGATACGCTGGAAGGAAGGCGGCGAGGGGAGGGGTGAGGGAATGGGGGGGAACTATAGGCGACGGCGAGGAGACGGTAACAAATCCGGGCGTGCTGCGTGGCTGTTGCCGGGACCAGCCGGAAAGCCATGGCAACAGCGGAGCTGGAGAACCCCCGACTCCGAAGAGGAGACGCCGCCCCGGCCGCCGGGGGGGGGGGGGAGGCCGAGAGAAAGAGATTGAGACCGAGAGAGGGGGGGGGAGGGAGAAGGTGGCCTGGAAGGCCCCACGTTATTCAATGTGACGGCTCTGAAAATGTACACATACACACTCAGGACGTGAGGCCAGAATGGAGTATTTCCTCCTCCCCACCTCCAACCCCCGCCGCTCCCCTTCTGTGTCTTTAAAAAAAAAAAAAACAATCCCTGAAATGTTGAAAGAGGTAGCTGTGTTCCTCTGCCCAAGCATATCTGGCAAAATTCAAAGAAAGAAGAAAAAAAAACATGTGGCACCTTAAACTATGGTTGTATTTTAATGTGAGCTTTCGTGGACACATCCACTTCCTCAGATACATATGGCAGCAGTGAACATTGTGGTCATGTGTCCATTCTGGACACACACAGGCACACACGCACACTTGGCGGTGTGCAGAGAGAGAAAGAAGGTTGCACTAGCTGAAAACAGAAAGACACTCACACAGTCCATGAGAAATGCCTTCAGGTATGGGGAGCTGAGGGCTAGGGTATTATGGCAGAAAAGCCAGGCAAGGGAAATGTACAATCTGCTGGGAGGAAGAGGCAGCTTCAGGCCATGATGTTGCCAGGACTGTGGAAGAAGGCCTCCCCAACCTCTTCTTTCCATGACAGTTCCAGAGTGGAGGTGCAGGTGCCTACAAGAAAAGATCCAAGGGAAGTGCCTCCAGCCCACAAGCTTTGGGATGCCCACCAAGAGCCCTTCACTCTAGCCTGCACCCAGCAGTGGCAATGCTATATTTTTGATCTCATTTTAAAAGAAGGGAAGGAAGTCTGCCCTTGTGCCTCTCAGCTTTTCTACTCTTAATAACTGGCCCACTTTTTGAAGTGATGAATTGTAAATACGAAACATTTTTGCAGGGTTCTGTTTTTGGATAAATATGCAAAATATTTTAAGTACCACTGGCAATGCCCAGGGTAGAGGCTGGTTCTCTTTCCATAAAACATGCAAGACTGGGCTTTTCACTGTAGTGTGATGTTTGAGGGGTGTTGATTTTTTATAGTCTTAAAGGATACTTCTAATTTATTGAAACAGAAGTGTTGGCAAAATTTTCCTAGAAGACACACTTTTGTATTCATGATACATTGGTAAATGTTGATCACGGGTGGGCAATTTGCAAGCAGAAGATCATTTTTCAGATTTGCTCATAATCCAAAGATCATACTCCCTCCTAGAGGGTAATGCCAACTATGTTTGAAATTTTTAGAGGTATGGGAGATCCCAGGGACTGTCCAGACATGGCAAGATTTTTCCTTATTAATGTTCCCTCTGATTTTTCACCAGCACTGAGCAGAAACCTCACCCCACATGTGCAAAGATCCAGCCATGAATGACACCAAATAAGTGGAAACACTACGTGTTTACAGTACCAATATCGTGGCAGGCAGCACACACGTTATGGTCCTTAATGGACACAAAGGGACTTTTTAGAATATTGTTTTCAAATTAAAATGTGGAACAGTGGGTGGGACTGCTTGGGCCTCAGGCAGTGACAGAGAAGCTGCAAAAACGGCACTGTGACTCTGCCTGGGGCCCATAGGCCACATGCTGCCCACCTCTGACAAAGACAACTGAATTTCTTAGGATGACAACAAACCAAAGAAAAAGCAAGTGTGCTGTTTATAGGCTGCTCCATAGGGTTTAAAAGCATTGTCTGGGAATTTTACAATTTAATTATGCAGGTTACACATCAGAGAGTAAGGCAGATCTTGAGTGCCAAGCGGCAGCCCAAGTATGGAGTGTCCGTCTGACAAGGCTTGGCCTGCGCCTGAATGGGAAAAAGACAGAATATCTGACGACCGACCCAAATGAATATGGTGTGATCCAAATTGATGTATCTGAGAAATTCAAATGGTATCTGAGATGTTCAAATACCTAGGTTCCACGATCACAGTGACAGGAGCCTGAGTAACGAAGTGACAACAAGGATTGACAGTGCCTGGCTAAAGTGGCGTACAACATCAGGTGTAATGTGTGACAAAAAAGATCAGCGTCCATTTAAAATCAGAGAATCTATTGCACCATTGTTCAACCTGTTGCACTCTATGGTGCAGAGTGCTGGCCAGCAATTAAAGGAACTGAACGTCATGGAGACGAAGATGCTGCAACAGACCTCTGGCCTCACACGATATCAGAGCAAAATACAGCATTGCCGAAAAGATGCACAAAGCCTGACTGCGCTTGTTAGGTCATGTCCTCCGTGTTGATGAGGAAACTCTGGCCAAAAAGGGTCTCACCCTGTAGGTCAGCGAATCTCAACTGAGGAGTCGTTCAAAACAATGCTGGATGAACATCCTCGAGAATGACATTAAGTTTATTTATTTATTTATTTATTTTTACAACTTATATGCCCCCCACTACCCAAAGGTCTCTGGGCGGCTTACAATAAGGAATTAAAACAGTTAAAACATCAAATATCAATAAATAATTAAAACAACAAAAACCTTATACTAAAATCATCACATTAAAATTGCCATCAAAGGATCCACAGTCTATGTTGTATCAATTAAAAAACTTCTGGAACAGGAAGGTTTTTACCTGGCGCCGAAATGTCATCAATGTTGGCGCCAGGCGGATCTCACTTGGGAGGGCATTCCATAGCTTGGGGGCAGCTGCCGAGAAGGCCCTGCGTCTGCAAGCCATCCCTCTCACCTCCTTGAGGGATGGCTCTTTCAAGAGGGCCCCCTGGCTCGATCTTAATTGCCGGGTAGGTTCATATAGAAGGAGGAGGTCCTTCAGGTATCTAGGTCCTAAGCCATTTAGAGCTTTATATGTCAAGACAAGCACTTTGAATTGGGCTCGGACAGCAACTGGTAACCAATGCAGGTTACGTAGAATCGACATGATGTGATCTCTGGCGGCCCCACCGCTTACCAGCCGTGCCGCACAATTCTGAACCAGTTGCAATCGCCGGACCGTCTTCAAAGGCAGCCCCACGTAGAGTGCATTGCAGTAATCAATACGGGATGTTACCAGTGCATGTGTAACTGTCATGAGGCTCTGCTCGTCTAGGTAGGGGTGGAGCTGGTATATTTTCCGCAGCTGAAGGAAGGCACCCCTGGCCACCGAGTCCACCTGGGCTTCCAGAGTTAGACCGGGGTCCAGGAGCACCCCCAAGCTGCGGACCCTGTCCTTAGGGGGAGTGCAACCCCGTCCAAGACAGGAAAATGGCCCTCTAACTTGTCCGGCGAAGCACCCATTAACAGCACTTCCGTCTTGTCTGGATTGAGTTTCAATTGATTAAGCCTCATCCAGTCCATTATCTGGCCCAGACACGAGTTCAGCACAGAAACCGCCTCACCTGGATTGGTGGAGAATGAGAGGTAGAGCTGAGTATCATCAGCATATTGCTGACTCAGCCCAAACCTCCTGATGACCTCTCCCAGCGGTTCCATGTAAATGTTGAACAGCATGGGAGACAGTATTGAGCCCTTAGGACCCCCATGATGTAAACGCCACGGGGCAGAGCAGCTGTCCCCCAGCACCACCTTCTGGGCACGGTCAGCCAGGAAGGAGCGGAACCACTGCAAAACAGTGCCTCCAACTCCCAATCTGGCCAGCCTATCCAGAAGGACACCATGGTCGATGGTGTCGAAAGCCGCTGAGAGGTCCAGGAGTATCAACAGGGTTGCACTCCTCCTGTCTCTCTCCTGGCAAAGGTCATCGTACAGGGCGTCCAAGGCAGTCCCTGTTCCAAAACCCAGCCTGAAACCAGATTGAAATGGATCCAGAAAATCCGTTTCATCCAGTTGTTCCAGGTTCACCCGGACCTAGCCCATGACTGTGCCAAGTGGAGGGCCAACACAAGAATAGTGGACGTCACCTCCAAGTGAGACAAATGTGATTCATCATCAACAACAACAACAACACTCAGCCAACAAGATAACTACGCTGGATTTTGTATTACAAATCACTAGTTGAACACTTCCCAAGCATTTTAGGACTATGTGATGTATCGGTGAATTCTGCAAGCAGATCCCAGTAAGGTGGCTTTCTGCAGCTGACTGATGGTGACTTTGTCAACTCCAATTTCTTCTAAATACTTGCTTAGCTCTTTCGGCACCGCACCCAGTGTGCTTACCACTGGGACCACATGATGATGATGATGATGATGATGATGATGATGATGATGATGATGATGATGATGATGATGATGATGATGCAGAATATTCAGAGGGCCCTCTGAAGATGCTGGCCACAGAGTCTGGCAAAATGTCAGGAAGAAAAACTTCCAGAACACGGTCAAGCAGCCTGAAAAACTCACAACAGCTATCAGATCCCAGCCGTGAAAGCCTTTGAGAATACAGACATGCAATAGCTCCAGCTAATTAAGATGTCCAGCGACAACTGGTGTGAATGCAGGAGCTTGTCTAAGTGAACCAGAATATGCATAGCTAACATTTATTTACAAGTTGTTCTCCTGTTAGAGGCTGCTATCCTGTGATAGCTATGCTGAGATCTGAATGAAGATGGTTAGACCAAATAATTTAACAATGGATTAATGCAGTCATTCCATCAGACTAAAAGCATTGTCTTGTCCTCTGATATGACATGAGGGAAACTCAGTTATGTATAGAACAGCTTGGAGTCAGTGCCTCAACACCATTTCCTATAAACAAGGTCCATCTATTGTAACACAGCAGTTTGAAGGGCACATGGGAAGAAAAACAAGGCGAATTAGAAGGAGACCATGCATATTTAAGAACTAAAGAAAGAGTAACATAGAAATAAACCATATACAGCTCAAAACGAAGACAAGTTATTTGCCAATCTATGGTTTCATCCACAATCTATGCCTAATACAAACAATTGTTTGTTGTCAAGTGCAGAGATATCTTAAGATTTTATGATGATCAACACAATAAGTGGTGATAAATACAGAAGAGCCAGAGCCTTCATACAAACCCAGTAGCTAAAGTCCTGTTTGGTAAAGTTATGCTACATATGTCTAGTAACATCATCAATTGTGGTGGCATTTTAGATATACTGTATAAAGTTTGCTATATCACTTCCAAGGTTCCGAGGCTTCCTTGGGACTCCTTTGGTCCTCAAAAGCATTTGGGGGCAGAGGGATAGGGGAGTTTAAAGTGTTTGGAAATATCTGCTACTGATCCCACTAACAGTGGGACCAGCAGTATAGGCACTCTCCATTTAAGGACTGAGTTCCGTTCCTACAACTAGGTCAATTAAGTGAATTGGTTGTTAAGTGAGGAGTGTAAGGCGGATGTGTCGTGGTGTGTTGAGGCTGCTCTCCTTGCAGGCAGGCCAGAATGGGAAGACTCTCCAGGAGTCCCTGGGAGAAGCAGAACAAAAAAGGAGGGAGAAGCAGCCAATGCTCATTCTCCTCCCTGGCAGACGCACTGTGACGCTCACAGTAACACCCATCCCTTGGAAGCAGCAGACGAAGAGCAAATGGGGAGCAACTGCTTCCTCTCCTCTGACCTGCTGACAAGGTAGGCACAGGCAAGCAGGAGCAGTCTGGACGCTTTGGCCCAGGCCCTGGGGTTTGGAACAGCAGGCCCTTCCTGAGGCAGCAGCAGCCTTGGTTGTAGGTATAGAAGGACAATAAGAGTTCAGTTAATTGTGCCTCACAATGCCAGCCTAACATGTAATAACTAAGATATGGTGGTCTGCTGGTATTCTAACATATTCGTCCATTTGTTTATATGACCTTCTATTGCCTTTCACTCAGGACTAGGACTCAAAGTGGCTTACAAACAGGTATGGATAAAAGCAGAAGCTCACAGTACTAAGACATAAACAATGAAAACATTTAAGTTAAAAACATGTTTAGAGTACTTTTTTATTTAAAAGAAGAAAAATGTCTAACACCAATCTTTCTCAACTGTCAATTAGTTGCTGAAGCCCTGCTTGGTCTTTGCATACCCGTGGTGGGTCAAGAGAGAGGAAGCCATCCTAGCTTCCTTTTGAAGGTAGTTCCATACCACCTCTCTATCAAGTATTGATGAAATATTATTTCATTACATTTTGTAAGCTACCCTATATAAAAAACAAAGAGGCAGGGTTTGAATTGAAACAAATAAACCTTCGGTGCTCTCTCTGTTTCTCTTCCCCCTCTGCTCATGACCCCCCTTTTCAGGTCCCGGATTCTTCTACAGTATTGCCTTTACACCTTGGCATAATCAAGAAGGGGAATTCAGTGAAGGTTTACAATGAGAGGTGCAGGGTTAGGTGGCTCACTGTAGACTTGCACTGGGTTCTTTGTGTTTCAGTGAACTTCCGCAGATAATAAAATCTGCTGTGATTACTGAAATCAGCAGGGAGAGGTCTAGACTTTACCCCAATTCCCCCCTCATGGCATTTTCTTTTATCACCGGATATCTACTCTTATCACACCATCTACTCTTATGCAGCAAGTAAAGAGGTGCACTTAGGGCAGTCATTGCCACTTCCCCCTTTCCATACTGGCAACATCCCATCAAAGAGATGAAAGAGATGGTTTTGTTTTTGTTTTTGTTTTACAGTTTTGCATCTACAGATGGGGCACCTTGTTTCTGGGGTGGACTCTGCTCATGACATGAGTTCAATCCCAATAGTTTCAGGTAAAAGGTACTCTGAATGGGTGAGAGTCTGGGAATTGTAGTTCCCCCCTTCAAAATAAATTACTCTAAACTCTAAAAAGCTGCATAGATGCCCTAAGCACATCCAATCTCATCTGATTTTGGAAGCTAAGCAGGGTCAGCCCTGGTTAGTACTTGGATTGGAGACCACCAGACAATACCAGGTGCTGTAGGCACCTGGAGTGTGTGTGTGTGTGTTGTGTCATTACAGTCTTGACCAACTCTTTGTAACCCCCCATGTTCATAGAGTTTTCTTGGCAGGAACACTGGAGTGGCTTGCCAGTTCCTACTCCAGGAGGCGCCTGGAGTAGGAACTGGCAAACGACTCCAGTATTCCTGCCAAGAAAACTCCATGGACATAGGGTCACGAAGAGTCAGGAGTAGGAACTGGCAAGCCACTCCAGTATTCCTGCCAAGAAAACTCCATGGACATGGGGTCACAAAGAGTCGGCCATGACTATAACGACGCAACAGACACACAGACACACAGACACACACACACACACACACAAACTCTAAGGAAAACAGAATTAAACAGAGAAGCTCATCTTCCCACCCTCCCACCTCACAGTACTAAAGGTAAAAATAGGGCTCAAAATATGAAGGTTTCAAAAATATGAAAGGTGTTTTGTTCTGTTTTCTCCTCCTCTGCCATATTTTTGGTGTACTGCCCTCCCATCTCAAAATATTGAGGAATACCTACAGTTTTACCTACAGTTTTTAGCTGACTAGTTTGCACTGAATCCAGGGACTGACTAATGAGGTAGCATTACAGGAAATGTGTCAGTCACTAATTGGCTAATAATGTTCAGGGCTTTGACAGCTGAGTTATGAAAGCACTGCAGGGGGAAACGGGGAGAGGGAGGGAAGGTTGTGCTTGGAAATTTCCATGCTGTCTCATTTTAAAATGACTCCTGCTTCAGATGTCCTTTCATTGAAAGAGCAAAGACCTGGTGCTTTTTCCATTCTGGCTTTTTGGCATCTCTAAGGTGATGGCATTTAACAGAGTCCAAAGAACTTTAAACGTTTGAAGTCATGCAAGACTTGAGATGCTAGGACAGATGCGGCAAGTCAAGATGAACTTCAACACAAATTCAAAGGACAACTAATAAACTGGAATGATACCAGACCCAAACCCTATTGACATTAATCTGATACCACACCTCCCTCCAAAAACAAGATCCAAATAACCAGATCAGAATTAAAGCTGATAAAATCTTTTCCCTGCAAAGATACAATCCTTTGAAGTTGCCATGACTGCACATATTATTGGAAAAATCTCTATCAAGAATGTCTTTTGATTCAACAAGGTAAACACAGATCCTTCAGTTCACTCCTGCCTATTGTGAAAATTATATAGTAAACTTAAATTCACCACCACATAAAACCTACTCTATTCAACCTCTCCGAGAAGCAGGAAGAGAAAATAAAGAGCCGGCAGATTCAATGCCTGATGCTGCACAGTAGCAATCTAATATCTAGGGCTCTAATGATGGCCTTACGTAAGACCAAGATGCCATTTCCAGGTTCCTCTATAAGTGAATAAATTATTGGCAAGAAATATATTTAGAGAAGAGTGAAAACATTTGCATGCCATAAACCTTTCACCATACAATGTCCAAGGGGGAGAAGGATGATAGAGATGATAGAGGGGAAAGCCGACAGGAGCTGAGTGGCATCCGGTTCGGAACACCTCATCCACAGGGAATGAGGTTGGAAAGGGTAGAGAATCACATAGAGATGACATAGCAGGTATTAGTACTGGGAGAATAATGGAATGAGATAGTTTGTCTACTGAAAACAATAGCTGTGGGGGGGGAGAACAAAGCAGCAGCTGTTGTTGCAGAACCCACTGTACAGGTGCTTCTACGCCAATGCTCGAAGCCTCCGACCAAAAATGGGAGAACTTGAACATTTGGCAGCTAGGGATAACATTGATATAATAGCCATAACAGAAACCTGGTGGAATGTAGAGAACCAGTGGGATACAGCAATTCCAGGCTATAAACTCTATAAAGGGATAGAGAGGGGCGGGTTGGAGGGGGAGTGGCCATCTATGTTAAAGAAGGGGTAAAATCCAGCAGAATGGAGATTGACAGAGGGTCTGACTCCACCATAGAATCACTGTGGGTTAAACTACCAGGTCCAAGGAGTGATGTGATAGTTGGGGTATGCTGTCACCCACCAGATCAAAAACTTGAGGGGGACCTTGAAATGAGGAGACAAATCATGG